>QRFJ01000604.1:206590-441827 GCA_006176705.1 Cocos nucifera | reverse complement strand
TAGCCTTGTTATCTTCGTCTGTCCACTTATCTAGAGACGCTTTCTATTTAGCAGTTGGACGAGCTGGTAAGGTGGGAGGGTCCTGATCCAATACATGAGTTAACTTCTTGGAATCCAAAATGATTTTGAAGTTTTGGAGCCAATCCTTGTAATTGGATTCGGTCAGTCTATGGGTGTTCATGATTTGTGCTAATGGGTTGGATGCAGATATTTTCCTATAGAGAGTTAAAGTTTCTAGTTAGATATTATAATTAAGACTTAACCAATTTATTTAGAAATTTTATTTTTAAATAAATTAGCTTCCACTATTTTCTGGATCCCTACACTTTCTCTGTAGAGATGCAAAAATCTTCATGATTATTGATTTCTAGTGGGTGGTGCGGTCCCACCAACTGACTCATCACCTCACCTAAACAGTTATTGGTGATGGGTTAGCCAATGAGTGAACAACTCTTGTTCAATGATTCTTTAATCATGATGCACCCAAACTTGATCTCTAATTCATGAATCTCACCGTGTCCGAAATATTGATCCACTTCTTAGTTAAGTCAGACCCACCATTTGCATAGATGGATTCCTAATTGAGTCTCTCACTGTATCCAAAATATTGAGCCCAATCCATCCTCCAGCCTGTAGCATCCAATGTCTAATAGACATGGTTGCATCTTTTCGGTACAATTAAGCCACTATAACCAGCTGAAAATAATCAACCCTGGGAAGGGTCCACACTTCTACAATGGCAGAAGACCTTAGACTTAATATTTTTCTAGGAAGATTTGATTTAGATCTCACTAAACTAGACTTGACATAGTCATAACCATTATGACTAACCTAGTGGCATGGGTTAGCTCGGATTATTGACCACCTCAGATCAGAACTGAGCCAACAAACATGGCCAGGTGAGTGAGATCGATGGAAGGGATATGTCATTAACTCAACAAGAATGCATTCGAGTCGAGTAGCTTTCAATTAAAAATCAGTCAGTCATTATCTGCCAAACTTACCTTAGATACCAAATTGTTGAGCCAGAACCAATTGTGATTAGCCTACAATCCAGACTCTAACCACTGAGCCTAATTAGGTCTTAGCTTGATCGATCACTCATATGACTCGATCTTGACCCAGACTTAATCCTATTAGGCTGGTCAATTTAAGCATTGTTGATCCCATCTAACCAACTCTTGATTCGGTTTGATCAACCGCTAGACCTAATTGAGCTACCCAAGCCCGAACCCAATATTATGAATATGTCTTAGATCTGAAATTCTCAATTTTAGACCTAATTAATATTTCATAATCTTAATTCTTAATTAAGTTTAGGGTTCATAAACAAAACATGTAAATAAGATCCTAGGGTTTCAGGATCTAGGGTTTTGTAGAAAATAAGTTTTCAATTTTTGATTAAGGACGAACGCAGCACCCCTACACATCATAAGAACATCCCATCGAATGGGAGGAGAGGGTCTTTAAATCCTACTTTATTCTTATGATCGGACGGCCAAGGGGAATGCCTTAATCAGAAATACAACTAATCTATAAAACTAATTAGATCTAAGCATATATCTCATATAAAAATTGATCTAATTAAAGACATATTTTGCATATATCTCATGTATCATATCATGCATATTTTTTAGATCTAAATTATCTCATAATTATTTAAAAAATTAAATTTAAATTTGATCACATCAAATAAAATTTAGTCTAGACCTTTTGTAGAACTATTTTACAACTAGTCTAAACATGCAACTATCATATCTCATATGAACAAATTAAATTTAATTTATTTTTTTTTTAGATCTGATTATAATATTTATAAGATCAAAAAATAGTAAATAAATAGATTTTAAAATTATAATTAATTAAATAAAAATTATGATTATACTAGACTACACATAGAACAATTCTATTCCTAGTCTAGTTATGTATCTCATATATTTTAGATCTAGATTGATTAATTTTAATTTTCTAATTTTTTAATTTTAGATCTAATCATATCTCATGTGATATCTAAAATTACTAATTTATCAGATTAAATTAGATCTAAATAGATTTTATGCAATCTGGCTTTGATACCAGTTGAAGGGGAAATCATGATTTCCCGGATCAGGTTCGTTCAAATCTGATTGGATCGAGAGGCATATTTCAAAAATTTTCTTTTAAATTCAAATTAGATCTAACACTTTTCAGATCTAATTTTATGATCTGATAGATAAAAAAATTAAATTAAATTAAATCTAAATTAATGTTACCTTGGTTTTGGATAATCTAATTACCCTTCGATGATCCTGCTTATTGCCTGAGGTTCTAGATCTAGCCACGCAAGCATCTTGCCTCTACCGATATCCACTTAGGCTAGATCTAGAGATCTTCTTCTTCTTTAACATGTCTTCAAAAATTAGATCTAGATCTAATTTGGAGGATCTTCAAAACTCCTTCTGAAGATCAGCAGTCGTCTCTGCAGCAATGCTGCCTTCTTCCTTTCTCGTCAGTCTTTTCTTGCCTGGATCACACCAAACTGAAGCCCAACTTTCCTTGGGCATGGAGAGGAGAGAGAGGATCAGAAGATGGCATGGAGGAGGGAGAGGGGTAGCCTTAGGGTGTGGCGAAGAGGAACTCTCTTTTTGGTTGGGCGTAGATAGGGTTTATTTATAGACCCTACTGCGCCATGCAGTGCTGCATCATCCCGACCAATCACGTTGCTTCATACAATCAGATCTAAATCTGATTGGTGAGATGACATCACCTGATCTAATTAGATGAGGGCCCCATAGATTTATTCTTAAATGGTGCCTTAGACTGGTCAAAGTCTATAGGTAAGGGTCACATAGTTTGAATCCAAGAAGCAACTTGGAGTCCCATCCGTATGGGACTCATGTTTATCCACATGGGGTGCACGCCATCCTAGGTGTGTGCCCTCCATCTTCCTACCAAATGGTAGGTGGACTTGGTCAATAAGTCTCTCCTATGGGTGCATGACACATGGGCAGATGTCCAATGGTCAAAAGTCAACGTTTGACCAAAGTCAGAGGATAAAAATTAGCAGATGATGGAAAATGGTAGATGTTGTCTTAAATTTATCTCATAAATTAAGACAACCTTTTTCTAACTTGGACAAGCTCCAATCAGATTAGGTAAAGGTACTTGAGTGAGCATAAATATATTTGGCTCAGTCGAGATAACTTTTAATGATAATAGAAGGAGAACGTTAGGCTCAATCGTGTGCTAGCACGATTTCCTTGAACCTAATTGAATCTAATTCAAATCAATTGAACTGAGTTAGTCCAATTGATGATATCTAGATCCAAATCCTTATTTGTGTGATCCAGTTAGGTTTAGTTCTGTATGGTAATGGGATATGTCATGATCTCCAACATCGAAACTCCTTTCGATGGATCAAAACTCTTCTGATTCGGACAACTAGAATGATCGATTCTCTAAATCATTCTAATTGCTCCCAAAATCCACCAGTGATACCTAGCAGTATATGGTGACAACCCATCAAAACTAAAAATGAATCTCTTGGTGCAGCTACTTGTGTGATTAAGTTCTTCTATCTTGAGCCCCGATCATATTAGGGTTAAGGTAAACTTGTCAAACCCTAATTTCTATCATATGATTTAATCATTCGATTCAAGTCCGATATGAAAATCTTAATAGAAACTTTTTCTATTATTTCACTCTCTGTGATGGCCATGGACTTATGGACTTGATTCTCATGATCATCATAGGGCTGCTCCTCATCCATCGAGGTAGATAGATTTCCTCTTGATGCAATCCAATTCCTACAATGAACATGCTATAGCCAACATACACCTCAGGATTTCGAATGGCTAGGAGACCGAGTCATGGTGTAGTCAAACTATAACACCCTCAAGGTGAACTGTCGATGTATCTCAGGTCAAAGAATCAGACACACCACTGTAGCTTCGAGTCAGTCATCGAGGAGAAGGTAGACTTCCTTATGACTGCTCGAGGTGGTCACACTCAGTGCCCTCATTCTCTAATGAGTACTTGTTCTCTCACTTTGGTGTCTCCACACCATAGACTCAAGACTCATCTACTATAAAAAAGTGATTGTACACTAATCTTTCGGATCAATCATCATCCTTATGACGATCCTATGGTCAAGAGCCTTTTATAAGTTAATAAATGAAAATTCTTGTCTTAAATTTTCAACTCTTGAAAATAAAAATTATTATTACCATTAACTCAAGGGATGTATCACAGACACTAAATACACATATATGATAGAAAATAACTTATTTTATTATTTATAGTTAAAATTATAATTTTGCCCCTAGAAGTGTATTACAAGTGTCAACTAATTCTGGCTTCTAGGGCACACATATCTAACACTTATTACTAGAATTTTAATTATATAAGTCAGAGGTGCTGGTGTCTTGATCAAATCTCCATGTGGATCAACGTTGGAGGATGAACACGTGGGCACCTAGTGGAACCTTTGACAGACTGCTGCCAATAATTAGGGATAATTCAGGGTTTAGCAATAAGAGGTATGTTCTGATACTTTTTTTTTATAGTAGAAATGCATGCTATATAATTTAATTGCTAATAAGGTGGTCCTAGGGTTCGGATTTAGTTTGTATGATTTCATAATTTTGCTTTGAAATCTGTGCTTCCGTCCTAAACACCAATCCTATCAGTGGTATCAGAGTAAGCCTTATTAGGTTAAATCATATAATGCTTTGCTTATAATATAATAGCATAAATAAAAAAATGATATAATTTTTTTTATTAAAATGTTATTTATATGATGAGATTATTTTTTTTTAATCATAATAAGATTATGATGTATATATTATTCTGTAAAGGTTGCCCTGACATAGTGGAAAATATTCACTATATAATGATGGTTGTCCTAGAATAATTATACATGTTAATATATATATATATATTATCATAATTGATGCTTTTAGGCATTTAGTTTGATTTAAATCAGAATGTGCATCAAGACCATTTAAATCTCTCATTAAAAATTATATTAAGTTGTAGTGTAATTAACCTATAGCTAAATCAGTCGGGATGTCTAATTGATCAATCGGTATCTAGAAAAAATGGTTCATGATTGGTAAAAAAAATATGATTTTTTAATTGATTCCATTGTCTAACCTGGCCAATTTATTAGTGTTTAAGGAAAGTAACGGGGGACTCCCACTTCTCTCCCACTTACCTGATTGATTTGATTAATTTAATTCTAGATTGAAATGCTTAGTATTATATTCACTACATTAAGACCTTCCTTCATATTAGGTTCTTATTATGTCCAGAACCATATTAGTTTTGTTGTGTAACCACAAGATCTATCATGGGGAATGATGTAATATTAATCTAGCACATTGAGATGCTTACAGCATTTTGAATATATTGCTTTGTTGTGTAACCACAAAAGTAGTTATATTTCTTTTTGACTATATAGAAATGAAGGGTTCTACTTAAACTAAAACATTAAAGTTTATTGTGCTAACACAAGGCTATTAATGTTTTAGAGGCAAATTTTTTTTTTTTGAGAGTTGCATAAAATGCAATTGAAAAGAGTTTCCTACCTTTGAACTTATAACAGGTTTGTTGTGCAACCACAAGAGCTTTTATAAGGAATTAGGATCTTATTCTCACTAAGAAAATCAATTAGAGGGTTATGATTTTTGATTAAATAGTGGAAAGACATAATTAAATTAAAAGTCCTAATTTAATTATGTTTGTCATCATGAGTTGTTTGCTTATGTATTGTTCTTTATTATGTAGATTAAATGGCTTCTTCACTTTTCTTGCATTCAATTTTGGATTCAAATAAATTGACTGGTCAAAATTATGTTGGACTGGCTGAGAAACCTAAAAATAGTACTCAGTCAAAAAAAAAAACTCTCCTATATTCTTGATGCCCCTGATCCATAAGCCATTAGAGAAATGATGCCACAGATGAAGATAAGTCCACATACAAGATGTGGCAAAATGATTCTCTTACTATCAAATGCATCATACTTGCCTCTATGAAGTAATGAATTACAGAGGCAGCATGATGGCATGGACACTCAATCCATATTGCTCAATCTAAAAGAGCTTTATGGAGAGCATAGTAGGACTGCTAGATATGAGATATCTAAGCAATTATTTCATGCAAGAATGACAGAAGGAACATCCGTACAAAATCATGTTTTAATGGTAATTGACCTAATCACTCGATTAAGTCAATTAGATTTTGTTATGGATGGAGAGTTAAGTCAGGATTTGATCCTGCAATCACTCCCAGAATCATTTTCTCAGTTTGTCATGAACTATCACATGAACAAACTAAATTCTTCCTTGCCTGAGCTGTTAAATATGCTCAAGATAGCAAAAAGCCATATCAAGAAGGACAAGGCTCCTCTTCTTCTTGTGGATTGGATCTCCAAGAAGAAGGCAGGCCAAAAGGGTTCAAAAAGAAGGTTGAACCCTAAAGATGGTATAAATAAGAAGAAAAAAGGAAAGAAGGTCTCCGGATAGATGACCTATTTTTACTGTGGCAAAACAGGTCATTGGAAGAGGAATTGCAAGGCTTACCTCACAACCGTGAAGTCCGATGCAAATAATGTATCAAAAGGTATGTATGAGATACATACTATATTATCATTAAATTTCTTCCATTTCAAATTCTTGGGTATTAGATACCGACTGTGGTTTTCATATCTGCAAATCTTTGCAGGGGCTGCAGAAAATTAAGAGTTTGAAGAAAGGTGACTTCAAGCTCTATGGCGCTGGAGGAGAGTCTATCCAAGCAGAAGCTGTAGGGACAAATATATTGAAGTTACCTTATGAGAAGATCTTAGAGCTTACAAATTGTTATTATATGCCTAAGATCATTAGAAATATTATATCTATACCCTTGTTATTAAAACAAGGTTATAGTCTTAATGTAACGAGCGAAGGTTGCTCGATCAAATATTCTAATGAAAATATTTATTTTGGCATATTTAGCAATGGTTTGTTGACTCTATGTTTGGATGACAATATATTTCATATTGATGAAAATAGAAAATGTAAGAGAGATGACATAAATAATACTTTACTTTGGCATTGTCGATTAGGTCATATTAGTGAGGCTAGGATTAACAAGTTATACAAAGAAAAGTTCTTTGATCCTTTTTGATTATGAATCATTAGGAACTTGTGAATCATGCCTCATGGGTAAAATGACCAAGATTCCATTTAGTGGACATGGAGAAAGGACAAAAGAGTTATTAGGATGTGTACATACAGATGTATGTGGTCTTATGACAACTCAAGCTAGAGGAGGATACTCTTATTTTATAATATTTACTGATAATTTATCTAGGTTTGGATATGTGTGTCTTATGAAACACAAATCAGAAGCCTTTGATAAATTTAAAGAGTATCAAAGTATGGTCGAAAAACAAACTGAATAATGTATAAAAATCCTTCGATCTGATCGGAGAGGAGAATACTTATCTAGTAAGTTTCTAGACTATCTTAAAGTTAAAGGATTCTCTCTGAATGGACACCTTCTTATACACCGTAATTAAATGGTGTAGCCGAAAGAAAAAACCATGCTTTATTAGATATGATACGGTCCATGATGTGCTTCACTGAATTACCTATTTTCTTCTGGGGCCATGCCCTAGAGATCGTAATTTATATCTTGAATAGAGTACCTTCTAAATCTGTATCTAGTAGTCCATATGAGATATGGAGAAGTAAAAAATCTAATCTTAAGTATCTTAAGATATAGGGTTGTCCAGCATATGTCAAAAGAAATTTTGGACATAAGCTTGATGCTAGATCAGATAGATATCTATTTATAGGATATCCTAGAAATAGTATAGGATATTTATTCTACCATCCTACTGAACAAAAGATATTTGTAAGTAGGCATGCCACTTTTATGAAAAAAGAATTTATCCTAGAAAAGGGCAGTAGCAGAAATATTGAACTTAGTGAAGTTCAAAAAAAATAAATAGAAATTTCTCAACCAAATAATCACATAAAAGAACAAGAACACATAACTCCTATCCATAGGTCTGAAAGAGTATGACATACACCTATGAGGTATGGATTCATTATTGAGAACAATGAAGCCCAAGTCATTGAGAATGATGAACCTCTGACCTATACGGAAGTAGTCAAAAGTAAGAACTCTTACAAATGGCTGGCTGCCATGCAATCCAAAATGGAATCCATGCACACCAATAAAGTATAGACTTTGGTGGATGCACCAGAGGATATAAACCCTATTGGATGCAAATGGATTTTTAAGAAAAAGATTGGAGCAGATGGTCAAATTGAAACCTGTAAGGCTAGATTGGTGGCTAAGGGTTTTAGGCAAAAACAGGAGATTGATTATGATGAAACATTTTCACCTATTGCCATGTTCAAATCTATTCGGATTATGCTTGTCATAGCAGCATACCACGACTATGAAATATGGCAAATGGATGTGAAGACCACCTTCCTTAATGGTTTTCTTGAGGAGGAGGTCTATATGTCACAGCCAGAGGGATTTGAGTCAAATGAGAGACCAAATCAGGTATGCAAGCTTAAGAGATCCATTTATGGATTAAAGCAAGCATCAAGGAGTTGGAACATCTACTTTGATGTAACAATCAAAGAGTTTGGTTTCATCAAGAATGTGGATGAATCATGTGTGTACAAGAAGACTAGTGGGAGTACCATAGTTTTCTTGATTTTGTATGTAGATGACATACTTCTCATTGGAAATGATATCCCACTGTTGCAATCAGTCAAATTATGGCTATCAAATAAGTTTTTCATGAAAGATTTGGGAGAAGCATCCTATATACTAGGAATAAAGATCTATAGAGATAGATCTAAGAGGATGCTAGGCTTGTCCCAATCTAGGTACATTGACTTAATACTGAAAAGATTCAGTATGGATGGGAGTAAAAGAGGTTACTTACCCATGAGTCAAGGCATACATCTCTCTAAAAAGATGTCTCCAAAGACACCTGAAGAGAGAAATAGAATGAGTTCTATTCCTTATGCTTTGGCTGTTGGATCAATAATGTATGCCATGTTATGTACAAGGCCTGATGTTGCTTATGCCTTAGGCATTGCAAGTAGATTTCAAGCTGATCTAGGAGAGGATCATTGAAAAGCTGTGAAAAATATTCTTAAGTACTTAAGAAGAACTAAAGATATTTTTCTAGTATATGGTGGTTCTGATCTTAAACTAGAAGCATATTCTGACTCTAGTTTTCAATCAGACCCAGATGATAGCAAATCCATTTCAGGGTATGTCTTTACTCTAAATGGTGGAGCAGTGAGTTGAAAGAGTACTAAGTAGCCAACTATAGCTGACTCAACTACTGAGGTAGAATACATAGCTGTAAGTGAAGCCGCTAAGAAAGCTGTCTGGATGAAAAAGTTCATCTCTGAATTAGATGTTATTCATGAAATTAAGATCTAGTACTACTTTACTATGATAATACTGGAGCTGTTGCTCAAGCAAAGGAACCAAGATTTCATCATAAATCCAAACACATTCTAAGACGCTTCCATCTCGTTCGTAAAATTATTGAAAGACAAGATGTAGTCATAGAACGAGTTGACATAAAGAATAACATAGCAGACCCATTCACTAAGGCTTTACCACTGCAACTGTTTGATCGCCACCTTGATTGTATGGGATTAAAATATCAGGGTGATTGGCTTTAGTGCAAGTGGGAGATTGAAAGGAATATGCCCCCAAGTCAATCAAAATTTATTTATTTTTTGGGTTATTTTTGTCTTCCAAACTCATGTAATGATATTTTAAATAAATAAAGGCATTTATTTCATCATATGCAGTGTCTTATTATTTATTTAAGATTATGATGAAATCCATAAATTAGGGCTATGGTTTTAGGATTATGATGAGATCATATCAGTGAGACCTAAAATCTTAAAATTCTAATTTAAAACATTTCTAGTCGATGGGACATTGAGTTAGGGATCAATATTTTTTGGTAAGACTAGCACATTCTTTGTATGCTCAATTGAGAGGATAATTGATCTCACAATAACTTGTGTATGAGACTAATACAAAAATATGGGTGCTCATTAGAGAATGAGTTCACTGAATTGATCCAAGTCGAGAATATCTAATGGAGTCTTATCTACATGTCAATAGATGGTTCTCATAGTGAAATTGTGCATGTAATCCTTGGACCTGAAACTACCATAGAACCTTATATATATGAATCCATATTTTGGTTCATACTCATTCATGACTCAGTCATGTACGGGATGATCTGGATATGGTGAATTATATATATGAAGGTTGTGAGTAGGTTAACATGGAATCGATCACTCCTGGTAAGAGGAAATTGCATCTTGCCTACTTCAAACAAATGATGATTCAGGAAGACTTTGATCAAAGCATGATGAAAATTAGAAATAGTTTCTAATATTTCATTAAATAAATCATCATCATAAGATTGAAAGAGAAATGAATATGATATTGGAATTGACATATTTCCATACCTAGAGTCATATTCAAGATGCAGGGTGATCGAAGGATCTAGTTGCATGGTAACTTTTTACTGAAGGGTATTTTTAGTATTTTCTTCAAAATTTCATATCTTTCAGAAAGTCGTGATACGTTGTTAGACGTAAATCATGTCTCGTGGGTTTGATCAAATTAAAATTTTTAATTTGATCATTAAATTAGAAAGTGTTCTAATTAAGTCAAATTGGGTAGGTTAGTTTTGATCTAAATCGATTTGGTTGAGTTATTACTAGATTAGGTCAAATCACACCCAGACCCACTACTGGTTAGATGTGGAATCTAATGGATCATACATAAAGAAAATTAATTAAGAATCTAATTAGATTAGATCATGTTTGCAAGATGAACATGCTAGCACATGTAGCAAACCCTAGCACCCAGATTCGAATTGGATTCGAATTAGCTTCCAATTTGGGCTAATTAAGATCCAATTTGAGCCAAATTGGATTTGGTCTTGAATTGGCTTAACCTAGACTAATTGGGCTTCAGATGAGGCATCACATACCAGAATTCCACATGCTAGAGAGTCTCTTTCTTACATGTGGGAAGTCTTTCATGCGCAAGAGTTTTTTGGCGCATGGGATTATGTTGGCACCTATCTTCTTTAACTTTTCCTCCTTCTCCATGTTGCATAAATTTTCAAATGGGCACGAACATCAGATATGGGGCATAGAAGAGTCCTTCTGTAGGTTAAGTACTCCATTATCTATTTAATATTTGCATTAGAAGGGACTCCTTGTCGCCTAGGACTCCTTGCCGCCCATGATTCCTTGCCGCCCACTCTTCCTTGGCGCCTCTTGGACCAAGTCAAAGTCCCTTGAGACTTTGACTATTCAAAGATTATCTCCATGCCATTTTTGCTGAATGGGCATCCCACATCTAGGCCATTGGATGGCCTACTTATTTGATCTAATGGTTGTATATGTTGGCGCCAAAAATGAAAGCTCGCGACTCTTCGTAAATAACTTACGTAGAATTAGTCCAGAGTCCTTCTGCTTTAAGAAACCTCTTAGACTAAGTCTACATGTCATTATTATCTGATGAGGTATGAGATAGGCTGAAGGGACATGAGATAATAATTTGAAAGGATGTGAGAAAATGTGTTGGCACCCCTACGTGCTTATAAATAAGGGTGCGCACCAAGAGTCCGATGATTGAGAATAATTATCTTTCTTTCTTGCAAGTATTTCCTCATTATCTAATTTTCTTTCTTTCCTTCTCTTGTCCAGACCTTGTCCTTATGAGGATAAGAAGTCATCTTAAGATAAAGAGATTAGGAAGAAAAATTAAGAAGACAGAAAAAAAAAGATAGGTAAAGAGAGGCAAGGAAGGTGACATAAAGGCTAAGGAAGGTCTTGCCCATTTAATTAAAGTTCTTATTACTAAAATTTTAATTATATAAGTCAGAGGTGCTGGTGTCTTGATCAAGTCTCCATGTGGATCAACGTTGGAGGGTGAACACGTGGGCACCTAGTGGAACCCTTGACGGACTGCTGCCAGCAATTAGGGACAATTTAGGGTTTAGCGATAAGAGGTATGTTTTGATACTTTCTTTTATATTACAAATGCATGCTATATGATTTAATTGCTAATAAGGTGGTCCTAGGATTCGGATTTGATTTGTATGATTTTATAATTTTGCTTTGAAATCTGTGCTTCCACCTTGAACACCAATCCTATCACATCTCCTGTCTGACCTTAGAGTTAGAACCTCCTTTCTAGGGGTATTTAATAGATTCAGTCCACCAAGCTCTCGAGTTAGAGAGATCGGATCTTGACTGTCAATAGATTGAAGTATTATAAGATCCCTTTGTTATCCAAACTCATTGATAACCAGACTCTGTTCAATCTCGGCTTTTGCTCGCTCAACCCGAAAGGTACTTATATTCATCTTCTTTTATTCTCCTTGTTTCTCTTCTAACCCCGGCTTTACCATTATTGCTGAAATGACTTCTGAAGAAATAGAGATGCTGTCGAGGGAGCTTCAAGCTTAGAAAAGGAAGAAGACCTCTAGAGAACCATCCAAATGGGCAAATGTAGGGGAATCAAGCTCTACCACTCCATGAGAAAGAGTCCCCACTCCAAAAGCCGCGGTGCCATTGACGACGTTGAGCCCATCTGCCAAGGTCCCTATTTTATCTCCTCTCTCCGAGGAAGAAATAAAAAAAAAAATGAAGAAGAAGGCTATCACTAGGAGAGCCCGACCCCAACGAAGCTCAGGAGAATCCAATGACGACAGCATCGATTGGGACAATGCTTCCTTTGACAATTGGAGAGTTGTTAAGGCCCTGGTCAACACATGTGTTCTTTCTTACATCGTCAAGAGGATTACCTGCACCAACCTTGATCAATGGGTCAAGGACTCCCTCGGGGCATACCTCAAGTTAGTAATTTCTTTCCTTATTTTTCAAATTTGATTATAAGCTCTTCAATAGTTTAACTGATTTTGTTGCTTGCAGGTTAGCCACCAATTGATTGCCAACATCGAGACGATCAATGTTGAGAAAGCCAAGGCCTCAAAAGCTATGAAGGAGGCCCAAGGATATAAGGCTAAGGTGAGCCATCTCTCGACTAAGGTTGGGTGTCTACAGGAGGTGCTCCAAAGGGAGGAGTGGACATCTACCAACTTGAGGGCAGTGCTAACCTTGAAAGAAAGGAGGAAGGAGGTCAAGGCAAACTCTATCGAGGAGAAGAGGTGGGTAGCAGAAGAGGCCATTTCCTCCTTTAAGTCTTCAGAGGAGCTGAGGAAGATCAAGGTGGCCTTCGCTCAGGAGGCCTTCATCAAAGGATAAGATTTCTGCCAATCAAGGGTTACAGAGAAGTTCCCAAAGCTGAACCTTGATTTCTTGACTAGGGAACCTTCCAAGGATGAGGCAGAGCCTCCTGCAGCTAGTGATAATCTTTTAGGTCCCACCACTACTACTGCTGAGCCTGCTAAACTCATCTCTACACTTGCTGAAGGGTCTGCACCAGCTAGGGCTACACTGAGCTCCTCCACTACTCCTCCTTAGGTCGGAGACCTCTTATTGTACTCATTTTTTTTTTTTATCTCTCTTGTATTCGAACATTTCAATCAATGAAAGCAAAATCTTTTTTTCACCATTCTTCTTTGTCATGGTATTTTTATGTGTTAAGTGTAGTCTCCTATTGAAGCTGAACCTTTGCCTCAAGGTATCCTCTTGAGGGCTCATATCAAAGATTTTAAAAAAGAAGTTTGTCAACTCAAAAGAAAGCTAGGAAAGATAGAAGATGAACTCAAGAAATCAAAAAAGTGTTATGCTGAAGCAACAGTTGAAATCAATCGACTTTGCTAGTCATCCAAGCAATTTTTTAAGAAGAACACTGTCAAGAAGTACCATCTTACTAAAAAATTAGAACGAGCAATGAAACTTGCCAATGACAGGGCTTGGACATCAATCATAAAAATTTACTCTCTTGAAGTGAAGCTTTGTGAAGCAAAAGAGAAGATCAGCCAGCTGGAGAAGGGTTTGGCCTGGGCCCAAAGTAAGGTGGAATATGGATGGGATTGGTTGAAGAAATTCTCTGACCTTAAGAAATAATTGTGCAACACCTACCGAATTGGCTAGTATGGGCAGATTGACAAGCTGAAAAAGAAACTTGATACAATTAATGCTGAGATGTCCTAGCATCAAAAATAATTGGTGGATAAAGCTCAGACCAGTCCGAAAGGGGATCTAGAAGAGATTGCATCTTTAAAGAGAACCATGGGAGACCTTTCAGCGATTTATGAGAAGAGTAAGGCCGAACTCCTACAGCTCAAGATCCAAACAACTTGCAATGAGAGTGCAGTGAAGGACGCTGAAGTCGAGTCTATAGTTTTAAGAAGAAGGCTAAGAGAAATGGAAGATGATCTCTGGAGGGCTAACAAATTACTTAGTGAGAGTTTAGCGGCAAGGAGATATCTTGAAGAAAGAGTCAATGACTTGAAACATACTCTTGTATTAGCTGGAGCTGGAAGTTTGAAGTCTAAATTTGAGTAGGACTCTGGCCTTTCTTTCTCTCTCTCTCTCTCTTTTTTCTCTTCTCCTTTTTTTTTGTAACCGGTCTTGAGGACCTATGTAACAAATCTTTAATTTCAATGGAACAATGTTTCTTTAAGTTGCCTCCTTATGCTATTTCTTAGTCTGATGCTTGTCGCTTTCTTCATTTCCTTGTTATGCTTGATATCGACATTATCTTGAAACAACAACTTCCATCTTGTGTCTTGTATGTTTGTCCCTCTTATTGATGAACAAGGGTTTTTGGACTTGATTAGAAATGAATATATTTCTTTATCTAAGAATTGAAAGTCTTCATATTCGTAGTTAACCTTCTGTTTAAAAATTAGAGGCCTTTAATCCCCCGTGAGGATCTTCATCCATGTCAGAATGAGGTTCACCTCTTATTCTTGACGTGGTTAGCTATTATCCTTGTTAGGATGAGATCCACCTCTTATTTCTAACAAGATTGTTGGGATGCAAAAGGGTCATTGAAAGGGCCTCTCTCCATTACCTCCTGTTTAAGAATCAGATGCCTTCAATCTCCCATGAGGGTCTTCATCCATGCCAGGATGAGGTTCACCTCCTATTCCTGATAAGATTGACTATTATCCTTATTAGGACGAGGTCCATCTCCCATTCCTAACAAGATTGCCAGTGTGCAAAAGGATTATTGAAAGGGCCTCTCCTTGTTAGCTCTTGTTTAAGAACCGGAGGCCTTCACCCTTATTAAGACAAGATTAATCTCTTGTTTAAGAACTGGAGGCCTTTACCATCATTAAGATGAGGTTAACCTTCTATTTAAAAATCGGAGGCCTTCAATCTTCCGTAAGGATCTTTATCCATGCTAGGACGAGGTTCACCTTCTATTCCTAACATGGTTGACTATTATCCTTATTAGAATAAGGTCTATCTCCTATTCCTAACAAGATTACTAGGATGTAAAAGGGCCATTGAAAGGGCCTCTCCCCATTTGGCTATTATCCTTATTAGGATGAGGTCCATCTTCTGTTTCTGATAAGGTTGCTAGGATGCAAAAGGGCTATTGAAAGGGCCTCTTTCCATTACCTTCTATTTAAGAACTGGAGGCCTTCTACTTCATTTGAGAATGAAGTTCGATTGGATAATTTTCTACCATTGCATAGTTCTGCACCAAAGACAAGAATATTAAAGTAAGAAAAATTTATTGAAAATAGGTTCATCGATAGTACATTTGTAAGTTTTTTGAGTTTTAAGGCCGTGGGAGTATTGCTCCTTAAAGCTCCTTCAAATAATAAGATCTTGGTCGGATGATTTCTATAACCTCATAAGGACCTTTCCAACTTAGGATGAGCTTTCCTAAATTTTGTGGCTATGAGATATCTGCCCTCCGTAGTACCAGATCTTTCATTTTAAAAATCTTACCTCTAACTCTAGAATTGTAGTAGCAAGCCACCTTCAGTTTATAAGCTGCCATCCAAATTTGGGCCTTTTCTTGCTTTTCTTCCAATAGATCAAGATTTGCTCTAAGATCTCATGAATTATTCTATTCATTAAAGGCTTCAACTCATGCTGAAGGAAGTCCAAGTTTGACTGGGATGACTGACTCTATTTCGAAAGCCAAAGTAAATATAGTTTTCCTAGTTGATAATTTTTGGATGGTTCTGTAGGCCTAGAGAACATGATAGATTTCATCCACCCATGTTCCTTTCATCTTTTCAAGCCTTGCCTTAATTTCTTGTAATAGGATCATATTGGTTACCTTTGCTTTGCCATTCGCCTGTGGATGAGCTACTGATGTAAAATGATGGGATATATTCATGTCTTCACAAAACTTGACAAATTTTGCTCCTGCAAATTAGCGTTCATTATTAGTATTAGAGTCCGAGGTGGACCGAAGTTGTAGACTATCGACTTTCAGATGAAGTCTTGCACTTTAGCTTCAGTAATTTTTGCCAGATATTCATTCTCAATCCACTTGGTGAAGTAATCTATTGCCACTAGAAGAATTTTCGCTGTCTAGATGCCATGGAAAAGGGCTCGAGTATGTCCATTCTCCATTGTGCGAAAGGCCAAGAAGCATTCAGGGGTGTGAGTTGTGAAGCCAGCTATTTCTAGATGTTAGCATTTCTTTGATAGCAATCACATCTTTTCAAATAATTAGCGGCATCTTGTTGTATAGTCGGCCAGTAGTATCCTTGATGGAATAGTATATAAGATAATGACCTAGCCCCAAGGTGATTTCTACATATACTTTCATGAACTTCTTTTAATTTATAATCAACTTCAGAAGGTCGGAGGCATTTAAGAAGCGGTAAGGAATATGACCTCTTATATAATTTATTCTCATATAAAACATAGCGAGTGGCTTGGTTTCTCAATTTTCATGCTTTTTTAGGATCTTTGGGGAGAATTCCATCTTTAAGGTATAGAATTAGAGGGTCAACTTGTTAGATGTGTGCCTTAGAAGCCAAATTGGCTGACACTTGTAATACATATTCTAGGAGCATTTTTATAATTTTGACTTAAAATTAATAAAAAATTATTTTTTCTATCACATTATGAAAAAAGTGTCTGTGATACATCCTTTAAGTTAATAGATATGATAATGCATATTTTCAAGAGTTGAAAATTTAAGATATGTATTTTCATAATCAACTCATAAACTATTTTTGATTGTAGGATCATCACAATGATAGTGATCGATCCAGAAGGTTAGTATATGATTACTTTCTTAGGATAGATGGATCTTAAATCTATGGGATGAAGACATCAAAGCGAGAGTATAGATACTTGTTGAGAACGAGAGCACCGAGCGTGACCACCTCAAGTAGTCACAAGAAAGTCTACCTTCTCGATGATGACTAGCTCAATGCTACAATCATATGTCTAATTTTTTGATCTAAGGTGCATCGATAGTTTATTTTGAGTGTGTTATAGTTTGACTACACCATAACTTGATCTCCTAGCTATTCAAAATCTTGAGGTGTATGCTGGCTATAGCATGTTTATTGTAGAAACTGAATCACACCAAGATGGGATCTATCCTATGATGATCATGAGATCAAGTCCTTAAGCCAAAGGCCATGGTAGGGTGAAATAATAGAAAAGAGTTTTCTATTAGGTTTTCACATCGGATTCGAATCGAATGATTAATTTATATAACAGGTGTTGGGTTTGATGAGTTCACCTTAACCCTAATCCTGTCGAAGCTTATAATAGAGGAACCCAATCACATAGGTAGCTACACCGAGAGATTTTGGTTTTGATAGATTGCCACCATATACTTCTAGATTTTACTGATGGATTTTGAGATCAATTAAAATTATCTTGATGATCGATGATTCTAATTGGATGAATCGAAAGAGTTCTGATCCATCAAAAGATGTTTCGATGATATCAATGACAGAGATCATGATATATCCCATTATCATAAAGAACTAAATCTAACTAGATCACACAAATAAGGATTTGGATCTAGACGTTATCAATTGGATTAATCCAATTCGATTGATTTGGATTAGATCCAATCAGGTTCAAGAAAACGTGCTAGCACATGATTGAGCTTGACATTCACCTTCTGCAGTCTTTTTAATTTGTCTTGACTGAGTCAAATTAGATTTGGCTCACTCATGGACCTTATATAGGTTTGTCCTAATTTGACTGGAGCTTGTCCAGATTAGACTAAGGCTTGTCTTAAAAGAAAAGGGCTTGTCTTAAATCCATGCAAGGGGCATCAGGATAAGGGTCAATAGTTGACCCACTTGCAGGAATTAAGGAAGAAGCGGCATGTGCCCCCTGGAGAATTTCTAGGGGTGCACATCCCCTAGCTTTTTGCATGGAGCATGTCTCTTTGTGGCATGCACCCATGAGGATAAAAGTGGGAAACCATTTTGAATGGGTTAAGAGTTTGATAGAGATCAAACTCTAGGGAGGAAGAGTCCTTTACGCCTAGGACTCTTCCTTATCTATTATTCGCACCACTTATGGCTGAATTTTGGATGACAAAACCAAGTAGAGACATAGTATTTGGCATGAATTATCATATTAGAATCTAATTTATTCAAGTAATTTGATTTCTTAATCAACCAGGACTTAAGGTGCTGCAGGGGTCTCTATAAGAACCCCTACACCCTAGGATTTCCTAACGCCTACACCACCATGCCAAAAGGCTGCCACCTTCTCCACTTCCACATCCTCTCTCTCTGGTCCTCTCCCTCTTCTACATGCCCAAGGGTTGGGTAAAATTCTAGCAAGAAGACCTAAGGTTGTTGGCGCAAGGATCAGGCAGTGAGATGATCCAATTTGTGAGTCGAATGCATGACCTTCGGAAGCTATTTTGAAGGCTCTACAAGAAGACTCTAGATCTAATATTTGGAGATTAGATATAGTAGGAGAAGGTATCTAGATCCAGCCCTAGTGGACTATGGTAGAGGCTGGGCATATGCACAGCTACATCTAGAACCTCAGGAGCAGCTAGATCATCGTCAGGGTAAAAGGTTTATCCAAATAGGTAACAAAAGTTGTTATGATTTTAATTTAATTTTTGATTTTAATATCATATCATATGGATTAGATCTAAGAACTCTCAGATTTAATCAAATTTTATAGAAAAATTTTTGAAATTCTACTATGGATCAGATCGATCTTGTGGCAGGAAAACCAGTTTTTCCTTCAAATGGTATTAGAGCTGCATTTATAGTTCTTTAGATCATATTTTAATCTAATTTTTAATTTATTTATGATTTGATATGCATGATTTAAGAGATTACATGAGATATAATTAGATCTGAAATTATTAGATTAATTAGAAAAATTCATATATGAGATATATGACATGCATGTCTAAACTAGTTTTGTTGTTCTATGCAATAGATTGTTTAGAATAATTTTTTTTTGATATGATCAACTAAAAATTTATTTTTAGATATTATATCAGATATAATTAGATCTAAAATATACATGTATGATTTTAATTTTGATACATGAGATATATGCAAAACATGTATAGTTTAGATCTTTAATTATATATGTGATATATAATTTAGATCTAATAATTTTTTGAGTATAAATAAAATTTTTGATTAAGGCATTCCCCTTGGCTGTCCAATCATAAGAGTAAAAATAATTTAAAGACCCTCTCTTTTCATTCGATGGGATGCTCTTATAGCATGTAAGGATGCTGTGCATTTGTCCTTAATCAGAAATTAAAAATTTACTTTCCTATAAAATCCTAAATCCTGAAATCTTAGAATTTTTTAATACATATTTTGTTTATGAACCTTGAACTTAATTAAGAATTAAATTTATAAAATCAATTAGATCTAAAAATTATAAATTTTTAGATCTAAGATATTTTCATAAAACATGGGTTCGGATGTGGGTAGCTCAATTAGGTCAAGCGGTTGATCGAACAGAATCAAGAATTGGTTAGGTGGGATCAAGAGTGCTTAGATTTGACCAATCCAATAGGATTAAGTTTGGGTCAAGGTTGACTCACAGCCACATGTGGTCAATCAAGTTAAGACCTAATTTGGCTCAGTGGTTTGAGTATGGATTGTTGGCAAACCCAATCATTCTGATCCAATAATTTGGTATCTAAGGTAAGGTTGGCAGATACGACCGACTAGTTTTTAATTGAAAGCTACTCGACTTGAATACATTCACGTCGAGTTAATGGCATATCCCTTCTACTAGTCTCACTTACCTAGCCATTTGAATCAACCTAGTTCTAGTTTGAGGTGGCTAACAATTCAAGCTAACCCATGCTACTAGATTAGTCATAATTGTTATGACTAAGCCAAGTCATGTCTAAGAGACCTAAATCTAATCTTTTTAAGAAAATATTAAGTCATAGGTCTTCCACCATTATAGATGTGCAGGCTTTACTCGAAGTTGATTATTCTCAGTTGGTTACAGTAGTTCAGTTGTATCAAAAAGATGCAACCATATTTATTAGGCATTGGATGCTACGAGTTGGAGGATAGATTGGGCTCAAAATTCTGGATACAATGAGAGACCAAATCAGAAATCCAATTTGTGCAAATAGTAGATTTGACTTAACTAAGGAGTGGAGCAATATTTTTGATATGGTGAGCTTCGTGAATTAGAGACTAGGTTTGGGTGCACCATGATTAGAGAATCATTGAATAAAAGTTGTCCACTCATCGGTTGATCCATCACCAATAACTATTAGATGAGGTGGTGAGCCAATCGGTGGAACCACACCACCCATTAGAAATCTATGGTCGTGGAGATTTTTGCATCTTTGCCAAAAGAGCATAGGGATCCGAGAAAATAATGAAAGCCTAATTTATTTAAAAATAAAACTTCTAAACAAATTGATCAAGTTAATTACAAAATCTAACTATAAATTTTGATTCTCTACAAGAAAATATTTACGTCAAATCCACTAGCCTGAATCCTAGATACCCATGGACTAACCATACCAAATTATAAGGATTGGCTAAGAAACTTCAAAATTATTTTGAGTTTGGAAAAGCTGACCTATTTTTTAGATCAGAACCCCCCCACTTTACCAACCCATCTGACTATTGATCAGAGAGCATCTCATAAGAAGTGGTCGGATGATGATAATAAGGTTAGGTGCTACATGTTGGGCTCGATGTCAGATGAGTTGCGGCACCAACATGAAGACATCAGGACTGCAGGCTAAATGTTGGCATCCCTTCAAGAGTTGTTTGGTGAGCAAAGTCCCATAGTCTGATATCAAGTCTTGCAAAGACTTTTTTAGGCATAAATACATGATGGATAGTCGGTCCAAGATCATTGTTTGACAATGAACAAAGACCTAGAAGAGATTGAGAAGCTCGGTGTCATGTTAGATAGAGACCTGTAGATTGATGTGATATTGTAGTCCTTGATTGATGCGTATGGGCAGTTCATCATGAACTTCCACATGCATAAACTATAGTGCACCTTGGTTGAATTAATGAACATGCTGGTTACTGCTGAGCTTTCTATGAAAGGTTCAAAGGGCTTAGTTCTTGCTAGGGAGCAGACTTTCTCCAAAAGAAAGTCTTTTAGGAAGAAGAAGTCTACGAAAAAGCAAAAGGTAGAAGGTGGAAAGAAGAAGGAAGAATCCAAGAAGAAGGCCATTAATAAAGAAAAATATTATCATTGCAACACCGACGGCCATTGGAAGTGGAACTATCTTTCATATCTGGCCAGCTTGAAGAATAAGAAGGAAGCAGGTCCTTCTGGAGCTATGCTCATCATTGAAACTAATCTTACAATTTCTTTTGCATTCATTTGGGTGCTTGACTCTGATTCTAGTGCTCATTTGTGCACTTTCATGTAGGATCTTGAGGAGAGCAGGAGGCGAGGGATGGTGAGATGATCCTGTGCATCGAAAATGGAGCAAGAGTTGTTGCTATAGCCATGGGAACCTATCCTCTGTGATTACCATCGAGATTAGTTTTAGTTCTTAGGGACTATTATTTTGTGCCTGCTGCAAGTAGGAATTTGATTTTTATTTCATGTTTAGCACAAGAAGATTATATAATTAGCTTCTTTAAGGATCACTGCATAATTCTTTATGAAAAAAATAAAATTGTAAGTGATTTCTTAATTAACGATATCTACCAATTACATATTGATATTTTTATATTTAATGTTAAGCAAAATGTGAATGCCATAGAATCTAAGCGACCTAGGGATAGTCTAAATGTAAGGTATCTATGGCACCTTAGTCTAGATCATATAGTGGAAGATAGGATTAATAAATTAAAAAAATTTGAACTAATGGATCCATTGACTTTCGAGTCATATCCGATTTGTGAATCATTCCTTCAAGGCAAAATGACCAAGCTTTCTTTGTAGGATATGGAGAAAGAGCCACAGACCTGCTTGTCCTGGTACATATAGATGTGTGCGACCCATTTGACATGCTGGCCAGAGGTAACTTTTTTTTACTTCATCATCTTTATCGATGATCTATCTCAGTCTGGATATATGTATCTGATGTGACACAAGTCTGAGTCTTTGAAAAGTTCAAGAAATTCAGACATGAAGTAAAAAAATAAACTAGAAAGCCCATTAAGATACTTCGATCAGATTGAGGAGGTGAATACCTTAGTTGAAAATTTTTGGATTATCTCAAGGATAATGGTATAGTCTCACAATGGACTCCACCTAGAATGTCTCAACTCAATGGGGTTTAGAATGGAGAAACTAGATCTTATTAGATATCATTTGATCCATGATGAGCTTCACGAACCTCCCTGAGTTTCTTTGGGGACATATTTTAATGATAGCAATATACTTACTGAATAGAATTTTTTCTAAAATCGTTCCTACCATACCGTATGAGATATGGCATGATATGAAACCAAGCCTGAGTCATCTTAGAATTTAGAATTATCCGGCCCATGTCAAGAGACAGTAGGTGGATAAGTTAGAGTTTAGGTCCCTTAGAGCTCAATTCATAGGATATCCTAAAGAATCATTAGGATATTACTTCTATCTTCTGATAGACCATAATATAATTATGAGTTGACATGCCATTTTTCTTGAAAAATAGTTTATTCAAGATGCTGACATTGGGAGACAGAATAGGCTTGAGGAGAAGGTCTCTAAAGAGCAACGAGCTAAGGAACTTGGGGAACCCAGTTAGTCGGAGCTGATCCAAACACAATCTCCTCCATCTCGTAGATCAAGTAAGATTTTCCATCCTCCTGAGTGGTACTTAGGTACCATTTTAGAGGATAAAGAAAATGTTCCTCATAGGAAATAGGGTTTATGGTGATAATCCCAAAACAAATGATGAGGCGATATCAAATATCGACTCTAAGAAATAGTTAGAGGCAATGAAATCAGAGATTGAATTAATGCACTCAAACCAAGTCTGAACCTTGGTAGATCCACCTAAAGGTATCGTACCTATTGGGTGTAAATGGATCTTCAAGAGAAAGATAGGTGCAGATGGTTATGTGGAGACATTCAAGGCTAGGCTAGTAGCGAAAGGATATAATCAATGTGAAGGCATTGACTATCAAAATACCTTTTCACCAGTAGCCATACTTAAATCCATCCGCACACTGCTTGCTATTGTAGCCTATTTTGATTATGAAATATGGTAGATGGACATGAAAATGGCATTCTTAAATGGATATCTTGAGAAAGATATTATATGGAATAGCCACTCGATTTCATATTCGGTGATGGTGATCACAAGGTTTGCAAGCTGCAAAGGTCCATATATGGACTAAAGCAAGCATCTTGGAGTTGGAATACTCGTTTTAATGATGTAATCAAATCATTTAGTTTCATTAAAAATGAGGAGGAGCCATGTATTTTCAAAATGATCAGTAGCTGCGCTATTGTCTTTCTCGTATTGTACATGAATGGTATCCTCCTAATTGAAAATGATATTTTTATATTGACATTAGTCAAAATATGGTTGTCAAAAGAGTTTTTTATGAAAGACCTAGGAGAGGCATCCTTCACATTGAAAATTAAGGTCTATAGAGATAGACCAAATAGGATACTGGATCTATCATAGAAGATGTACATAGAGGAGGTGCTGAAGAGGTTCAGCATGAAAAACTCCAAGAGAGGACTAGTGCCCTTCAGACATGACATTCATCTCTCCAAGAAGATGTGTTCCAATACACCTAAGGATATTAAATACATGAGCAAAATTCCTTATGCTTCGACAATAGAGAGCCTCATGTATGCCATGCTATGTACATGACCTGATATCGCACATGCTGTGAGTTTCACGAGCAGGTACCAGTTAAATCCATGCAAAGAGCATTGGACTTCTATGAAGTGTTTCCTTAAGTACTTAAGAAGGAGTAAGGATATGTTTCTGATCTTTGATAATGGAGAACTCTTGGTCCAGAGGAATGCAGACTCAGATTTTGTCTGACATAGATGATCGAAAGTCGATATCTAGAAGTCTATTTGTATGTAATGATGGTGTTATGAGCTGGAAGAGTTCTAAGCAGACCGTGATAGTAGACTCCACCATGGAAGTAGAATATATCACTGCATCAAAAGCTATGAAGAAGGTGTTCTAGTTTAAGAAGTTCACCACAGAGCTTGAAGTGATGCCATCGGATGCCTGTGAGCATTGATGGTGTTCCCAAGCCTTGGGAGGCTATGGGAGAAGCCAAGGTGTTGGCTTTAAAGATTTCAGGGGCTTGGTTGGTGCTTTAAAGACCTAGAATTCAAGGTGGAGCAAGAAACCAAAGTCAGAGAATCAAGACTGTAGAAAAAGATCATTTCTACAAGTTAGCCAGCTTAGTTCGAAATTGGATCAGCTAAGTCTCAGAGGATAGGCCAAATAGAGAGGAGCACGTTCGAGACTATAGTATGGCACGCAATTGGGTCAGCTCAGTTTTAGATTGAGCCGACCCAATCTCAGGTTAGCTAAAACTGAGCCGATCCAGTCTTAGGTTAGCTGGCTCAGTGCTAAGACTAAGCTGACTCAGTTTGTGGGTAGAGCTATGTGTGGGTCTATTTGGGGCTAGGATAGGGATTTATCCTAATAGTCTTAAGGCTTGGTTTGAGAGATCTTAAGGAGGCTAACTCATGTATGGATCGGGCTTAGATTTAGAGGATGAGAGCATAGGAGACATGGGTGTACATGGGCTCGATGAGTGCTTTCATATATTGGATTAGCTAGGAGAGTTTTTGGTCAGGTCTAATGGCTATGTATAAATACATAGATTGTATTAGGATTTGAAGAGGGTAATTAATACAGATCTTTTCTTCCTTCAACTTCTCTTCTCTCTAGAGTAGTTTTCCTAGGTTCCTAAAGAAGCCCTACAGAGAGGGGGCACCTCCCTCAAGCCCAAGAAGGGAGGCGCCCTAGCATATATCTAGGTGATAGATCTATGATACGCTATCTTAGAGAATGTTAAAGGTCTCCTATTGTCCATGCTAAAGATTAGGAGCTTTCGCAATATGGCATTAGAGCTAGATGATGCCAGGATGATGCACCAACAATTGGTATTAGAGTGATACTGGATTTCTTACAATTGGTATCAGAGTCTGATGGTGCATGAAAGCGAAGGAGAAGTCATAAAGGATAAAATAAGAAATCTGCACGAGTATTCCACAGCATGTCTTAGATCTACCTTTGTTATTACTATTGTTTGGCCAACCGAAAGCAGTAGATTGAAAGTGGAGGCTGAGAGGATTAACGAAAAGGATTTTTTCCAGGGTGGAAGGTTTGAGTGCATGATTTTTAGTCGATCTTGGTGGAAAAATCGAGGTGTATGATGGTAGATAAGATAGGAAGCACTGGAGTGCTACAATAGCGCTTTCCTAGAAATGCAGGATTGAGAGAGGCTCAATGATGCAGTAGTCAAGGAAGGTATCTCAATAGAGAGCATTAGGATTCTCTAGAAAAATGGGTAGTGTGGGGCTGTTGAAGAGAGGTTTTTCAAGGAGCAATGATCAAAGGAAGGCTCAAGAAGCGACTATATGACCTTCGATTGTAGGAAGGTGGGGAAGTAGTCAAAGATGTACTTAGCGATTCGACCAGAGCATGGATTTATGAAACCTTAAGGATGATGGAGATGGATGATCCATGGAGGTCTAGCAGGTTAGGGCTAAGCGGTAATAGAGCGGCATGAAGATGAGTCAGCGAGCGCTGGAGTGCTGCAGGAGCGCTACCTTGGAGGCACAGGGGCTAAGAGAGGCTTGATGGTGTAGCAGTTGAGGGAGGCATCTTAGTAGAGAGTGTCAGGGACATCTCGGTGAGATCAGGAGTAGGTCTCAAGGAGAGTCAGGAGGTCTTAGGGAGTGCCAGGAGGTCTCAGGCAGTCGAAAGTGTCCTGGATCAGGTTTCTTCTGCAAGAGCACCAAGGAGAGTCGTAGTTCAGTGGAGGATGGTTTGTGTATGGCAAAAGAGGATCTGGATACCTATGAGGAGACAGTGTCGAGATGAGTCAGGGAGCACTGGAGTGCTCAGGAGCGCTACCGTTGAGGCACAGAGGCTGAGAGAGGCTTGGTGATGCAGTAGTCGAAGGAGGTATCTCAATAGAGAGTGTCAGGGACATCTTAGTGAGACCGAGAGTAGGTCTCAGAAAGATCCAAGAGGTCTCAGGGAGCATGATAAGAATGCGATGTTGTCATTAAGACATCGTGTTTATCAGTTTAATCCGACTTCTTAAAAATACTTAAAAATATGTAGATAGCAGTGAGTCGGATCGAATCCATAGGAAAGATAGTATTTTTAGATTTGAAATCTTTGATTTTCTTAAAAGAAAATGAAAAGAATTTGAAAATAGAATTTGAAGTCAAAAATTAAAAATTAAAATTGTGAAGTGAAAATTAAATTATGCACAAAAGTAAACTTGGTACTAAGATCTACTAATTAGACCTTAGCATCTACTTGCAGTAAAATAAAGAATAATAATTAAAGTATAGAAATTAAATTATAATAAAAATAAAAAGATGAAATCAAAGTATAAAAAAATAAAATTTACATTAATTAAAATTTTAGAATTTAAATATATGGAATTTAAAAAGAAAAAAATAAAATAAAATAGCCTGATCTCTGATCTTGGATCGGCATAGATGGAAAGATGGTGTAGAAGCCCAGCTTTTCTTCTCAACACCAGTTGCCTCGAAGCAGCCATTAACCCAAAGCTTAGCTTCACCCTATACCAAAGCTTCACCTTGATCGAAGACAATGAACTCTAGAGGCCTGGGGTCTTATTTATAGAGCTAGGAGGGCTGGAGAGTTTTCTTTTAGGCAATGTGGGACTAAGAAGCTCTTTCATCATCAAAATATGAAAAAATCTAAGTAAAAATTAGATTAAAAGGAGTCCTAGATAAATTTTGTTGCTTTAGATGAAATCTGGCCATTGATCGAAATCCAACAGATCAAAAATCATCAAAATCGGATGCGTATGGGCTCAAATCTGGTCGGATTATATTTTGATCGTCCGATTGAGTTAATCAGGAGAAAATCTGATCGTCGGATCGAGTTTGGGATGTTTTAATCAAGTCAGAAGCTTCCTGGATCGTTGGATCTTCACTGGCTGGTTTTCTGGTAGTTGGATCGCGGCAGATTGCTAATGAAATTTGAATTAAATCCAAAATTAACCACCGCTGTCCGATCTTGACTACAATCAACCGTAGCCATCCGATCGCACAATTATTGTTCCCATGGACCGCATGGATCGACTGCACCACACACCACTACCAATCAGTGCTTCTATCATCGAGTGAAAAGACCAAAATGCCATATGAGCCGCGATAGATTTTCTGTGAATCCTTTAAGGGTCTAGGTTCACCACGTGTTGCACCGTAATTTGCCGGTTTCTACTGAGCTTGCGGTCTACATCTGGATCATTGACTAACTGACAGCTTTCGTGGCTGAGTCAGCTTGGCTTGGCACATTTGGACGCGCCAACTTCGTCGACTTGGTGGCTTGGCTTGCGGAGTTGGCTGAGCCATTTTTTTATTTAATTTTTTCTTTTATCTTTAGAAATTCATATCTTCTTCGTTTTAGCTCCGTTTTGCTTCAAACTTATTTTGCTATGATCAAAAAAATAAGCCCTTTACATTCATAATAAAATTTTATTTTTTTATTTTTTATTTTTTAGTTAATTTTTTAATTAATAAAAATATTAATTTCTTAAAAATTATATATAAATTGATCATTAATTTTTAAAAATTAATATAAATTAATTGATAAATTAATACTTTTATTGATAAATTTATGGTACTTATCGCACCTCCCAACTTAAGCTTTGTTCGTCCTCGAGTAAAGAAAGAATTTAGTTTTAAATACCTTTTAACTTTAGAGTTTCAAATTTTACCTAAGTAGTTTTTAAAATGGCCATTGATATTCAGTAGAGCTTAAGTGAGATATATCATTGAAATATTAATACTTATCAATAAAAAAATTAAGTAAAAAATATTAAAATTTTTTAAACTTTTTCTAAATTATCCTACCTTTATATTTGAATTATCTAAAATTTCATATAGACAAGTATATTGCTACTTCTGCCCTTCATTTATTGATTTTTATTTTTACATTGCCCACTTTTTGATGTGAATATCATTGCTTACTTAGGCAACGAGATCTGGTTACTCGATAAAAAACCAATATATATATATATATATATATATTTAATGTTGTACCACTATTGAGTATCTTAATCCATTAAGCTTTCTATTTGATCCATGTAGCGAGTCTTGGGCCAATGACTCCTAAATCAGTTGGCTTTAGGGCACTAGGTATAAAATACCCATTGAGCTTACTAGCTCAAATCAAACAGGCTACGAGTTAAGACTAGCTTTACAACGAGCTTCTTTGCCCTTTCCATCTTTTGATTAGAAACTCAATGCTTGTTTAGGCAAAGAGGTCCAGTTACTCAGTGAGAAGTACTTGAAAACTATTTTATTAAAAAAAATTTATATGACAAAAATGTATAGTTACCCTACACAAGCCCATAAAAAGTAAACTTTTCTTTGATGTTAGTAGAAAAAAATAGAAATGCTCAAAGAAAATTTTTTTATGTTCTAGACTTAATTCTTTATTAAATTTTTTTAGTACTTTATTCCTCAATATCTCATAGATTCTCTAATCTGTGCATCAATTTTTTTTTAGAAATGCTTAGTTTAATTCAATTCTTAAGCATAATTAGGTGTTTAAATACTAAATACTAACTTTCTTGAGGACTTAAAATTTTAAAATTTTTATTTTTCTCCCCCTCCCAACTTAATCGATATTGTCCTCAATGGAGAAGAAAAAATAATGGATATAATAAAGAATGTGAAAGAATATATCTGACTATATTTTTGGTCTAGCATATGTCTTTAAAAATTTAAGCTCTCCCTCCAGCTTATTCAAATTATCCTAAAAAGAAAATCAATTAAAAAGATAAATTAAACTAAAGAAAACTAAATATTGAGTTGCCTCCCAACAAGCGCTAAGTTTATCATCTTCAGCCAGACACAATACAGCTTACTATCCTGTATCGAATACTGGATTGATAAATTTCAAAGGTTTTGGATTGCTAATCTCAAAAAGTTGATTTATAATCCCATTATTGATATATTCATTATTAATTCAGAGAATATAATTTGTGACCCCATTCTCAGGCCCATGTTTATTAAGAATTTCTCCTATTTGTTCTTCTAAAATGCTCATGAATAGAGTTTTTGTATTAGAAGTTAAGTTTGATTCAATGGATGCTAGAATGATGACTAAAGGCGGTTTTAATTCTAGAGGTAAATTAATGTGATCTTGCTTAAACAACTCCATTGACTCTTCATTACATGCCTCTTGATTTTTGTAAAAAGAACCAACTTCTAGGGTTGAAGGGAATAGGACATTAGGTTTATAAGTCTTGGATAAATTATCTATTCTCTTTTTTCCTATGTCTATCTCATTTAAATTGGAACCAGCATCAGTACTAGTTTCTGGCTCAGGTTCTTCTATATGGTTAGTCTTAGTACTAATCTATTCCTCTAAATTTTTATTTTGGCTAGCATCGGTACTAGCTTCTCTCACCTGATCTTGGTATGGGTCCATAAGAATTCTATAGCTTTTAAGTTTCGAAATTACTTTGGCATTCTCAGATTGGGAATTCTTAAGTGAGACATTAAATTAATAACTTGGTCCAGATGGTTGGTGGACAATAAGTGGATTGTTTGAAATTGGTAGGCTCGATAGTTGATCTAGTTCTCTCCTCGTGTTAGACTCAACTAATTATCCTATTTGAACTTCTAGCTTGGCGATAGATTGCTGTTGAGTCAGAATCAATTATTGAAGTTGGTTAAATCTATCATCGGCTAGATTGATCTATTGAGGAGGTGGGTATGATAGTCGATTGTTATATGATGGCTGGGTAAACTGACTAAGCTGACCATTATTATAGGCATAGTTTTGGTATTGGGACCTATTTTGATAGTTTTGGATAGGTGAAATTTGGATCTGAGCCTGAGTCTTTTGGGATGTCCAAGAAAAATTATGGTGGTTACTCCAATCTAGATTATATGAATTTGAAAATAGGTTATTAATCAATTTAGAGTAACCTTGAGTAGCTCGAACTTATTTTTGGATAAAAGATAAAAATTATGTAGTTGTAGGACATTCATTCACATGATGGGTTGGGCTAGCACAAATAGAATAAAACTCCTGATAATTAAAAGGTGATGGAAATTGCATAGGAGATTGTTGACCTAGGGTTAGGAGTTGATCTAATTTCTAGGCAAGAAGGTCAACTTTATCTAATTTTTGAACTATTAGGTTCAGATTAGCCATTTGATTATCAAGTTTAATATGAATCAACCATTCAATTAAGTTCAACTAAATCAAAAAATAATTTTCTATTGTGCATGTATTAGCGTAACCCTAATATATGGTTCAAAATTTTTTTAGAATTTTTTAGAATTTTTTTATATATATATTTTTTTATTATTTTATTATATTAAAAATTAAAAATTTAAATTATTTTATTTATTAATTTTATTTTAATTTAATTATTATTTTTAATATTTTTTTAGTTAGTTTAATTTAATTTAATTTAATTTAATTTTATTTTATTTTTAGAGGAGAAAGGAGAAGAAAGAAAGAAAAGTTCTAAAGAAGAGGTCCTAAGGAGTCCTAGAACTAAGAGAAGAGAGAAGAATTAAGTTTAATTAGGTTTGATGTTGGTTAGCAATCAAGTTGGTCAATCAATCCTAACTAAGAGTTATCTTAGATCTAGATAGCTCTTAACTACCAAGATCACCTTTAAGCCCTTCAAGTGTAGGATCAGTCAATCAACTGGCTAGGTAAGTCTAAGGTCGGTGGGAGTCCCCCCATTACTTGCCTTAGATACCAATTATGCTTGGCCAGGTAAGCGAACGAAATCAATTAGAAACCACCTTCCTTTGGATCTAGTCATTTTTGAACCACTTTTCTAGACACTAGTCAAATTGACTAACCCTAACTTGGTTCAACTCTTAGGATTTCTTATCCTATTAAGCTCGAGTTCCTAGGACTGATGTCTAATTAATTTTAAAATTAAAGGCTTAGGTCAATGCAGGATGTTGGTTGATTGTTTATGGGCTAAAAAAGGATGATCAAATCCCCATCTTTTCTTATTTAATTGGGTATTGCCCTTAATTTGGTTTAATATGAATATGCATAAAAAATTTTAATCAAAGGGTTCTATGCAATTTAAACTAGATGAATGCAACTAATTGAATTCTGAAAGGCTTATCTTACCTCCAGCAATCACCAAAAAAAAATAAAAATAAAAAAGCTAATATGATGCATACTCTAAATAGTTAAGATTTCTAATCTTATCATAAAATTTTTAATTAGATTTAAATAATTTTTTTTAATTAATTTAAAAATAAAATAATAAAATAAATAAAAAGAAAAGAAGACTAGGGTTATGATTGATCTCACCAAAAGTAGATGCTTTCTTCCTTTTTCCTTCTTTTTTTTCCTATAAAATAAATAAATAAAAAGTTAGTAAGCAATATTTAAAAAAGATTATAGTTAATTTATAAAAAGAATTAAAAAAATCAAAAAAAATAGCATCTATTACTTCCCCGACAATGGCACCAAAAACTTGATAAGTTTGCCAAAATTATTTTTAATTTATTTAAAATAAATCAAAAAAATTAAAATCAAAAATTAAAAATAATCTTCGATAATGGTGCCAAAAACTTAATAAGAATGCGATGTTGTCGTTAAGACACCGTGTTTATCAGTTTAATTCGACTTCTTAAAAATACTTAAAAATACATAGATAACAGTGGGTTGGATCGAATCCATAGGAAAGGTAGTATTTTTAGATTTTAAATCTTTGATTTTCTTAAAAGAAAAAGAAAAGGATTTGAAAATAGAATTTGAAGTCAAAAATTAAAAATTAAAATTATGAAGTGGAAATTAAATTATGCACAAAAGTAAACTTGGTACTAAGATCTACTAATTAGATCTTAGCATTTACTTGCAGTAAAATAAAGAACAATAATTAAAGTATAGAAATTAACTTATAATAAAAATAAAAAGTTGAAATCAAAGTGCAAAAAATAAAATTGACATTTATTAAAGTTTTAAAATTTAAATACATGAAATTAAAAAGAAATAATAAAATAAAATAGTCTGATCTCTGATCTTGGATCGGCATGGGTGGAAAGATGATCGAAGACAATGAACTCTTGAGGCCTGGGGTCTTATTTATAGAGCTAGGAGGGCTGGAGAGTTTTCTTCTAAGCAATGTGGGACTAAGGAGCTCTTTCATCATCAAAATATAGAGAAATTCAAATGAAAATTAGATTAAAAGGAGTCTTGGATGAATTCTATTGCTCTAGATGAAATCTGGCTGTTGATAGAAATCCAATGGATCAAAAATCATCAAAATCGGATGCATATCGGCTCAAATCAGGTCGGATTAAATTCTAACCGTTCGATTGAGTTAATCAGGAGAAAATCTGGCCATCGAATCGAGTTTGGGATCTTTTAATCAAGTTGAGAGCTTCCTAGACTATTGGATCTACATTGGCTAGTTTTCTGGCCATCAGATCGTGCTAGATCGCTGATGGAATTCGAATCAAATCTGAAAATAACCATGATCGTCCGATCTTGATCGCAATCAACCACAATCGTCCGATCGTGCAATTACTATTTCCATGGACCACATGGATCGGCCGCACCACACACCACAGTCAATCAGCTCTCCCATCATCGAGTGAAAAGACCAAATTGCCCTGTGAACCGTGATAGATTTTCTGTGAATCCTTTAAGGGTCTAGGTCCACCACGTGTCGCTTTATAATTTGCCAATTTCTGCTGAGCTGGCGGTCCACGCCTAGATCGTTGACCATCTGATGGATTCTATGACTGAGTCGATTTGGCTTGGCACATTTGGATGCGCTAGCTTTGTCGGCTTGGCTTAGCTTGGTGGCTTGGCTTACGGAGCCGGCTGAGCTATTTTTCTTTTTTTATTTAATTTTTTTCTTTTATCTTTAGAAATTCATATCTTCTTCATTTTAGATTTATTTTATTTTAAACTTATTTTATTATGATTAAAAAAATGAGCTCTTTATATTGATAATAAAATTTTATTTTTTAATTTTATTATTTTTTAGTTAATTTTTTAATTAATAAAAATATTAATTTCTTAAAAATTATATATAAATTGATCATTAACTTTTAAAAATTAATATAAATTAATTGATAAATTAATACTTTTATTGATGAATTTATGGTACTTATTAGAGTGCTAGGAGGTCTTAGGTTTCTTTTGTAGGAGTATCAGGTAGAGTCACAGTTCAGTGAAGGATGGTTTGTGTATAGCAAGAGAGGACCTGGATACCTATGAGGAGGCAGTGTAGAGTTGAGCCAGGAAGCATTGGAGTGCTACAGGAGTGCTACCCTGAATGCATAGGGACTGAGAGAGGCTTGGCGATGTAGCAACTAAGGGAGGTATCTCAGTAGAGAGTGTCAGGAGGCATATTAGAAAGACTGAGAGTAGGTCTCAGGGAGAGCCATGAAGTCTCAGAAGCCTCAAGATAAGGTAGGTGGTTTTGAGCCTAAGATAGGATTTGAGCTGTAGTTCCTCTGGGTGTAACTGAAGCGATGACTGGTGCAGAGGTAGAAGAGGAGAAAGCTAGGATGGAATTTTCTAAGGTTCAGTTGCTGTATTCAAAAGAGTTGGATGAGCTCTTGAATTTTGAAGGTGCCCATGGATTGCAGAGGTATCCGAGATGGCTTCGAAGAGGACCGTAGAGTGTGGAGGGTTCGAAGGGGCAGTGATGGTATTCGAGATGCAGTGGCAGGCTTAGTAGTGCAGCATTAAGTGATTGGCCTCGAGGGACTCGATGATAGAGTTGACTTCTGTGGCATCAGGTAGACTTCGGATATAGGTGGAGCTCCATAGTGGTGGCTTCATAAGTGGAGAGAAAATTTAGCATGAGTTTAGAGCTGAGGGTCAGTGCTGGTGATGCATAGTTCTTGGTGGAGCAATATATGTAAATGGACAAGCATAGCTCTGAGGAGATCATGTCATGTGGTACAGCATGTGCTAGTGCAGAAATGCTATAGATTCTCTAGGAAAGTTCAAAGAAAGTGATGTAGCTACTAAGGAGAAGGAATCCTATAATTCCAAGATGGTGCCAAGAAGCAAGCACAGGTCTTCAATGGTAGAGGTGGTCATCCCAAAGGCCTCAAAGGTGCACAATAGCTTAAGATAATTGACAGAGGCGATGTTTACACAGGTACCGTCAGGGTGTGCATCGACAGCGAGATCATGCAGGAGTGCATTACCGAGGGATTTGCCAATGCTTGGGGTACCAAGATGGAGATTGTGAGGATTGATGGTGCTCCCAAGCCTTAGAAGGTCATGAGAGGAGCTAGGGTGTTGGCTCTAGGGATTCCAGAGGCTTGGTTGGTGCTTTGGAGATTTAAAATTTAAGGTGGAGCAAGGAACCAAAGCCGAAGAATCAAGACTATAGAAAAGGATCATTTCTACAGGTTAGCCAGCTCAGTCTGAAATTAGATCGGCTAAGTCTCAAAGGGCAGGCCAAATAGAGAGGAGTGCATTAGGGACTGCAGCATAGCATGCAACTAGGTTGGCTCAGTCTAAAACTGAGCTAGCCCAGTCTCAGTCGGCTCAGTGTTGAGACTGAGCTAGCTCAAACTACGGATAGAGCTATGTGAGGGTCTGTTTGGGACTAGGATAGGAACTTATCCTAAAGGTCTTAAGGCCTGGTTTGAGAGGTCTTAAGGGGGCTAACTCATGTATGGATCGGGCTTAGATCCAGAGGATGAGAGCATGGGAGACATGGGTGTACATGGGCTCGATGAGTGCTTTCATGTATCGAGTTAGCTAGAAAATTTTTTGATCAAGCCCAATGGCTATGTATAAATACATAGGTTGTATTAAGGTTTGAAGAGGGCAATCAATACAGATATTTTCTCCCTTCAACCTCTCTTCTCTCTTCTCTCTAGAGTAGTTGCCCTAGGTTCCTGAAGAAGCTCTAGAGAGAGGGGGCGCCACCCTCGAGCCCAAGGAGGGAGGTGCCCTAGCATAGATCTAGGTGATGGATCTATGATACGCTGCCTTAGAGAACATCAAAGGTCTCCTGTGGTCCACGCTAAAGATCAGGGGCTTTCACAGTATGGCATTAGAGCTAGATGATGCTAGGACAATGCGCCAACAATTGGTATCAGAGAGATACCAGATTTCTTATAATGTCATTGCTCTATATTGTGATAATAATGGCACCATAACTCTAGCTAAGAAGCTGAGAGCTCATCAAAAGTCTAAGCACATCGAGCGGCGGTATCATCTTATGCGCAATTATCTTAAGAAGGAGTACATCGAGGTCAAGAGAGTCGATACTGCAGATAATGTGGTTGTTCCACTGATGAAGCTATTGAGCTAGCAGAAGATCAAAGCACACCTTGAGAAGATGAAACTTAGATTTGTAGCCAATTGGCTTTAGGTCAAGTGAGAGTTTGTTAGATGTGTGCCCTAGAAGCCAAATTGGCTAATACTTGTAATACACATTATAGGGATATTTTTATAATTTTGATTTAAAATTAATAAAGATTTATTTTCTTCTATCATTTTGTGCATAAAGTGTCTATGATACATCCTCTGAGTTAATAGATATGATAATTTATATTTTTAAGAGCTAAAAATTTAAGATATGTATTTTCATAATTAACTCATAAACTGCTCTCAATCGTAGGATTATCATGAGGATGGTGATCAATCCGAAAGATTAGTGTATGATTACTTTCTTAGAATAGATGAGTTTTGAGTCTATGGTATGGAGATACTAAAGCGAGAATATAGGTACTCATTGCGAATAAGGGCACTGAGCATGACCATCTCGAGCAGCCATAAGGAAGTCTACCTTCTCATCGATGACTAGCTCGATCCTATAGTCGTGTATCTAGTTCTTTAATCTGAAGTGCATCGATAGTTCACCATGAGTGTGTTATAGTTTGACTAAACCATAACTTGATCTTCTAGCCATTCTAAATTCTGAGGTGTATGTTAGCTATAGCATGTCCATTATAGGAACTAGATTGCACCAACATGGGATTTATCAACCTTGGTAAAGGAGTAGTCCTATGATAATCATGAGATCAAGTTCTTAAGCCCAGGGCCATGGTAGAGTGAAATAATAGAAAAGAGTTTTCTATTAGGTTGTCACATCATTCTCAAATCGAATAATTAAATCATATGATGGGTGTTGGGTTTGATGAGTTCACCTTAATCCTAATCCTGACAGGCCTCATAATAGAGGAACCCAATCGCACAGGTAGCTGCACTGAGAGGTTCGTATTCGGTTATGATGGATTGCTACCATATACTGCTAGGTGTCACTAGTAGATTTTAGGATCAATTAGAATTATCTTGATGATCGACGATTCTAATTGGATGAATTAAAAGAGTTCTGGTCCATCGAAAGATGTTTCGATGATGTCGATGATAGAGATCATGACATGTCCTATTACCATACAGAACTAAACCTAATTGGACACACAAACAAGGGCTCAGATTTATATGTCATCAATTAGGGTAATCCAATTTGATTGATTTGGATTAGATCTAATCAGATTCAAGAAAATCATGCTAGCACATGATTAAGCTTGACATTCTCCTTCTGTAGTCTTTCTAGTTCATCACGACTGAATCAAATTAGATTTGGCTCACTCATAGATGTTGTATGGGTTTGTCCTAGTCTGACTGGAGCTTGTCCAGGTCAAATTAAGACTTGTCTTAAAAGAAATGGGCTTGTCCTAAATCCATGCAAGGGGCATCAGGACAAGGGTCAATAGTTGACCCACTTGCAGGAATTAAGGGGGAATGGGCATCTGCCTCCTGGAGAATTTCTAGAGGTGCACTGTTAGAAAATGTGTTGCAAAGCTAATCGTCAGTCTGTTGATGATTGATTAATTTACTACTTAATAAAATATATTTTTGATATTTTCATCATAAGGTTTCATCTTCTAACGAACTCCATTGTTGTGATGAAGTCCTTAGAACTATCTAGATTCGATAAAGAGAGGATTTATCGATTAGTTCTTAAAATTATTCACGATCAAAAGATAGGCTATTAATTAAGATGACAGCATCTATCGAGCATAGGTTGCTATATATCATATTGGTTGGTTGTCCCCTTATCCAAGGAGTATTGAGATACTGGTATGGCATACAGATGAGATGTAGGGGTACATCATCATGGAACATGACCAACTCCAAGTATTCTGCTATCAAGAATATCTCTGATGGGATATAGATATAAGTATCCTGTAGATCTGAGATAACCTTAGTATCTTGCAAGCAACTCACTGTGCTTTGGTACCGGACTAACTGAATTTCTAATTCAGTAACAGAAGGCTTCTAGGCACAGTCAAGTACTTATGAAGTCGGTGTATGATCAAGATGGGATTGACCAATCTAAGAGATGGAGAACAATATATTATTATATTTCAATATAGCAAAACCTTGGCCAGGATAATCCATGAGATGGATTTGATATTTTGAAATATAATATGGATAGCCTGATCAGAGTTAACAGTGGAACTCTGAGGTTCCTACAAGCATTTTGATCAAGGGGATGAATTATATGAAAACTATATCCACATGGGTTCTAAGGATGTTGTTCTACACATTCGACCTATCCGACCATTGGATACCATTACTAAATGGTCACTTTGATTGGTATAAAAATTTATTTCTATGCTACTAGATTAGGTTCGGATCTATGGGGTCACATACATTAGAGTTCATGATCCGATCGGATGGTTGATTAATGATTGAGAATCGTTCTAAGATTAAATGATCAATACGATTGATGCTTAACCTAGTGCAAATATTGCAAGAGGATCGATTAGCAATTTAATTGCTAGTTGGCTTAATTTGAATAAGTCAGAGGATTAAGATTAACTTTAATTAAATATAATTTAATTAAATTTATTTTGGGCTTGATTGGATCAAGTTTAATTAATTTATTGGATATGCCAAGTGCAAGAAAGAACTAGTCTTAGTTCAACTAGGAATTGGGTCAACCCAATTTTCTAATTTGATTAAAAAATTAAATTAAAATTAGATCTAATTTAATTTAATTTAATTATATTCTTAATTGGATTAATATGTACTCTAATTGGGTTTAATTAATTTTGATTTAATTTGATTTAGAAATCATGTTTGACCAAGTTAAATTAGAAGTCCTAGTGAGACTAGGACTTCTTTCCTTGCGCCACTTGATATCTCACGCCCACCCCATGCCCCCATGCCTATTTTTTAGGATTTTTTTATGAAAAATCCTTTCTCTCAGGTCTTCATGCACTCCCACTAGCTTCTCCTCTCTTATATAAATTTAAGTTATGGACCAAGTCAATAGAAGTTAAGTTGTTGTGGTTTAGAATTCTATGTGATAGAATCCTAACAAACCAAAACTCCTCCCATAAGATGCTGCCCACTTCCTATTTTCTCCTAGAATTTTTGGTGGAAAAAGGATAATTTTTATGCAACAAAAAAGGATGCTCCATGCTAAAGAAAAAGGAGGGTGCGCCCAAGAGTTGGATGCCCCTTGTCTTGCCTAATTTGGACATTCCTTGTTTAGGTATTTGACCTAGATAAGGATTCTTCCATATCTCATTATTTAAATTGAATTTTAGGATGATTTTTTTGTGAATTCTAGATATTTGAGAGACCTTTTCGGTGTGAGAAAACTAGGGAAATATTCATCTTGGGCATGGAAGTTCTAAAGACACCAATCTAGGTGTCTAGGTGAGAGAACAAAGAAGAAGAAGAGGGTCTTCTTCTAGGACTATTTTCTTCTCCCTTTCTCCTCCTTCTTAGAGATTTTTGGAGTGGTGTCTTAGGTCTAAAAATCTCTTCTCTTCTTTTTGATATTTTGGTGAGTCTAAATCATGAAGAAGAAAGCACCGGATGGATCGTTGAAGAAGGATCAGCACAGTACTAGCATACTGTGTTGATTTTCTATATTGGACTTCTGATTGGGGTTCGTGGGCTCGTGTGGATATCTCTTAGAGGCCGGATGTGTGTGCTTCCTAGAGCATTATCCTCAAGTCTAAATCAGTAAGTTAGAATATCTAACCTGCATAGGTAATATGGATCTAATCTGTTATTATATACTTGCATTAGATGTAGTATAGATGCATGTTGATATGATCAACATGTTCTTCTTCCTTATGTTTTTAATTTTTGATTTAATCTCATGTCATAATCATATAATAGGATCTTAGATCTAGGGGTTCTCTACTTTTTATGAATAAATTTTGATTTATTTTAGTCTTCCACTGTCTGATCTTGAAAAAATTTCAAGATCTAGCCTTGAAACCCTAGATCTGGTTCCTTCATGCACATCCCCTATCTTTTTGTGTGGAGCATGCCTCTTTGTGGCATGCACACATGATGATAAAAGTGGTGACCATTTTGAATGGGTCAAGAGATTGATAGAGATCAAACTCTAGGGAGGAAGAGTCCTTTGCACCTAGGACTCTTCCTTATCTATTGTTTGTGCCACTTATGGCTGAGTTTTGGGTGATAAAACAAGGTAGAGACCTGGTATTTGCCATGGATTATCAGATTAGAATCTGATTTAATCAAGTAATTTGATTGCTTGATCAACCAGGACTTAAGGTGGCATAGGGGTCTCTATAAGAACCCCTGTGCCCTAAGGTTTCCTAATGCCTACACCAGCATGCCAAAAGGCTGCTGCCTCCTCCACTTCCATGCTCTCTCTCTCTCAGGTCCTCTCCCTCTTTTACATGCTTAAGGGTTGGTCAAAATTCTAGCAAGAAGACCCAAGATTGTTGGCACAAGGGTTAGAAAGTGAGACAATCCAGTTTGTGAGTTGAATGCATGACCTTCGGAAGCTATTTTGAAGGCTGTACAAGAAGAATCTAGATATGATCTTTGGATATCAAATCCTATAGGAGAAGGCATCTAAAACCAACCTGAGTGGACTATGGTAGAGGCCAGGTATGTGCGCGGCTAGATCCAAAACCTCAGGAGCAGTCGGATCATCGTCAAGATAAAAGGTTTACCCAAACAGGTAACAAAAGTTGTTATGATTTTAATTTAATTTTTGTTTATAATATTAGATCATATGGATCAAATTCGAAAACTCTTAGATTTGATTAGATTTTATAGAAAAATTTTTAAAATTTTGCTACATATCTGATCTAATCAGATCGATCTTGTGGCAGAAAAATCAATTTTTCCTTCACAACCTAGTTGGGCTCATGGTCGATCTGCATTACTATCTAGGATTCCTCTAAACTTAGATATTATAATACCTTAAAGAAGACTTCTTTCGGTAATTCACTCAGAGCCAAGGTAGCTAATTTTGAGAGAAGGTTAGCTCGAGTGTTTTTTGTGCTAGGGATCTGCTGAATATTGAAGCTACTAAATGCCGAGGTCAAACTTTTCACTTTTTTTAAGTACTTCATCATACTTTTCTTCCGAGCTTCATAAGTATCACTGACCTACCCTACCACCAATTGAAAATCGCTATAGACTTTCATATGGTCTGCTTCCAATTCTCTTGTTATTCTCAATCCTGTGATTAGAGCTTCATATTCTATCCTCTTATTTGTTGCTAGGAATCCAAAGTGTAGCACGTATTTAGCAATAATTTCTTCTAGATTGATTAGAATCAAGCCCACGCTCGCTCTTAGGGCATTGGATGAGCCATCAACATATAGAGCCTAGAAGTCTTCAGGAAGATCTATTCTTTCTTTAGCAGAGTTTGGCTACAAACTGGAAGCACAAACTTCTTGCCGCTCAGGTTCAGCTAGATTTGAAATGGTGCATTCTACTATGAAGTCGACTAGTATCTGAGCTTTAATAGATGGCCTTGGTTAGAAATTGATATTGAACTCGGTGAGTTTGATTCCCTATTTTGCTATTTTTCTAGAGGTATCGGGCTAGTGAAGAACTATTTTAATGGGTTGATCAGTGAGAAGCGTAATCATATGCCCTTGAAAGTAAGGTCGGAGCTTCCTAGCTGCAATCAACAAAGCATAGGTTAGCTTTTTTAATTTCGTATACCTTATTTCTACATCCCTCAGAACTCAGCTTATGTAGTAGATAGGCTTCTGAATTTTTGCCTCTTCTCTAATCAAGATAGCTCCAATTACTGTAGGTGACACCTTAGATATAGAAACAATTCTTCACTAGGTTTGGGTTTGGCAAGGTGAGGAGGTGAGCTCAGATAGTGCTTCAACTCTTTGAAGGCTTGTTGGCATTCAAGAGTCTAGCAAAAGTTCTTTGGCTACTTGAGTGCCTGGAAGAAGGGCATGCAATGCTCAACCAATCTTGAGACAAAATGATTCAGGGTTGCAACCTTCCCCATCAGGAGTTGAACATTCTTTATTATTTTTGGTGCAGTCATTTCTTCGATGGATCTGATCTTCTTGGGATTCGCTTTGATGCCACATCTTGAAACCATGAACCCTAGGAGTTTTTTCAAGGTTATGCTGAAAGCACATTTGGTTGGGTTCAACTTGATCTTATACTTTTGGAGGGTGCTGAAGATCTTTTCTAGGTCAGCAATATGATTTGTAGAAGACCAGCTCTTGACAAGCATGTCATCTACATATACCTTCATATTGTGGTTGATCTGCTCCTTGAAGATCTTATTCACCAGGCACTGATAGGTTGCACCTACATTTTTAAGTCCAAAAGATATAATCCTATAACAATAAAGACCACGATCAGTAATAAAAGCATTTTTTTCCTCATCTTTTGGTGCCATCCAGATTTGGTTATAACCAAAAAAGACATCCATAAAAGTGAGAAGCTCATGACCTAAGGTTGCATCTACCAATTGATTAATTCTAGATAAGGGATAGCTATCCTTTGGGCAGGTCTTATTCAGGTCTATGAAGTCTATCCACATCCTTCATTTGCCATTCGCCTTCTTGACGAGAATCACATTTGTGATCCAATTTGGGTAGGATACCCTCTAGATGAACTTGGCTTTGAGGAGCTTGTCAACCTTGTCTGCGATGGCTTTCTATCATTCTAGTGCAAAGCTACGCTTCTTCTATTTCATAGGTCAGAATTTGAGATTTACAGCCAGATGATATTCCATCACTTCAGCATCAATGCTCGACATATCTATAGGTACCTAGGCAAAGATGATGGCATTCATCCATAGGAAGGCGATGAGCTTCTTTTTTACTTTCCCTCTCATGTTGGAGCCAATTTGAATAGTATGATCTTCATTCCCATCGTCTAGTGAAACTGCAATAAGGTCGTTAATAGGTTCCCCCTGTTCTTCAGTTAAGTCATCATAGGCATCAAGCCCATCCATCGGATAAGATTCTATTTGCTTTCTTTCTTGTAAAGCAATTATGTAGCAGTGTCGTGCTAGAATTTGATCTCCAATGACTTCTCCAACCCCTTAACCTACTGGGAACTTCATTTTCAAGCAATAAGTTGAGACCACGGCCCGAAGTGCATTTAAACCAGATCAACAAAGGATCGTATTGTAAGCTGAGGGAGACTTCACTACTAAGAAATCAACTTGAGCCTTGGATTGCTTTGGATACCAACTTGCTATAATAGATAAGGTAATTATTCCTTCCACTGGCATAGCATCACTAGTGAACCCCACTAATGAAGAATTCATTGGTCCCATTCGATAGTTAGCTATAGATATTTTGGAGAATGTTTCATAAAACAAGATATCAGTAGAGCTTTCATTACCAATCAAAACGTGGCATACATCATAATCAGCAATATTTAAAGTTACTATAACCACATCATTATGCAGGAATTGAACCTCCTGTGCATCTTCTTTAGTAAAAGTGATAAATTTCTTAGTCTTCTGCCTCTTTGTTGACTTTGCAGACCCAATGGCTTCTCCCTATCGCTGTCCTTTAGCAATGGTATTGATGATTCCAATGGGGGCCAATCATTTTATGGCCAATCCCTCTAGGGTGGTTCAGGTTATGGTAGAGCTCTTAGTCGATCGTTCCTCCTTTTCGATCGACGTCTCAAAAAGCAGTCCAACCGACCTCATCTGATGAGCTCCTCGATCTCGTCTTGAAGTTGAATACATTCTTCCATATCGTGACCATGGTCATGATGATAGAGATAGTGCTTATTTGGGTTGCACTTGGTTGGATGAGACCGCATCTTTTTTGGCCTCAATAATGGCTTCTTAATCTTCATCAATACTTGGATCTTTGGAGCATTCAAGGAGGCATAATTATGAAAACTTCTAGGAGGGAAGTTTTGTCGTGCCCTTCAATTTGAGCTTCCTAGTCAACATGCTCGAGCTGGAGTTTAGGTCTGTCTATGCTCAGGAGGAGTTCTGAAGCACGATCGAGCTTCACTAGGCTTCTTAACAATTGCGGGCTTGCTAGATTCACCAGCCTGCTGCTCTCTTGCAGCTTTTTCATTCTTTAGTTTGAAGGGTTCCTTCACTCAAGCATAGCCTTCTGCTCGGGCCAACATGCTGGCAAAATCTCGAGGATACTTTTTCCCCAGAAAAAAAAGAAGATTATTCTTTTGAAGGCCGCCATTCAATGCAGCCATTGCAATAGACTGATCTAAATTTTGGACCTTCAAGACAGCAGCATTAAAACGGTTGATGTAGGCTTAGATATACTCTCATTCCTTCTGCTTGATATTGACAAGAAAGTTCAAACCTCATCTTTAGTGCCGATTATTGATGAAATGAGTTACGAACTACTGGCTCAGCTGATCAAAAAAAAATGATGGTACCTGATTTAAGGTCTAAGTACCAGTTTCTCATTGCTTCCTTCAAGGTAGAGGGAAAAGCTCAACATAGAATAGTGTCAGGTGCACCATGGAGTAGCATCATAGTTCTGAAGGCTTCGAGGTGGTCAACTAGATCGATGGTCCCATCATAACTTTCAAACTGGGAGAGTTTGAAGTTCGACAGGATGGGCTCCTACATGATATGAGCAGAGAAAGAGGGGATAGTGTAGATGTCGTCTTGGCGAATGAGGACAGCATGGGGAGTTCTTTGATCCATCGGTTCATTTCTTAAAGCTTCTAATCAAGAATATCATCTTGATCATAGATCTTAAAGCATTACTGATCGGAGGGAGGTAGTAATTCTCCAGGGGTGGAATCATGATAAAAATAAGGGTTCTCCGCTCTCTGCTTTCCCTTTTCAGGAGTCACTGGCCGACTCGCCCAAGTGGGCCTTTCTTGCACCAGATCTCTACATTCCAATGAGGGTCTTTCTGGTTGGATTGGTGCTGGGAGCTGTTGCATGGCCTATACTACTTCAATAAGGCCCTTAACCTACTACACCAGTAGTTAAACTGCTCAAAATCCATTCTAACTGCTGCTGGTGGTTAAGGTGCCGACGATGTGGTTAGAATAGGCTGATCTGGAAGAAATCTGATAGCAGAGGTGGTGGATCACTGGATTGAAGCTCTTTTAGGTGGCATCTTATCAGAACATAAGAAAGATCGGAGAGAAAAGAACTATGAAATTGGAGAGAAGAGGAAGAAGATGAACTCGACTGGGTACTCTTTTAAGAATAAGGGCTTAGTTAGCCCTTTAGTGCCATCTTGTTGGTGTACAAAATGGTACTGAAGCTAAAGTTTGCTGGAGTTGGTGAAGACGAGGCTGCTGATGAGACCTGCAAGAAGAAGTCCAAATCGAAGGTGGATAGCTCCAGCAAGATCCTATAATGATCAAGTTAGCTTTCTAACCAACAAGAAAGGAGTACTCAGGAGAATGTAAGTAGAGATGAGAGCTTATAGAGAAAAATATATCTAGGAGATCCCTTATATAGACGGAGCCTGTAGTAGAATGATAGTAATAGCCATAATAGAATATCAATAGGTCGGACTACATGGAGTTTGTTATGGAAAGTGGATTGTCATTTGTCATGACTTGTAGATGATTGGATTCTATTTATTGGAGTTTGGATGTAGCTTCTGCATCTATTAGCAAGCCATGCATGTTAGGATGAAGAACTTGGAGTTAGGTAGGCCAAACTTGGAGATTGGCTTTTGAATGATGGGTGGCAAACTTATTACTTGGTTAAAATCTATTGGTACTATCTTTGATAGCTTTGAGGAATTCGACCATCTTCGAGGTCGGCCAGTGATTGATGGGAGCATTTAAGCTAGAGACGAGAGAGGAAATTGTTGAACTTTCCAAACCATTACCAGACTTTTTGAAGGAGTTCAGCTATCTTTGAGATCAACTAGAAGTTGAAATGTATAAACTTCTTGCTAGTGCCATTCGATTTACTTTTAGAAGCTCTGCTGCCTTCAGGATCGGCTTGAAGTTCGAATTGAAGGAGTGCTATGATTCATTATCTATGGAGTGGTTGCTATTCTAGATTGAAAATTAGATTTATGTTGATGATGAAGTCCTTTCACTATTCAAACTTATCCAGTCTATATACATGATACAGACTAGCTAGATCTACAATTCTCGAAAAGGGATGATGGAATTTGGTCACACTCAAGTTCTGCCACTATTCGTAAAGTAGAGCAAAGGAGTTCGGCAGGGATAGAATCTGATTAGAGAGGAATTTGGCTGGACGGGATCCTTTTTGTAAGGTTAATGAGATATGCTATCTGCCACCAGGGAATTCGACTGCACTCGAGGTCTGCCATAGATAAAATCAAAGGATACTAGGGTTTAATATTCGATGGGGCTTTATTAACACCAAGACTAGAATTATTTATCATGCCCTTCACTATTCAAGTTTGGTCAGAAGAAGTTCACCATGCCTTGGGGGTGTTCTATAGTTGTTGAGAGAGAGTGGATGGTCATAACTGAGAAGTTCGTCCAACATATATGGTTTGAAGATCGATTTCTTTGAATTGAATTGAAGTATGAGATCAGCCTAATTGAGGTTCAATCATGATTGCTGCAATACTGGATGGAATCATATCAAGTTCGAACTTCTTATTGGACTTTGGCGGGAGTTATTTAATCCCCAACAAGGTGAATCTACCAAGGTTCAGACTTGGTTTGAGCACATTGAGTCAATTTCTGACTTCATTGTCTCTTGCCATTTCTTGGAGTCAATATCTGATATCATCTCATCATAGGTTTTGAGATCATCTCCATGAACCTTATTTCTTATGAGAACATTTTCTCTATATCCTTTAAAATAATACCTAAGTATCTTTCAGGAGGATGGAAAATCCTACTTGACCTGTGAGGTGGAGGAGGTAGTGTGTGGATTGGATCAGACTATCCAGGTTCCTCAGGTTTCTTAGCTCATTGCTCTTCGGAGACTTTCTCCTCAAGCCTGATCTATCTTTCCATGCCATCATATTGAATAAATTATTTTTCAAGAAAAATAGTATGTCGACTCATAATCACATTATGGTCTTCAAGAAGATAGAAGTAATATCCTAAAGACTCCTTAGGATATCCGATGAATCGAGCTCTAAGAGACCTAGATTCTAACTTATCTGTCTACTATCTCTTGACATGTGCTGGACAATCTTAAATCTTGAGATGACTCAGACTTGGTTTCTTACCATGCCACATCTCATATGGTATGGTAAGAACGGTTTAAGAAGGAACCCTATTCAATATATAGTAGCTATCATAAGACTATGTCCCCAAAGAAATTTGGGAAGGTCTATGAAGCTCATCATGGAATGGACCATATCTAATAGGATCCCATTTCTTCATTCTGAAATCTTGTTGAGTTGAGGCATTCTAGACAGAGTCCACTGTAAGACTATGCCACACTCCTTGAGATAGTCCATAAATTTTCTACTAAGATATTTACCTCCTTGATCTGATCGAAGAACCTTAATGGGCTTTTCGATCTATTTCTGTACTTCATATCTTAATTTCTTTAACTTTGTAAAGGCTTCAGACTTGTGATGCATAAGGTCTACTTATCCATACCGAGAAAAATCATCGGTAAAGATGATGAAGTAGATAAAACTACCTCTGGCTGGCACATCGAATGGGCTACAGACATTTGTATGCACCAGACCCAGTAACTCTATCGTCTTTTCCTTATGATTGATAAAGGACAACTTGGTCATTTTACCTTGAAGGTATAATTCACAAATTGGATATGACTCGAAAATCAATGGATCCATTAGTCCGAATTTTTCTAATTTGTTAATCTTGTCTTCTGCTATATGATCTAGTCTTAGGTGCCATAGGTACTTTTTATTTAAGCTATCTCTAGGTTATTTAGATCCTATGGCATTCACATTTTGCTCGATATAATTTATAGGTACATCTACATGCAACTGATAGAGACTGTTTATTAAGAAACCACTTTCAAATTTATTTCTTTCATAAAGAATAATACAGTAGTCTTTAAAGAAACTAATTATATAACCATCTTGTATTAGACAGGAGATAGAAATTAGATTTCTGCTCATAGTAGGTCCATAAAATTAGTCCATTAAAACTAAGATGCTTTCTGACGGTAGTTGCAGAGGGTACATTTCCACAGCCACAGCAGCAACCTTTGTTCCATTTCCAACGTGTAGAACCATTTTCCCATCCCTCAGCCTCCTGCTATCCTTATGATCCTGCAAAAAAGTACCCAAATGAGCATTAGATCCAGAGTTAAGTACCCAACTAGATGCAGAAGAAACTATTAGGTTCATCTCAATGATGAGCATATCTTTAAAAGGTCTTCCTTCCCTCTTATTCTTCAAGCTTGCCAGGTAAACAGGGCACTTCCATTTCCAATGGACATCAGAGTTACAGTAGAAATACTTTTCTTTCTCTATAGCTTTCTTTTTCGACTCTCCCTTCTTCTTCTTCTTCTTTCCTTCTGTCTTCTGCTTCTTTGCAGACTTCTTCTTCCTAGAGGACTTTCTCTTGGAAGAAGTCCACTCCATAGCAAGAGTAGAGCCCCTTGAACTCTTCAAGATCCTTTCAGTAGTCACTAGAATGTTCATCAACTCGACCAGGGTGCACTGGATTTGGTTCATATTGGAAGTTTACTATAAACTATCTATATGAATCAGTCAAGGACTGTAGGATCAAATCAATCTATAGGTTCTTATCCATTGATATGCCAAGCTTCTCAAGCTCCTTTAAGTTTTTGATCATTGACAAACAATGATCATGAACTGACTGTCCATCATGCATCTATACCTTGAAGAGTTTTTTGGACACTTCATAGCACACTGTGTGACTCTGCTCACCATATAACTCTTGTAGGTGAGCCAGCATCTAACTGGCAATCTTCATATCTTCATATTGGCATTGCAATTCGTTAGATATTGAGGCCAACACGTAGCTCTGAATCTTATTATTGTCATCTAACCTCTTTTCATGAGATGCTCTCTAATCAACAGTCAGACGGACTGGTAGAGAGAGAAGGTCCTATTCCAAGATATAGGTCAGCTTTTTGAACTCAAAATAATTTTTAAGTTTTGGAGCCAATCCTTAAAATTAGATCCGATCAGACAGTTGGCCTCTAAGATCCTGGCTAGGGTGTTGGAAGCAAATATTTTTCTATAGAGAGTTAAAGTTTCTAGTTAGATTTATAATTGACTTAATTAATTTATTTTAGGGGTTTCATTTTAAAACAAATTTGGACTTTACTATTTTTTTGGATTCCTACACTTCCTTGGAAGAGATGCAAAAATCTCCATGATTGAAGATTTTTAGTGGGTGGTGCAGTCCCATCGATCGGCTCACCATCTCACTTAACAGTTATTGATGATGAGTCAGCTGATGAGTAGATAACTCTTGTCTAATATTTCTCTAAACATATTACACCCAACTCAATTTGTAATTCATGAAGCTCACCATGCCCAAAATATTGCTCCACTTTTTAGTTAAGTTAGATCCACCATTTGCATGAAATATATTCATGATTGGAATCCTCACCATATCCAGAATATTAAGCCTAACTCTTCTTTCAATCCGTAGCATCCCATGCTTAATAGCTATGGTTGCATCTTTTTGATGCAACTGAACTACTGTATCCAACCGAGAGCAATCAACCCTAGGAAGAGTCTGCACAACTACAATGGTGGAAGACTACTTGACTTAATATTTCTTAGGGAGATTTCGATTAAGGTCTCTTTGATCTTAAGTAGTCATAATAATTATGACCAACCTAGTGGCATGGGTTAGCTTGAATCATTGGCAACCCTAATACAGAACTTGATCGACCTAATTAGACAGGTAAGTAAGATCGGTGGAAGGGATATGCCATTAACTCGGTCTCAGATGAATCATGAGCGAGTAGCTCCCAATTAAAAAACATTGGTCATATCTGCCGAACTTAGCGTAGATGCCAAATTGTAAATTGAGAACTAATCAGATTCCCTTACAATCTAGGCTCGAACCATGGAGCCAGATTAAGTCTTGAGGTGATCGATCACATGTGGCTATAAATCAATCTTGACCAAACTTATAACTATTAGGCTGGTCAATTTAGCACTCTTAATCCCACCTAACCAACTCCTTGATTTGGTTTGATCAACCGCTTAAGCTAGACCTAATCAAGCTACCCGCACAACCTGAACCCATGTTTTATGAATGTGTCTTAGATCTTTAAATTTTAAATTTTTAGATCCAATTGGTTTCATAACTTAATTCTTAATTAAGTGTAACATGGTTTAGAAAAATAAAGCATGAAAATAGATCCTAGGATTTTGGATCTAGGGTTTAGGAGAAAGTAAGTTTTGATTTTTTTGATTGAGGATAGACATGCAGCACCCCTACATGCCATAGGAGCATCCCGTTAAATGGAAAGTGAAGGCCTTTAAACCTTTCTTGCTCTTATGACCGGATGGCCAAGAGGAATGCCCCAATCAGAAAATAAATTACTACTACTGTTGGAACTAAATCTACAACATATATCGCATATATGAATTTTGATCTATTCTAAACATGCTTTGCATACATCTCATGAATTAATTTCAGATTACATCTCATGTAATATTTCAGATTATATCTCAAGAAAAAATCAGAAAACACATTTGATCTCATCAAAAATAATTTTAGATCTACACACTCTAGATCTAGAAACTAAAACTAGCTCTAATACCAGTTGAATCATCTAGTAGATCTACCCAAATCAGATTAGATTTAAGCAATAAAATTTTAAAATTTTTTTGCTAATCCAATTAGATCTAAAGTTCTTAGATCTGACTATGTATATTTGAAACTAAACATATAAAATAATATTTGAAATACCACCTGATTATGAGTAAATAGTTTACTCGCTGTGATGATCTGAAGCTGTCCCGAGATTTATCTCTAGCCGCGCACACACTCGACCTCTATCGGTATCCACTCGGATCAGATCTAAAGATTATCTCCTTCTAGATTTAATTTCTAGAAATAAAAAATGGATCTCCTTCACTTTCCTTCAATCTAATCTCTAGTAGCTATCCAATCGATATATGATTAGGAACTCCTTCAACTTTGACTTGCGCGGACAGCACCTCGACGCTCAGAGATGCGATCAACCCAACACTTGGGTGTGAGAGAGAAGATATATAGGAGGGAGAGGAGGTTGGAGAAGAGGAGTAGAGGTTGGGCATTGGGTGATGGAATGGCCAAACACTTTGGCCTGGTCTCCAATTTATAGACAATCTAGAGACCTAGAGTCCTAGGGCTTCTAGACTTCAACCAGGTCAAAGTTAAGAAGCAGAAGGACTCCTCATTAATTCCCATGCCCCATCTAAATATCCCCTAGGTTTTCATTGCACAAAATCCCCTTCTAGCATGAACCACTTTTAAAGATAAAAGTGGTTGGCACTAGGGACTCTCTCTCCTAGTTTGACTTCTTCAAAATAATTTAAATCCCAACAACATTTGTTTGAATTTAAATTTCTTCTCCAACCAAACACTTATCCCTATCCACTAGTGGGCACACACCAAGAGGGAAGTGGGCATGCACCCCTGGATTTCTCTCCCTAGGAAGGCATTTGGGGGTGCATGCCCCTAGAGAATTTCTAGGGAGCATGTGCCCCTTCCTTTCATTCTTTCATGCAAGACCAAGTCAAGGGGGCACCAAGTCAAGAGGGTGCCAAGAGTTGGCGCCCTCTTGTCCTAATTCTTTTTTATCTGAGATCAGGATAAGGCCTAATCTGATCAGGATAAGGTCCAATCAGTTCAGGATGAACCCATGCAAGATTCTTAGACGAGACAAATCTAATTTGACTAAGTTTAGACCAAAAAGAAAATCCATAGAAGGACAAAGTTAGGTCCAATCATGTGCTCGCATGATTTTCTTGAGCCTAATTAGATCTAATGCAAATCAATCAGTCTTCATGAGTCCAATTAATGACATCCAGACCCAAATTCTTATTTGTGTGATCCTATTGGGGATAAACCCGCATCCACCAAAGTTTGGCTAAATGTCCAGTTTCAGGATGATCTAGGTGACCTTCCTATCATTGGATCCCCTTCGGATTAACTTGAACAGTGAGAGCGACCTCCTGGGCAGTCTAGCCTGACCAGCTTGGGACTCGATCGAACTTCTTCCGAACTTCTCCGATGGTCGAACTCCTTCCGGACTTCTCCTTCAGTCAGACCTTTCCGCCAGTCGAACTCCTTCTGGACTTCTCCTATGGTCGAACTCCTTTTGAACTTTTGCTCTAGTCGGATCTTTCTATTAGTTGAACACCTTCCGAACTTTTTCCACAGCCAGACTTCTCCTATGATCGAACTCCTTCTAGACTTCTTTTTCGGTCAGACCTTTCTATCAGTCGAACTTCTTTCAAACTTCTCCTACAATCAAACTCCTTCCGAACTTTTTCTTCAGTCGGACTTCTCCTTCTACTTGCTTGAAGGGCTCCACTCGATCGAGCTTCTCTTAAATACTCCAAGTGGAATTATGTCCGGACTCCTTCCAGCAGTTCGAAAGGATCTCGATGCATGTCCTTGATAGAGTAAGCAACAGCCTACACACAGTCAACCTCGATAACCTTCGAGCTTCTTTGGAATAACAATAACCAGAAACTTTTCATCGCCTGCAGCTATCCTATCCAAACTTTAGCTATCAGGTCCCAATAGGCTGACACGTTGCAACAACAGACACTACCCTCCATAACAAACTTCATGTGGTCCCGAATGGCTTGCTACCAAGCGGTTTCGACTGTCATTATCAGTTTGTTACAAGCTCCACCTATTTAAGAGACTTTCTAGATATACTTTCTTTCCTGAGCTCTCTTCTCCTTCTCGATACTCTATCATTTTTTTTCCTGAGCACTCCATTTCTATTGGTCGAAAGAGCTGACTTGATCATCGAAGGGTCTTACTGGAGCCACCACCCTTGACTCTGAGCAAGACTTATTCTGTAGGTCATTAGTGATGACCTTGTCCTCTCCAATTTTAGCACCAATTTCGACGTCAACCAGATTTTGCATCAACAGAATTGGTACTAGAAGGAGGGCCGACACCTAAGTTCTTATTCTAAAAGGAGTGCTCAGTTGATCCTGTGAGCTTTCTTCTTTAAGGGTCATCTCCATTCTCTCCCTCGACCTTAAAATGCGCTGAAGAAGATGACCACTCGAAGATCCATCGCTTCTGCCACCAAATTTGCCTACCTCACCGATACCATAACCTCCTCCATCGGAAATAATGGTGGATCTAGAGCAGTTCAATCTATTGATATAATAGGTTCGAAGCCTCACTAAGATGGTGCAGGTCATGCAACAGCCTTTGGTAGCAGTCCGATTGGAGAACCCCCCATCGAGATGTCAAGGACTGATCCCAGGGAGGCATACCTAGGTCAGCAGGCCTATCGCCTCCAGAAAAGGAAACTAGAGAGTGGAGAGCCCCAATTCCAATCATGACTCTTCTCCAATTGAGACCTTCCCCATCTATAGTCGAAAATCCTTTGAGACCCACGATCGAGATCAAGCCCTCGATCGAAACTCCAAGAAATGGATTAGCGGATTAAGGAGCTCCACCATGCTACCCCAGATAATCATGATAACATCTGTATTGACCCTCCTTTCTCTTAGAAAATCATGTAGGAGTTGATTCCGCCGAACTTCAAGCTTTTTTAATTCGAGAGCTATGATGGGATCACTGATCTGGTGGACCATCTAGAGGCCTTATGGACTATGATATTGCTCCATGGCACACTGGATGCCATTCTGTGCTAAGTTTTTCTTTCTACTTTGAAGGAAGCAGTGCAAAATTGGTACTCGACACTGAAGTCAGGTACGATCTTCTCCTTCGATCAAATGAGCCATCAGTTCGTGGCCCATTTTGTCAGCAACCAATGTCCAAGATGAGGCTCGAATTTCCTCATCAACATCAAGTAGCAGGAAGGGGAGACCATCCAAGCTTACATCAACCACTTCAACACTACTGCACTAGAGGTCCAAAATTTGGACCAGTCGATTGCCATGGCCGTGCTTAAGGGTGGCCTTCAGAAGAATGATTTGCTATTCTTTTTGGAGAAAAAATACTCCAAGAATTTTGCTGATTTACTAGCTCAGACTGAAGGTTATGTCCGAGCTGAGGAGGCCTTCAAATTGAAGGATGAAGAAGCTATGAGAGAGCGGCAGGCGGATAAATCTAGCAAGCCCATAGTTGAAGAAAAGTTGAATGAAGTTTGATCGTGCTCACAGACTTCTCCTAAGCGCAGGCGAGCTCAGACTCCCCTTTGAGCTCGTCATCAAAGAAGCTCTAACAGAAGGGCACGATAGAGCTCCCCCTCACAAGGTTCCACAACTACACTCCCTTCAATGCTACGGAAACCCAAGTTTTGATGGAGATCAAGGAGGAGCTGCCAAGGCTGAAGAGGATGTGCACTCACATCAGCAAGCATAATCCCAACAAGTACTATCTCTACTATCATGACCATGATCATGATACTGAAGAATGCATTCAGCTTCAAGATGAGATCGAGGAGCTCATCAGGTGAGCGCGATTGGGCCTATTTCTGAGATGCAAACCAGAGGCAAGAAAAGATCGGCCAAGGGTGCTGTCACAACCAGAGCCATCGAGGGGGATGGAGCAACCAGGAGATCGACTATCCCTCGGCATCATCGATACCATCTCTGAGGGACTTTGATGGGAGGAGGTAGGCGGATCTGAGGGGTCGGCTAAAAGAAGAAGAATTGAGGAGCCCATAGCTTTCACTGATGAAGATGCATAAGAAGTTCAGTTCCTACACAACGACGTGGTTGTAATCTCTTTAAACATTACTGACTATGATGTACATCGCATTTTAGTAGATAATGAAAGCTCTACTAATATCTTATTTTATGATGCTTTTACTAAGATGTCTGTACCTAATAACCACCTCAGACCTATGAACTCTTCGTTGGTGGGCTTCACTAGTGATGCTGTACCAGTTGAAGGAATAATAGCATTAACTATGGCTACAGAACAATATCCAAAGCAAGCCAAAGCATAAATCGACTTTCTGATAGTGAAGGCCCCATCAGCCTATAATACAATTCTTGGCCAACCAGGTCTAAATGCATTTTGGGCTGTGGTGTCAACCTACTACTTGAAAGTAAAGTTTTTGATAAGCTATGAAATTGAGGAGATCAGGCATTGGCAAGGTACTATTACTCCATTGCCTTACAAAAGGGAAGCCATCTCGACCCTTGCCCAATTGGTGGGCTGGATATCCGCCATGATCTTACTAAGGAGCAGGGTGAGCCCATGGAAGATCTTGTAACCATCCCTCTGAATGATGAAAGTATGGAGCATACAGTGCGGATTGGCTCCAACTTAGAAGATGAAGTCCGAGAGCAGCTTATTTCCTTCTTGTGGAAGAATGCTGACGTCTTCACCTGGGTCCCAGCTAACATGCCAAAAATTGATGACAAAGTCATAGAACATTGGTTGGCCGTCGATCCTAAGCACAGGCCAGTGAAAGAGAAAATTTGGAGCCATGCACTAAAAAAGTAGAAGGCAATAGCGGAGGAAGTGGATAAGCTCCTTAAAGTTGGGTTCATCTGAGAAGTCCACTACTCGAGTTGGGTCTCCAATATGGTTCTAGTCAAGAAGGCCAACGACAAGTGGAGAATGTGTATCGACTTCAAGAAGTTAAACAAGGCCTACCCAAAAGACAGCTACCCTCTGCCTAGAATTGATCAGCTGGTGGATGCAACCTCGGGCCATGAGCTCCTCACCTTCATGGATGTCTTCTCCGACTATAATCAAATCTAGATGGCACCAGAGAATGATGAGAAAACTGCTTTTATTACTGACTGTCATCTTTATTGTTACAGGGTCATGTCCTTTGGGCTAAAAAATGCGGATGCAACCTATCAATGCCTGGTCAATAAGATCTTCAATGAGTAGATCAGATGCAACATGGAAGTCTATGTGGATGATATTCTTGTCAAGAGCCGAACCTTATCCAATCATATTATCGACCTTGAAGAGACCTTCAACATCCTTCAAAGATACAAGATGAAGCTGAACCTAACTAAATGCACCTTCGGAGTGACCTCAGAGAGATTCTTGGGGTTCATGGTCTCAAGATGGAAGATCAAAGCTAATCTAGAGAAGATCCAGACCATCCAGTAGCTGACTGCCTCAAAATCAATAAAGAAGGTCCAACGCCTGACTAGAAAGATGGCATCCTTAAACCGCTTTATCTCGAAGTTGGCTGAGTGGTGTATGCCCTTCTTCTAGGTCCTCAAGCAATCAAAAAACTTCTGCTGGATGATAGAGTGCCAACAGGCATTTAAAGAACTCAAGAGCTACCTCAGTTCGCCCCCACTATCGGCAAAGCCCAAGCTTGGAGAAAAATTATTCCTATACCTGGCGATCTCCCCTGTAGCCCTGGCAGCGATCCTGATCAAGAAAGAGGCAAAAGTGCAATGGCCGATCTACTACATGAGCCGAGTCTTGAGAGATACAGAGATCAGATATACTAAATTTGAAAAATTAACTTACACTCTTTTGATTGCAGTCAGGAGACTTCGGTCCTACTTCTAGGAGAATACCATAACACTCCTCACTGATCAACCAATCAAGATAGTTCTTCATCGAATAGATGCCTTTGGAAGAATAGCAAAGTGGGCTATTGAGCTGACAGAGTTCGACATCAACCATCAACCTTGGTCATCAATCAAAGCTCAAATACTGACCAATTTTATAGTCGAATGCGTGATCTCGGATGATGCCAAACTTGAGCAGAATGAGACCAACATTTCATGGTTATAGTTGAGCTCCTTCAAAGAAAGAGCGAACCTTTCCGAAGGTTTCTGGGCCTTGTATGTGGATGGCTCTTCCAATGCTTTCGATGCAAGTGCTGGATTGATCCTGATTAATCCTAAAGGGGTCATCGCCGAGTATGCACTATGCTTTGAGTTTCCTGCAACGAACAATGGAGCCGAATATGAAGCTCTGATGGTAGGACTAAGGATAGCCAAAGAGTTGAAAGCAGACCTTATCCAGGTGTACAGCAATTTTCAACTGGTAGTCGGGCAAGTCAATGGTAGTTATGAAGCTTGGGAGGAAACTATGATAAGGTATCTCGAGAAAGTAAAGAGGTTGACCTCAATCTTCAATAGCTTCAACATTCAACAAATTTTAAGGACAAAGAATACCAGAGCTGACCTCCTATCTAAGCTAGCCATACTTGCCCCCAACGAACTTTCCAAAGAAGTATACTTTGCAGTATTGAAATGCTCAAGTACAGAAGAGCCATAGTCTATAATGCAGATTGACCATGAGCCCTACTGGATCGACTTGTTGGTCGCTTATCTCAAAGATGGGACACTATCCTATGATCCAAAAGAAGCTCGAAAGCTGAGAAACTAAGCCTCCCGGTATATTCTGTATGAGAGTAAGCTGTATCAGAGATCATACTCCTTGCCACTTTTGAAATATCTTTGATCTTCTAAAACTAACTTTGTACTGTGAAAAGTACATGAAGAAATCTGTGGAAGCCATCTGGGTGCCAGATTCCTATCTCATAAGCTGCTTCGACAAGGTTATTATTGGCCAACTATGTATCATGATTGTGTCGAATATGTTAAAAGATGTGATCGCTGCTAGAGGAACGCGAATATACAAAAGCAACCAGCCTCCGAGCTTACATCCTTGAGTGCCCCTTGGCCATTTGTGTAATGGGGAATAGATATACTTGGCCCCTTCCCGACGATATTTGAACAATGAAAGTTTTTCTTAGTGGCAATCAACTACTTCACTAAATGGATTGAGGCCAAATCCCTAGCAAAAATTACTGATGCCAAAGTATAAAACTTTGTTTGAAAGTCGATTGTTTGTAGGTTCGGCCCACCCCAAATCCTGGTAATAGATAATGGGTGATAGTTTACTGAAATAAAGTTTGCTGAGTTCTACGAGGATTTGAACATCTTCCATAATTTTACATCGATGGTCCATCCGCAAACAAATGATGAATCTGAGGTGACCAACAGGACTTTATTGCAGGATATTAAGGCAAGGCTTGAAAGAATAAGGGAGACTTGGGTGGATGAACTCTACCATGTGCTCTGGGCATACCAAACTACTCCAAGACTGCCAACTGGAGAAACACCATTCACCTTGGCCTTTGGAATGGAGGCGGTGATCCTAATCGAGCTCAAACTTTCGTCGACATGAGTCGTGGCCTTCAATGAGCAATGCAATTTGCAAGACCTCAGAGCTAACCTTGACCTGCTGGAGGAAAAATGAGAGGAGGCCCAAGTCCAAATGGTTGTGTATAGGCGAAGAGTAGCCTGATACTACAACTCCAGAGTCAAAGACAAAGTATTTAGAGTGGAAAACTTAGTGCTTCAGCAAGCAGCCATTTCTTAGCCTCAAAATTAGGGAAAGCTCATCCCAAATTGGGAGGGACTCTATGAGGTTATGAAAGTTGTCCGGCCTGAGACATATTATCTGAAGGAGCTCGGAGGAGCCGATCTACCCTGATCGTGGAACTCGAAAAATATATGGATGTATTATCGATGACTTGATCGCAATAAAATCCCTCTACTCTAACATCCCGAGCCTTGTTACAAATCTATAATGATGGAAAATGACTTCCCAAACTTAACCGTGTGACGAAAACAGCCACGTTAGGAGTAGGAGGAGAATCTCATTCTAACATGAGCAAGGCCGAAGGCCTCATTAATCAAAGATGAGATGAGGAGAGAGGCCCTTCCAGCGACCCTAATGTGCCCCTATAGCCACCTTAGGAATAGGAGGAGAATCTCGTCCTAACGTGAGCAAAGCCGAAGGCCTCGTTAATCTAAGATGATATGAGGGGAGAGGCCCTTCCAACAGTCCTAATATATTCGTACAACCACCTTAGGAATAGGAGGAGAACCTCATCCTAACGTGAGCAAAGCTAAAGACCTTGTTAATCTAAGACGAGATGAGAGGAGAGGTCCTTCTAATGGCCTTAATATGCCCCTACAGCCATGTTAGAAATATGAGGAGAATCTCATCCTAACATGAGCAAAGCTGAAGGCCTCATTAATCTAAGACAAGATGAGAAAAGAGGCCTTAGTTCTAATGCCCCTATGGCCACATTAGGAATAGGAACCTCGTCCTAACATGAATGAAGCTGAAGGCCTCATTAATCTAAGATGAGATAAGGAGAGAGGCCCTTCCAGTGGCCTTAATGTGTCCCTACAGTCACATTAGAAATAGGAGGAGAGCCTCGTCCTAACGTGAGCAAAGTCGAAGGCCTCGTTAATCTAAGACAAGATGAGGAAAGAGATCCTTCTAGCAGCCTTAATGCATCCCTATGGCCATGTTAGAAATAAAAGAAGAATCTCGTCCTAACATAAATGAAGCCAAAAGCCTCATTAAACTAAGACAAGATGAGGGGAGAGGCCCTTCCAGCGGTCCTAATGTGCCCCTACGGCCACGTTAGGAACAAGAGAAGAATCTCATCCTAACGTGAATGAAGTTGAAGGCCTTGTTAAACCAAGATAAGATGAGGGGAGAGACCCCACCAATGGCCCTAACATATCCCTATGATTGTGCAAGAAATAGAAGAGAACCTCATCCTAACACAAAGAAGGCCAAGGCCTCATTAATCTAGAATGAAGAAAAGAAAAAATCCATATCGATGATCCTTATATGTATCCCCCCTATGGCTACATCAAATATGAATGGAGGAGCCCCACCCAAGTTCATGAAAGGGACCCCAGCTCGGTATCCACAACAAGCATCTCATTAGAAGACAAACCAAAGAAAAATGAGGTGAAGAAAGAGGAGCCATTAACCAGCGTCAAATCTGTATAAGATAATAGCGAAAAGGATATCATTTTATTGCAAATATTAAATTCATTACAAGCAAGATAAAGGTCGGCAAGATCGATTACATGAAAAGAAAGAAGAAGAAAAAAGATCGAAATCCTAAGATGGACCAGACTTCTCAGATTTCGCACTGTCGGCCCCAACCATCACCAGGGCTTTCTTTAATCTAAGGGTCTCCTCCTTGAGCTCTCTTTTTGTATAAGCCATCTATATACATTCTGTTAATGTATCCAAATTTGCCTTCAATCTCTCGCCACTGCTTTCTTAGGACTTTAGACTCAGCCTCAGCATCCTTAGTGGCTTGCTGCTCGCACGACAACTGGATCTTCAGCTGTTGAACCTCAGCCTTCTCCCTCCCAACTACTTCTGAGAGCTCGCCCAGAGTTCTCGTCAAGGAGGCAACCTGCTCTGATCCCCTGCTCACACCAGATTGATGACCATCATCGAGTTGTTTTTGGAGTTAGGTCACTTCACTGTTGGTAACATAAAGCTTTCGCTCAAGCTTGGATATCCTCTCACTTCAACCCAGTCGATAGATATCATAAGTGAACTCGACGTCATGCAATTACTTCTAAAGCATGGAGAACTTCTTCGATCAATCCCACTCATATCATGTCTTATCAGAAGACCATGACGAACTCTCCTCCAATAACTAAATCTTCTCATTCACCGCTTGGAGTTTGACTTCGAGGGAGCTGACCTTCATCGTCAATGCTTAAGACTTATCGCTGGCACTTTTCTTGAGCTCTGCTAACTCCCTCTTGAAGCTGCCCTTCTTGATGGCGAAGGTCATGGAATCTTTCATATGCAGCTTACGAAGGTAGGCAACCTCAATTATCACCCCTGACGCATTCTTTCTAGATTTTTGAAGTTCATCTTCAACCTATTTTAATTTCTTTCTCAAGTGGTGAACTTCCTTCTTCAAATTTCTAACTATCAATTTTAAAGGAATTCCCTGAGGTAGCGGCTCGGCATCAATGGGAAACTGCATCCAACACACGAAAAGCACTCTAAGCTATTGATCAAAAGAAGTTCTACCTTCATTGATTAAAATATTTTTGAGTACAGGATAAACCAAAAAAGAAAATACAACTACTAAAGTTCCCCGACCTTCGAAGGAGAAGTAGTAGAGGAGCTCGGCACTCTAGAGGTAGCCACAGGCTTGGGAATGGGTTCGATCCACACTTTGGAGATAACCTCAGGCTCCTGCATGGGCTCGGGCACCTCGATAGCAGGCTTGGAGGATTCGAAGACCACTTCGATGGGGGAGGGGTCGGCTGCAGCACCGGACGGCCCCGCTTCTTCATCGGGCTCCTCTTTCAGAAAGCTGAGATCAAGCCCAGAAAACTTTTGGGCCATCCTACCTTCATAGAGCTCGAAGCCCTTTATGAATGCCTTCTGACCGAATGTGATATTTAAGTCCATTTTGGAGGAGGCCTGAAACTCCTCCATGGCTCGGATTGCCGCCTCCAAAATAGACTTCGACATTCTAACTTCCAGCTCGGTGACCTTGATCTCGGCCTCCTTCTTTTTCTCCTCCTCCAGGACCAATGCCGCCTTGAGCTTGATCGAGATGAGCTCCTCGTTCTGAAGCTTTCCTCAAAGATTCTCATTTTCCACCATCTTATCCTCCATGAGGTGCTCAGCCTCGACGATCTTCTTCTAAAGGCAATCGATCTCGGCTTGAAGGTCCCGCTAGACCTTTAGTGCTTCCACCTCCTAGCGATTTGCCCTCTTAAGATGGGCTAGTATATGGTGGCCCAACTGCCATGGATGAGTCACAGTAAGATAAAGGAAAGAAGGAAGAAAAATGAAAAGAAAATGCAGCAAGATGATTACCTTTAGAAAAGTTCTGAGAAACTCCCAGACGAACTGCATCCAATCAAGGTCAGCTAGGTGGTCAACCTCTCCGAATAGGGTGAAGTTGTCGTTCAGATCTCGGATGATGTTTGGGTTATCGAAGGGGTCCGCCCCCAGATCATCACCATCGCTATTGTTTGACCTGCCTGGATGAGCCTTATGGACCACCTTCACGATAGCAGCCTTCTTCTTCTTCTTGCCGTCTCCATCCCCTCTTTTCCTCTCAATGGGAGGCTCCACCACTGGTCCTCCTATAGGAAGGCTTGAGGATGTGGGAGACTGAGAGCCCGCACCTCCGATGCTACCCTCGATGATTGGAAGGATCTTGACGCCCAGAATGACTTCAGAAGCGGCCACGGGGACATCCAAAATCTCGTAACTCGGGCCACCAACCTTTGTCCTTTTCGAGCTTCCATCTGGGACCGCCCCCTTCCTCTTCTTTTAGGCATAAAGACCCTTGGTGAGCCTCTCTATAGAATTAGTATCCATCTCTGCAATAAAGAAAAAACTATAGTTAGCCAAGATATATATGAAACTTCATGAGAGTTCATATGCATATTTATATACGTGCATATAAATGCATTTAATACCATCAAGGTTAAAAGGACTTAGACCAAGATTGAATAAGATCTACTCCTTCAGAAGGTCGGAAAGGAGAGGAGCTCGATATGTCTTGAGCTTGTTAGAAGACTCAAGGTCAGCTCCATCTAAACTAGGGGCTCGGCGAATTGACTCCTTAAGAAAGCCCTAGGAAGGAAGGTCAAGCATTAAGGTCGGGCATCGGATGAAGAAGTACTTCTCCTTCCAGTTATGAATGGAAGAAGGAGCACCTTTCAGTAATTCCTTCTTACTGAATTGAGGGGAGAAGTACCATCAGTCCTTTATGGAAGGATGGCATTTGAAGGTGCAAAAGTTTTGAAAGAGTGAGACAGTTGGTCAGACTTCGACCAGATGACAAAGAGAAAGGAAGCTAATTACAAACTGAAAGGAGTTCAGTACGATGGAAGCAAAAGAAATGTTTAAAAAGCGAGAAAGCATGACAAGGAAAGGAAGAAGTGGAAGTCAAAGCCTAGCGTGCAAGGCTTCTAGGTACAAACAAAACCGACCGACTAGAAGTAAGCTAGTGCGGTCGCATGACCCAGGAGTTCAAGATCATACTCTGATGGGATGCCATACTGTGTCCTAATCAGAAAGAAATTGTTCAGAGTAAGGATAGAAGAAATGACATTCAGGATGAAAGATTGATGGGACATACTCCTAGGATTAACCTCGACTAGAGGAGTGGGGTCTAAGAAGGTCAGCCTAGACGAGCTCCATGAATCGACAAATTGGGAGGTTTTAGAAGACATACAGATCAAAATAAATCCCAAAAAAATCTCTAAAAATCAAGAAAAATGAAATATGGAGACTCCCTAAAGAAAACTGAAAGAGAAAAAAATCTAAGAAGCATAAATGCTCAAAGAAAAGGGTTGGAAAGCTAAGCTAAGCTTACTAAGAAAGGCGAGAAGATAGTGAGCACGACGAAAATCAAGCAGAAGGGTGCCTGGGAGCAGAGAGGATGTGAGAAGGAACCAGGACTCTCAGGTAGAAGGAAGGCATGGACTTGGGAAGGAAGGAAAAAGACTCAGGTAGAATGGATTTCAGAGGAGGAAGAAGGCCTTTAATAGCCAAAGGAAGCCCAAAATAGTTATGATTGTAGATCTCATTCGGCCGATCTATGTGTGCCGCATGTCCCACTCATCATGGCAGAGAAGTGGTGATGGGCAGATCCTCAATTGTGTCGTATCTTGGGCAGAGTTTCAATGAGAGGCTCAAAAAACATCTTTTTGGGTCACCTCGTTTTGATGAAGTTTCGGCACCAGCATGGTAGATGTGAAGACACCCCATTCTGGCGGGAGCGGGAGACTAAAAAGAACTTCGACAGTTGCATCTATACTTTCTTCCTTCAAATTTTGAACTCGGGAGTAAGGGGATCGTTGTTGTGGATAAACCTGCACCCACCGAAGTTTGGCTAAATATTTGGTTTCAAGGCGATCTCGACCATATTCCTATCATTGGATCCCCTTTGGATGAACTTGAATAGTGAGAGCGGCCCCCTAGGCAGTCTAGCCTGGCTAGCTTGAAAGTCGGTCGAACTCCTTCTAGACTTCTCCTATGGTCGAACTCTTTCCGGACTTCTCCTCCAATCGAACTTCTCCTATGATTGAACACCTTCCGGACTTCTCCTCCGATCGAACCTTTCCATCAGTCGAACTCCTTCTAAACTTCTCCTATGGTCGAACTCTTTCTAGACTTCTCCTCCAATCGAATCTCTCCACCAGTCGAACTCCTTCCGAACTTCTCCTCTAGCCAGACTTTTCCTATGGTTGAACTCCTTCCGAACTTTTCCTCCGATCGAACTTCTCTACCAGTCGAACTCCTTCCAAACTTCTCCTATAGTTGAACTTCTTCCGAACTTCTCCTTCAGCTGGACTTCTCCTTCCAGTTGCTTGAAGGGCTCCGTCGGTCGAGCTTCTCTTAGATACTCCCAGTGGGATTCCATCTGGACCCCTTCCAGCAATCTAAAAGGACCTCGACGCACGCCCTTGATATAGCAAGCAACAGCCTACGCACTGTCAACCTCGATTACCTTCGAGCTCCTCTAGAATAATAATAACTAAGAACTCTTCATCGCCTGCAGCTATCTTATCTAAAATTCAGTTGTCAGGTCCCAACAGGTTGGCACGTCGCGATAATAGACACTACCCTCCATAACAAACTTCACGTGGCTCCGAATGGCTCGCTACCAGGTGGTTGCGACTGTCACTATCAGTTTGTTATAGGCTTTGCCTATTTAAGAGATCCTTCAGATATTCTTTCTTTTCTGAGCTCTCTTCTCCTTCTCAACACTCTATCATTTTCTTTCTTGAGCACTCCATTTTTGTTGGCTGAAAGAGCTGACTTGATCGTCGGAGGATCTTGCTGGAGCCACCACCCTGAACTCTAGGTGAGACTTATTTTGCAGGTCACCAGCGACGATCTCATCCTCTCTGACTCTAGCACCGATTTCAACATCGACCAGATTTTGCACCAATAGATCTAATAAGTTCAATTCTATATAGTAATGAGATATGTCATGATCTCCTTCATCGATATCATCAAAATATCTTTTGATGGATCTGAATTCTTTTTGATTCATCCAATTAGAATTATCGATTATCGAGATAATTTTAATTGATCCCATAATCCACCAGTGACATCTAGCAGTATATGGTGGCAACTCAACATAATTGAAAATAAATCTCACGGTGTAGCTATCTATGTGATTGGATTCTTCCATCATGAGTCCCGATAAGATTAGGTTAAGGTTGACTCATCAAATCCAATTTCCGTCATATGATTAAATCATTCAATTTGAGTCTGAAGTCCTAATAAAAACTTCTTTCTATTATTTCACACTACCATGATCATGGGCTTTAGGACTCAATCTCATGATCATCATAGGACAACTCCTCTACTAAGGTTAATATATCCCATCTTGGTGCGATCCAATTCCTACAATGAACGTGCTATAGCCAACATACACCTCAGAATTTTAAATGTCTAGAAGATCAAGTTATGGTGTAGTCAAACTATAACGCCCTCAAGATGAACTACTGGTATAATTTAGATCAAAGAACCAGATACAACTACAACATCAAGTAAGTCATCGACGAGAAGGTAGACTCCCTTATGACTACTCGAAGTTGGTCATGCTCAGTATCCTTATTTCAATAAGCACCTATACTCTCACTTTGGTATCTCCATATCATAAACTTAAGACTCATCTATCCTAAGAAAGCAATCGTATATCAATCTTCTGGATCAATCACCATCCTCGTGATGATCCTATGATCGAAAGTAGTTTATGAGTTAATTATGATAATACATGTCTTAAATTCTCAACTCTTATCATACCTATTAACCCAATGGATATATCACAGATACTTAATACATAAATGTGATAGAAAAAATAATCTATTTTATTAATTATATATCAAAATTATAATTATATCCTTAGAATACATTATAAGTGTTAGTCAATTTGGCTTCTAGGACACACATCTAATACACACAAAGTCTCAATTTTGATCCAAAGTCTAGCAACAAGAAATCAGTGTAGTGTGCTAGCACTATGCTGATTCTTCTTTGATGGTTGATGGTGAATCTATTAGAACCTGGCATTGCTCTGATACCAAATGTTAGATTCAAGTACTGCTCTGATACCATGCTGTAAAAATTTCTGATCTTTAGTATGGACCTAAAGAGACCTTTGATGTTCTCTAAGGATAGCAAACCATCGATCCACCACCTAGACTTATGATGGGATGCCTCCTTTTTAGGGCTTAAGGGAGGTGCCCCCTCTTTAGGGCTTCTTCAAGAATCCTATGGTGGCAACACTAGAGAGAAGAGAGAAGAGAGAAGAGAGATTGAGGAAGAAAAGATCTGTATTCCACAACATAATGAAATCCTAATATAACCTATGTATTTATACGTAGCCATTAGGCCTGACCAAAAACTCTCCTGGCTAACTCAGTACATGAAAGCATTCACTGAGCCTATGTACACCCATGTCTCTTATGATCTCATCCTCTAGATCTAAACCCAATCCATACATGAGTTAGCCTTCTTAAAACCTCTTAAATTAGGCCTCAAGATCTCTAGGATAAAGCCTTATCCTAGACCCAAATAGAACTCCCATGCATTTTTGCTCATGAAAATCGAGACGTCTCACCTACATTCGAGAAATATCATCTTCAAATCAAGATGTCTCTAACTGTATGTTAGCCCGGCACTTCCAAAATACTGCTCTCTATCTGGATTTCTTCTGAGATCGAGTCATCATAAACTAAGATCGAGATGTCTCGCTTAGCATCAAGTCATCTCGTCTCAGAACCGAGATGACTCCTCTACTGTTCAAACTAATTATCTTAGGTGGCTCACTTTCATCTATCCATGATCTTTCTTCTCATATTTTCAAGATTTAGGAGTACGACACTAATCCTTACAATCTCCACCTTGGTGCATCCAAGTCTTGGCATACTAGGCAATGTCCTCCTATACGATCCTACTATCACTGCGCACCCTGACAGCCTCTTGTGCAAACATCGCCTCCGCCAATCCTCTTTAGTTGTTGTGCACCCTTGGAGATCATTGGAATGACCACCTTCAACACTAAAGACCTTGGCTTGCTCTTTTGCACCATCCTAAATTTTGTAAGATCCCTTCTGCTTAGTAGCTACATCACTTTTTCTGGACTTTTTTGAACAACCTACAATATTTCTGTACTAGCACATGCTGTATCACTTGACACAATTGTTAGATATATGTGCCCTAGAAGCCAGAATTGGCTGACACTTGTAATACACTTCTAGGGGCAAAATTATAATTTTGACTTTAATTAATGAAATGGGTTATTTTCTATCACACCTATGTATTTAGTGTCTGTGATACATCCTTTGAGTTAATGGTAATGATAATTCATATTTTCAAGAGTTGAAAATTTAAGACATGAATAATCATTATTAACTCATAAACAGCTCCCGACCATAGGATCATCACGAGGATGGTGATTGATCCGGAAGGTTGGTGTACGATCGCTTCTCTTTAGTAGATGAGTCTTGAGTCTACGGTGTGGAGACACCGGAGCGAGAGTACAGGATACTCGTTAGAGAACGAGGGCACTGAGCGTGACCACCTCGAGTAGTCATTAGGAAGTCTACCTTCTCGTCAATGACTGACTCGATGCTGCAGTAGTGTGTCTGGTTCTTTGACCTGAGGATGCATCGGCAGTTCACCTTGAGGGTGTTATAGTTTGACTACACCATTACTCGGTCTCCTAGCCATATGGAACCCTGAGGTGTATGTTGGCTATAGCATGTTCATTGTAGGAACTGGATTGCATCAAGATGGAATCTATCTACCTCGGTGGTAGAGGAGTAGCCCTATGATGATCATGAGAATCAAGTCCAGAAATCCATGGCCATGGTAGAGTGAAATAATAGAAAGAGTTTCTATTTAGATTTTCACATTGGACTCGAATCGAATGATTACATCATATGACAGAGACTAGGGTTTGACGAGTTCACCTTAACCCTAATCTGATCGGGGCTCAAGATAGAAGAACTTAATCACACAGGTAGCTGCACCAAGAGGTTCGCATTCAGCTCTGATGGGTTGCCACCATATACTGCTAGGTGTCACTGGTGGATTTTGGGAGCAATTAGAATGATTTAGATGATCGATCATTCTAGCTGTTCGAATCAGAAGAGTTCTGATCCATCGAAAGGAGTTTCGATGATGTCTATGATAGAGATCATGACATATCCCATTACCATACAGAACTGAACCTAACTGGGTCACACAAACAAGGGTTTGAATCTGGTGATCATCAATTGAACTGATCTAGTTCAATTGATCTGAATGAGATTCAATTAGGTTCAAGGAAATCGTGCTAGCACTCGATTGAACCTAACGTTCTTCTTTTACTATCATAAATAAGTTGTCCTGACTGAGCCAAAGGAGTTTGTGCTCAATCAGAGGCCTTCATATGGTCTGACTGGAGGTTGTCCAAGTCAGAATAGGTTGTCTTATTTTGTAAGACATTACCTGCCATTTTTGGTCACCTGCCATTTCTTGTTCTTTGACTTTGGTCAAAAGTCTACCTTTGACTGGTCAAACGTTGACCATTGACCCTTTGACTTTTGACCACATGTCATGCACCTATTGGAGAGCTGGTGGGGGCCTGTCCCCCTGCCAGAACCTGGCAAGGAGAAGGGCGCACGCCAAGGGTGGCGTGAGCCCAAGTAGGAGGCGCCTAGGAGTCCTTGTTGGACAAGGACTCCACCTCCCTTTTGGATTCCAATCAGAGTTCTACTAAGAATCCAGTTTGACTGGTCTTAGGCGCCCTCTAAGGAGGAATCCAGGGGTCTCTATTCCAACCAATCAGATTTAGATCTGATTTCACAAAGGGTTGTGATTGGTTGAGAGGAAGAGGAGTTGGATCACAAGAGGTCTATAAATAAGACCCTGCGCCCAACCCTAATTCCAATGCTATTAGACACGCCCCAAGGCTGCCTCTCCCCTCCTTCTCCATGCCATAGTCTCTTCTCCCCTTGCTCTCCACGTCCAAAAGTGTTTTGGACTTAGGTTGGTGCGATTCAGATCAAGAAAAGGCGATCAAAAGCAAGAAGGCTGCGCTGCTGCAAAAGGACGACTGCAGATCTTCAAAAGAGTTTTGAAGATCCTCCAGATCAGATCCAGATCTGATTTTTGGAGGTGTGATAGAGAAGAAGAGGATCTCCAGATCCAACCCGAGTGGATACCGGTAGAGGCCAGGCGCTTGCGTGGCTAAGATCCAGAACCTTCCGCTGCAATCAGGATCATCTACAGGGTAATAGGATTACCCAAATCAGGTAAATTAAATTTGATTTAATTTATCTTATTTTATTTTATTTATTAAAATAATAAGAATCAGATCTGAAATATATCAAGATCTGATTGAGATCAAGAGAAAATTTTTGAAATATATCTCTTGATCTAATCAGATCTGGACGAACCTGGACCGGGAAATCAGGATTTCCCTTCAACTGGTATCAGAGCCATGGTTCTAAATTGTTTAGATCTGATTTTAATTTTATTTTAATTAGAAAATAAAGTGATTTCAGATGTCACATGAGATGTGATCAGATCTGAAATCAGAAAAATTAAAATTAAATGATTTGGATCTAAGAACATGAAGATATGCATGACTAGTTCTAGAATAGAATAGTTCTATAGAATAGTTTTGCATGTCTTTGATTTAATCTGATTAAATCATATTTTAGATCTTCTTATTTACTATTTTCTGATATTATAAGTGTTATAATAACATCTGATAAACAGCAAATAAAAATTATTTAATTTTAAATATCATATGAGATATGATAGATGCATGACTAGACTAGTTGTAGAATAGTTCTACATAATTGTCTAGATTAGAATTTATTTTGATTAGATCAATTTAAATCTAATTTTTTAGATTATTATGTGATAATTTAGATCTGAAAACATGCATGATTTGATACATGAGATGTATGCAAAATATGCCTTGATTAGATCTAAATTTGTATATGAGATATATGATATAGATCTATAACTGTTTTGTAGTATTTACATGTTCCTGATTAAGGCGTTCCTCTTGGCCGTCCGGTCATAAGAACGAAGAAGGGTTTAAAGGCCCTCTCTTCCCATTCGATGGGGTGTTCTTATGACGTGTAGGGGTGCTGCGTGTTCGTCCTTAATCAGAAACCCAAAACTTACTTTCTGCAAAACCCTAGATCCTGAAACCCTAGGATTTATTGTGCATATTTTGTTTATGAACCCAACTTAATTAAGAATTAAGTTTATGGAATATTAATTAGGTCTAAAATTGAGAATTTTAGATCTAAGACATATTCATAATACTGGGTTCGGGCTTGGGTAGCTCAATTAGGTCTAAGCGGTTGATCAAACCGAATCAAGAGTTGGTTAGATGGGATCAACAATGCTTAAATTGACCAGCCTAATAGGATTAAGTCTGGGTCAAGATCGAGTCACGATCAAGCAAGACCTAATTAGGCTCAGAGGTTAGAGTCTGGATTGTAGGCTAACCCAATTGGTTCTGACTCAACAATTTGGTGTCTAAGGTAAGTTTGGCACAGACGACCGACTGGTTTTTAATTGGAAGCTACTCGACCTGAATGCGTTCTTGTGCGAGTTAACGGCATATTCCTTCCACCGGTCTCACTTACCTGGCCATATCTGTTGACACAGTTCTGATCTGAGGTGGTCAATAATCCGAGCTAACCCATGCCACTAGGTTAGTCATAATTGTTATGACTAAGCCAAGTCTAGTTTAATGAGACCTGAATCAATTCTCCCTAAGAAAAGATTAAGTCCGAGGTCTTCCACCATTGTAGATGTGCGGGCCCTTCCCGGGGTTGATTGTTCTCGGCTGGATACAGTGGCTCAGTTGCACCGGGAAGATGCAACCATGTCTATTAGGCATTGGATGCTATGGGCTGGAGGATGAGTTGGGCTCAATATTTGGATACGGTGAGAGACTCAATTAGGAACCCAGTCTATGCAAATGGTGGGTCTGACTTAACTAAGGAGTGGATCAATATTTTCGGATACGGTGAGATTCATGAATTAGAGACCAAGTTTGGGTGCACCATGATTAGAGAATCATTGAACAAGAGTTGTTCACTCATTGGCTAACCCATCACCAATAACTGTTAGGTGAGGTGATGAGTCAGTTGGTGAGACCGCACCACCCACTAGAAATCATTAATCATGGAGATTTTCGCATCTCTACAGAGGGAGTGTAGGGATCCGAGAAAATAGTGGGAGCTAATTTGTTTAAAAATAAAATTCTAAATAAATTGGTCAAGTCAAAATTACAGTATCTAACTAGAATCTTTGACTCTCTACAGGAAAATGTCTGCGTCCAACCCATTGGCACGTATCCTGGACACACATAGACTGACCTGGACCCAATTATAAAGATTGGCTCAGGAACTACAAAATTATTTTGGGTTCAGAGAAGTTAACACATGTTTTGGACCAGGACCCTCCCACCTTACCAGCTCGTCCATCCACTGAACAGAGAGCGTCTCTGGAAAAATGGATTGATGAAGAAGATAATAAGGCCAGATACTACATGTTGGGCTCGATGTCTGATGAGCTCCAGCGCCAACATGAAGATATCGGGACTGCTCGCCAAATGTTGGCTCACCTATGCAGGAGATGTTTGGTGAACAGAGTCGCGCAGCCAAATATCAAGTCACAAAATGACTTTTTAAGGCTAAGATGCGTGATGGGCAGTCAGTCCAAGATCACTGTCTGACATGATGATCAAGGACATGGAAGAGCTTGAGAAGCTCGGTGTGAAGTTGGACTTGGACTTGCAGAATGATATTATTCTGCAATCCTTGACTGATGCATATGGGCAATTCATCATGAATTACCACATGCATAAACTTCAAAATTCCTTGGCCGAAGTTGATGAATATGCTGGTTACCGCTGAGCTTTCTATGAAAGGTTCTAAAGGCTCAGTTCTTGCTATGGAATGGACTTCTTCCAAAAGAAAGTCTTATGGAAAGAAAAAGAAGTCTGTGAAAAAGCAAAAGGTGGAAGGATCAAAGAAGAAGAAGGCAGAACCGAAGAAGAAGGTCGATGGCAAAGGAAAAGTATTTCCATTGCAACAGCGACGGCCATTGGAAGCGGAAACTGCCCTACTTACCTGGCCACCCTGAAGAACAAGAAGGAAGGTCCTTCTGGAGGTATGCTCGTTATTGAGTCTAACCTTACGGTTTCTTCTGCATCCAGTTGGGTGCTTGACTCTGGTTCTAGTGCTCATCTGTGCACTTCTATGCAGGGTCTTGAGGATAGCAGGAGGCTGAGGGATGGAGACATGATCCTACGCATCGGTAATGGAGCAAGAGTTGCTGCAGTAGCCGTGGGAACATACCCTCTTCGATTACCATCTGGTTTAGACTTAGTTTTAAAAGACTGTTATTATGTGCCTGCAGCTAGCAGGAAATTTGATTTCTGTTTCATGCTTAGCACAAGAAGGTTATGTGATCACCTTCTTTAAGGACCATTGTAACATTCTTTATGAAAGAAATAAAATTGCAAATGGTTTCCTTGTTAATGGTCTTTATCAGTTACATATTGATGTACCTATTTTAACTATCGAGCAAAACGTGAATGCCAAACGACCTAGGGATAGTCCAAACGACAGATATCTATGGCACCTGAGATTAGGTCATATAGCAGAAGATAGGATTAACAAATTGGAGAAAAATGGGCTATTGAGTCCATTGACTTTTGAGTCATATCCAACTTGTGAATCTTGTCTTCAAGGCAAAATGACTAAACTCCTTTTGTTGGACATGGGGAGAGGGCCACAGATCTCCTTGCCCTAGTACATACTGATGTGTGCGGCCCATTCGATGTGCCGGCTAGAGGCAATTTTGTCTACTTCATTACCTTTACCGATGATCTGTCTAGGTATGGGTATGTGTATCTTATGAGACACAAGTCTGAAGCTTTTGAAAAGTTCAAAGAATTCAGACATGAAGTAGAAAAACAAACTGGAAAACCCATTAAGGTTCTTCGATCAGATCGAGGAGGTGAATACCTTAGCCGGGAATTCCTAGACTATCTTAAGGAAAATGGCATAGTCTCTCAATGGACTCCACCAGGAACACCTCAACTCAACGGGGTTTCAGAACGGAGAAATCGGACTCTATTGGATATGGTTCGATCCATGATGAGCTTCACAGACCTCCCTGATTTTCTTTGGGGACATTCATTATTAACTTCAATCTATTTACTGAATAGGGTTCCCTCTAAAACCGTTCCTACCACACCGTATGAGATATGGCACGGTAAGAAACCAAGTCTGAGTCATCTCAGAATTTGGGGTTGTCCGGCTCATGTCAAAAGACAACAAGCGGACAAGTTAGAGTTTAGGTCCTTTAGAGCTCGATTCATAGGATATCCTAAAGAGTCATTAGGATACTATTTCTACATTCCAGAAGACCACAATGTGATTGTGAGTCGACATGCCATATTTCTTGAAAAATAGTTTATTCAAGATAGTGGCATTGGAAAGCAGATTAAGCTTGATGAGAAAGTCTCACAAGCAAAACGAGCTAAGGACCAAGTGGAACCAAATCAGGTTGAGCCAATAAGAACACTACCTCCTCCACCTCGTAGATCGGAAAGAGTTTTCCGTCCCCCTGAAAGATACTTAGGTATTATTTCAGAGGATGTAGAGGAAATGTTCCTCATAGGTAATGGTGCTCATGGTGATGATCCCAAAACCTACAACGAGGCGATATCAGATATCGACTCCGAGAAATGGCTTGAGGCAATGAAGTCAGAGATTGACTCGATGCACTCAAACCAAGTCTGGACCTTGGTAGATCCACCAGAAGGTATAGTACCTATTGGGTGTAAATGGATCTTCAAGAGAAAGATTGGTGCAGATGGGAATGTGGAGACATTCAAGGCTAGACTGGTGGCAAAAGGTTATAGTCAACGTGAAGGCATTGACTATCAGGATACCTTTTCCCGGTAGCTATGCTAAAATCCATCCGCACATTGCTTGCTGTTGCAGCCTATTTCGATTATGAAATATGGCAAATGGACGTGAAAACGGCATTCCTAAATGGATATCTTGAGGAAGATATCTATATGGAACAGCCGCTAGGTTTCACATCCAGTGATACTGATCACAAGGTTTGCAAGCTGCAAAGGTCCATATATGGACTTAAGCAAGCATCTCGGAGCTGGAACACTCGTTTCAATGATGTGATCAAAAAGTTTGGTTTCATCAAAAATGAAGAGGAACCATGTGTTTTCAAAAGGGTCAGTGGGAGCGCTGTTGTCTTCCTCGTATTGTACGTGGATGACATCCTCCTTATTGGGAATGATATTCCCATGTTGACATCAGTCAAGATGTGGTTGTCCAAGGAATTCTCCATGAAAGACCTAGGTGAAGCATCCTTTATTCTAGGAATTAAGGTCTATAGGGATAGACCGAATAGGATGCTAGGACTTTCACAGAAGATGTACATAGAGGAAGTACTAAAGAGGTTTAGTATGGAAAACTCTAAGAGGGGATTAATACCCTTCAGACATGGTATTCATCTTTCCAAGAAGATGTGCCCCAGCACACCTGAGGAAATAGAACGCATGAGCAAGATCCCTTATGCTTCTGCAATAGGGAGCCTCATGTATGCCATGCTATGTACACGACCTGATATAGCCCATGCTGTGAGTGTCACAAGCAGATATCAGTCAAATCCAGGTGAAGAACACTGGACTTCTGTGAAATGTATCCTTAAGTACTTGAGAAGAACTAAGGATATGATGTTGGTCTTTGGTAATGGAGAACTCCAAGTTCAAGGATACACAGACTCGGACTTCATGTCTGATATAGATGATCGAAAGTCGACATCTGGAAGTCTGTTTGTGTGCAATGGTGGAGCTGTCAGCTGGAAGAGTTCCAAGCAAACTGTGATAGCAGATTCCACCATGGAAGCAGAATATATAGCTGCATCAGAGGCTGCAAAGGAAGCATTCTGGTACAAGAAGTTTGCTGCAGAAATTGGAGTAATGCCATCAGATGCCATTCCTCTTTACTGCGACAACAATGGCGCCATAGCCCTTGCTAAGGAGCCGAGGTCTCACCAGAAGTCCAAGCACATTGAGCGGCGATATCATCTCATCCGCGATTACCTTGAGAAAGGTTACGTTGAGGTCAAGAGAGTCAACTCCGCAGATAATGTGGCAGACCCACTTACAAAGCCGTTGGGCCAGCAGAAGATCGAAGCCCACCTTGAGAAGATGGGACTTAGACTTGTAGCCAATTGGCTTTAGGACAAGTGGGAGATTGTTAGATATATGTGCCCTAGAAGCCAGAATTGGCTGACACTTGTAATACACTTCTAGGGGCAAAATTATAATTTTGACTATAATTAATAAAATGGGTTATTTTCTATCACATATGTGTATTTAGTGTCTGTGATACATCCTTTGAGTTAATGGTAATGATAATTCATATTTTCAAGAGTTGAAAATTTAAGACATGAATAATCATTATTAACTCATAAACAGCTCCCGACCATAGGATCATCACGAGGATGGTGATTGATCCGGAAGGTTGGTGTACGATCGCTTCTCTTTAGTAGATGAGTCTTGAGTCTACGGTGTGGAGACACCGGAGCGAGAGTACAGGTACTCGTTAGAGAACGAGGGCACTGAGCGTGACCACCTCGAGTAGTCATTAGGAAGTCTACCTTCTCGTCAATGACTGACTCGATGCTGCAGTAGTGTGTCTGGTTCTTTGACCTGAGATGCATCGGCAGTTCACCTTGAGGGTGTTATAGTTTGACTACACCATTACTCGGTCTCCTAGCCATATGGAACCCTGAGGTGTATGTTGGCTATAGCATGTTCATTGTAGGAACTGGATTGCATCAAGATGGGATCTATCTACCTCGGTGGTAGAGGAGCAGCCCTATGATGATCATGAGAATCAAGTCCAGAAATCCATGGCCATGGTAGAGTGAAATAATAGAAAGAGTTTCTATTTAGATTTTCACATTGGACTCGAATCGAATGATTACATCATATGACAGAGACTAGGGTTTGACGAGTTCACCTTAACCCTAATCTGATCGGGGCTCAAGATAGAAGAACTTAATCACACAGGTAGCTGCACCAAGAGGTTCGCATTCAGCTCTGATGGGTTGCCACCATATACTGCTAGGTGTCACTGGTGGATTTTGGGAGCAATTAGAATGATTTAGATGATCGATCATTCTAGCTGTTCGAATCAGAAGAGTTCTGATCCATCGAAAGGAGTTTCGATGATGTCGATGATAGAGATCATGACATATCCCATTACCATACAGAACTGAACCTAACTGGGTCACACAAAACAAGGGTTTGAATCTGGTGATCATCAATTGAACTGATCTAGTTCAATTGATCTGAATGAGATTCAATTAGGTTCAAGGAAATCGTGCTAGCACTCGATTGAACCTAACGTTCTTCTTTTACTATCATAAATAAGTTGTCCTGACTGAGCCAAAGGAGTTTGTGCTCAATCAGAGGCCTTCATATGGTCTGACTGGAGGTTGTCCAAGTCAGAGAATAGGTTGTCTTATTTGTAAGACATTACCTGCCATTTTTGGTCACCTGCCATTTCTTGTTCTTTGACTTTGGTCAAAAGTCTACCTTTGACTGGTCAAACGTTGACCATTGACCCTTTGACTTTTGACCACATGTCATGCACCTATTGGAGAGCTGGTGGGGGCCTGTCCCCCTGCCAGAACCTGGCAAGGAGAAGGGCGCACGCCAAGGGTGGCGTGAGCCCAAGTAGGAGGCGCCTAGGAGTCCTTGTTGGACAAGGACTCCACCTCCCTTTTGGATTCCAATCAGAGTTCTACTAAGAATCCAGTTTGACTGGTCTTAGGCGCCCTCTAAGGAGGAATCCAGGGGTCTCTATTCCAACCAATCAGATTTAGATCTGATTTCACAAAGGGTTGTGATTGGTTGAGAGGAAGAGGAGTTGGATCACAAGAGGTCTATAAATAAGACCCTGCGCCCAACCCTAATTCTAATGCAATTCAATTAGACCCCACGCCCCAAGGCTGCCTCTCCCCTCCTTCTCCATGCCATAGTCTCTTCTCCCCTTGCTCTCCACGTCCAAAAGTGTTTTGGACTTAGGTTGGTGCGATTCAGATCAAGAAAAGGCGATCAAAAGCAAGAAGGCTGCGCTGCTGCAAAAGGACGACTGCAGATCTTCAAAAGAGTTTTGAAGATCCTCCAGATCAGATCCAGATCTGATTTTTGGAGGTGTGATAGAGAAGAAGAGGATCTCCAGATCCAACCCGAGTGGATACCGGTAGAGGCCAGGCGCTTGCGTGGCTAGATCCAGAACCTTCCGCTGCAATCAGGATCATCTACAGGGTAATAGGATTACCCAAATCAGGTAAATTAAATTTGATTTAATTTATCTTATTTTATTTTATTTATTAAAATAATAAGAATCAGATCTAAAATATATCAAGATCTGATTGAGATCAAGAGAAAATTTTTGAAATATATCTCTTGATCTAATCAGATCTGGACGAACCTGGACCGAGAAATCAGGATTTCCCTTCAACAATCTCATCAAAACTATGCCTGTACACCTGCACATGTTGCTCTACATGGAACAGTATATCACCAGCACTGGTGCTAGGATATCGATCCTCTTGCATCCCTCCACTCTAAACTTATGACATTTTTTCTCCACCTATGAAGCCACCTCTTCATGACTCTATTACTGAGTCACCCGAGGCCAACCACCCAATGCTGCATTGCTAAGCCTACTACTGTACCATGAACACTATCGCTGCCTCTTCAAACCCTCCACACTCCGTGGATCTCTTCGAAGCCATCTCAGATACTTTCACAACCCGTAGGCACCTCCGAAACCTAAGAGCTCATCCAACTATTTAAAAACCAGCGATTGAACCCTAAAAAATTTCACCCTAGCACTTCTTCTCTTCTACCCCTACATTAACCATTGCTTCAATTATGGGCAGAGGAACAAACTCTATCCTAGGCTTAGATCTACCTATCTCATCCTGAGGCTCGACACCACCTTCCATAGGTATCTAGGTCCTCTCTTGCTACACAAAATTCATTCTCCACCTAAACCATGACTCTTCCTGATGCTCCTATAGAAGAAACCTGATCCAAGATCAACCATCCAGCTTTAACCTACTGGACCTCCACCATCGCTGCTCCCATCTCGGATACTTCGCAACTCTGTGGGTACCTCCGAAACCACCGAGGACTTTCACCTCCTTTGAACTTGCTACGACGCTCCATGGATCAACCATCTCCATCACCTCCAAGGCTTCGCAGATCCATGCCCTGGTCGAACCGCTGAATACATCTTCGACCACTTTTCTGTCTTCCTGCAATTGAAGAATGTATAGTCATTTTTTTAGCTTTTCTTTGATCATTACCTCTTGGGTGATCTCTTTTCATCCATTAAATAGTCCCACATTATCCATCTTCCTAGAGAACCCTATCACCTAATCATCATATACCTCGATCTTTTTATTAAGACTATCTAGCAAATCATGCACCAAAACCTTCCATCCCAGAAAAAATCCCTTTCCGTTAATCTTTTCAATCTCCACCTTCAACCTACTACTCCCGATTGGCTAAACCATAGCTAGGGCTCGAATTGGGCTCAGGCTAGCCTAGGCCTAATCGGCCAGCTCGATTTTGGGCTGGGCTTTGGGCTAGTTCCAAAATAGTTTAGGCCGAGCTTGGGCCTAAATATAAAGCCCATTTATCCTTTGGGTCGGGCTCGGATATACCTTTGGCCTGGAGCCTGAGCCCGAGCCTAGATTTTAGCTTGATTAAAAGCCCAAATTGTTAGCCTGATCAAAAGCCTGGTTTAGCCATTGGCCCATTATAATTTATGGGTTAGTTACTTGGTTTAGCTAGCCCGAGTCAATTTATTAAGCTAAAGTGAACTCATTGATAATTGATAAAATCCTCTCTAGTCTTCAGTTTTCTCCCAACTCCTGTACCCATCTGTTTCATAAAAGTTCGCCCTTCCTTTTGAGTTTCACCTTTCGGTCTTCTCTCATCCTCTGTCACCAACACCGATCCTCTGAAGCTCTCTTTATGGCTGCCTCCACCACTGATTGGCCGCTCTAGCCTCCAAGATCCGATAATCTATCTATTGAAAAATATGTCCCAAAGTCAATCTCATTCTGTTAACAATTATGCTATTTTATAAATATAAATAATTTATTAATAAATAAAATATTTATTTTAATATTTTTTTATCATAAATCTATATCTTCTAATGAACTTCTATATTATGATAAAGTTCTTAAGATTATTTAGATTTGATAAAGAGAGAATTTATCAATTAGTCCTTAAAATTATTTATGACTAAATGATATATTGTTAATTAGGATAACAACATTTATCGAGTGTAGGTCATTGTACGCCATATAGACTGGTTCTTCTCTTAACCAAGGAGTGTGGAGACATTGATATGGTATATAGATGAGATGTAACAGTACATCATCACTGAATGTGATCAATACTGGAGCATTCTACTATCAAGAATTGTTCTAATGAGATATATGTATAAGTGTTCCTTAGATCTGAGATCGCCACGGTGGCTTGCAAGCAACTCACTGTGCTTTGCTCTGGACTACTTGAATTTCTAATTCAGTATGAAAGATTTTTAGGCATAGTCAAGTACTTGTGAAGTCAGTGAGTGATCAAGATGGAATTGACCACTCCAAAGAGTTTGGAGATAATGCATCATTATATTTTAATTTAGCAAAATTTTGGCCAGGATAATCCATGAGATGGACTTGATATTTTGAAATATAATGTGAATGACTTATTTAGAGTTGACAGCTAAATCATGAGTCATCCTATAAGCATTTATGATCAAGGGGATGAATTATACGAAAATCATATCTACAAGTGTTCTAAGAATGTTGCTTTATACATTTGACCTATCTGGCCGTCGGATATTATTGCTAGATGATCACTTTGATTGGTATAAAAATTTATTCCTATGCTACTAGCTTAGGTTCGAATTTATAGGGTCACACACATTAGAGATCTCAATCTGATTGGATGGTTGATCAATGATTAAGAATTATTTTAGGATTAAACATTCAATATGATTGATGTTTGACCTAGTGCAAGTATTGCAGGAGGATCGATTAGCAATTGGATTACCAATTGACTCAATTTGATTGAGAAATTGGGTTAAGATCAAGTCTAATTGAATGAGATTCAATTAGATTTAGTTTGGGCTTGATTGAATCAAGTTCAATTAGTTTATTGGATAAGCCAATTGTAAGAGAGAATAATTTTCAGTTGAACTAGGACTTGAGTACACTTAATTTCTAAATTGATTAAAAATTAAATAAAAATTAAATTAAATTAAATTTATTTTAATTAAATTTTTAATTAGATTTGAAATATCATTAATTAGGTTGCATGAAGATCTATTTTAATTGGGCTAAAGATTTAGTTTGATTAGTCAAAGCATGTAGTCCTAGTTAGATTAGGACTCCTCCCTTGCGCCACCTTCAATTTCTCCATGCCTTTTCTATGAATTTTTTCATGGAAAATTTGATTTATAGAAAGCTTCCATGCCTATCCTTTCCTGCATATCCCTCTTAGATGGTTTGTGATTTTAAATTTGATCAAAACTAAGAAGTAGTGATGATCTAGACTCTATTTGATAGAGTTTGGACAAACCAAAAATTCTTATTCATTATGATGCCAATTAATTTAATTTTTTTCTAAATTTTTTATGAGAGAAAGAGAGTTTAATTATGCACCAAATATCTAAAATTCATGCCAAAAAAATTTAAGGAGGCACCCAAGAGTTGGTGCCCCAATTCTTATTCTATTTGGACTCTCTATCAAGGTATTTGACCTAGACAGGGACTCTTCTCTAATTTAAAATAATTTAAATTATAAAATCTTGAGAGATTTTAGACCTAAGAGAGCGAGCTTGGGCATGGAGACCTTTGGTATATCAGAGTTGAGGGTGTGGAATTTTGTAAAGGCATAAATTATTGTACCTAGGTGAGAGAAAAGGGCCTAGAGAAGAAGGGTCTTCTCTAGGATTTTTATTTCAAATTTTCTTCCATAAATTTTTGAGAGAAGAATGTAGGAAGAAGGATTCTTCTAGATCCTTCCTTCTCCTCCTTTGATCCATGAAGAGTTTGAGTCAATTGAAGAAGGAGATTCAACATCAACCATCGATGAAGGATCAGTGCAGTGCTAGCACATTGCGCTAATTTCTAGATTGCTGGATTTTGGATTATGATCGAGCATGTGGATTTCTCATAGAGGTTAGATACGTGTGTAGCTCGAAGTGACATCCTCAGCCTCAGATCAGAAAGTGGACATCCAAATCGATGAAAAATGATAATGAGATTTGATCTCAATTGTAGACTAGATCAGTTCTAGTTTTTCTTGTTTGATATTGATATGATGAACATCATTATTTTATATTTTATTTAATTTTTAGATTTATATACAAGCTTTAATTATATCATTAAATCCTATACCTAGGATTTATTTACATATTTTATAGATTAATTAGATTAATCTATAGCTTCTGTTGTTCTGATTTTGAAAAAAATTTTAAAATATATGCTAAAAATCCTAAGTTTTTTCTACAATTGGTATCAGAGCTTAGATCTTTTTGATATAATTTTTTATATATTTTAGATCTATTATTTAGATTAGATCAAAATTATAATGTAATATTAAATCTAAAAATAAAAATTTTAGATTGTATGGACCGATCTTATAAGATTGTTCTGCTGTAAGGTTTATCCCTTATAGTAGAAAGGTTATCCTAGTACATGCTAATCTAAAATCCTAATCATAAAATTTTAGAATAGATCTAAGAGATTTTATGATTTTAGTGAAAGTATTTCAATCTAATTTTTATGATCATAAATATATTAGATCTGATCTAAGGTGATTTATGATTGTTTAAAATTATAATTATTTCAAATAGTGTACATAATCATGAATATGTTTAGATTAGATCTAAAGTAGATTCATGTTTATGTTATTTGTTATTTGCATATTGATTATGAATCAAACATGCCATTTGGTTAGTAGAACCATATTGTAAAAATATTTTGCAAACATAAAAATTATTTTTAAAATATCGAATTCCAACCCTCAATCGAAAATTTAATTAAGAATTAAGAATTATTTTGTTTAGTATCTAGGATTTTGAATTATAGATTGTAAGACACAAATCATAACATTTGGATTAATGGATTAGAGTAAATTAGGTCCATTAATTGAATTAGACCTAAGATTAGATTTAAGAATCACTACTATAAAAAGGGCTACGACAGCGGTTCATAGTCACTGTCGTAGCCTAGAAAACTGCTGCCACTGCGGTCATCGCCATAGCTCTATGGCAGCGGTTCTTGCAGTGGTTGTTTAAACCACTGTCATAGATGGCCTATTATAGCGGTTTATAAATTACTATAATATATCAACCTATAGTAGTGGTTATGTAACTACTACGATAGGTTATCTATAGCAGCAGTTACATAACCACTGCCATAGGTAATCTATAGCAGCGGTTTCTTAACCATTGCCATAGATCTAATGGAGAGGTTAGCACCGTTAGCACCATGGACCTATAGTAGTGGTTGGCACGGATATGGCAGCGATTATAAAACCACTACCGTAGACCTTTTAATAATTAAAAAAATTAAAATTTTTATGTTTTAATATATTTTACCTAATAAATATAGATATATAACATAAAAAAATATAATAAATATAAAAATTATTCTGAAATACTAAAATTTTATTATCAAATAAAATTTATTATAATATTTTTTAAAAAAATAAAATACATCAAAAGTTTTCTAAATCTACATCACCGGAGCTGGAGCTAGAGCTGGAGCCAGAGTCGGAGCTGGAATGCAAGCTAACATATCCTCGAAGCTCATGACTCCAAAATACGTGCTGAGGTGGACGGAGTATGCTCCAACTGCTTCTCGGATGCTGAACTATGTGTAACCCATCGAAGGATAGGGGTGAAAGCTAGATAGCATTTCAGTGCCATCATGATCCACAACGTTAATGAACATTAATCAATAAAATATGTTGAATAATAATATTAGTATAGCATCAATAAATAGTCTCTAATATTTATACTAGATGGGGGTTCTCTTAGTGGCCGACATGGTACGGCCTACCAGCATGGCATGGTCTACCGGCATGGCACACATTTTTCTTAAGCTTCCAAAGATCAGAAGAAAGAGAGCTCTTTGACCAAAATAAGAAAGAAATAAAGAAAAATTTAAATAAAAATCAATAATTAGACTATAATAATTTATACCAGAATATTGAAGTCATCGCCTAGTGGTATCTACAATATGGACATCACCATCACTCCTGACAAATATGTCTGGGACCTCGATAGGTAAGTTTTGTCCTAGAGGAGCACTTTGCTTGCATGGTCCAACATTGTCATCAACTTTGGTATCATCAAAAATATGCCTAGACACCATCCTCACAATAATACCCCATTGAGGCTCCAAGGAATCACTAATGTAGAAGACTTGACTTGCTTGGGAGGCAAGTATATACGGTTCTTCAGTGCGGAGATGGCGTTGCATATTAATGAGAGTAAAACCATACTCATCAGTCTTCATTCTAGACTATGACAAGGTGTCAAACCAATCATACTTTATCAACACGATCCTCTCTTTAGAATAATAGTCCAAGATGACTATCTTCTCCACCATGCCATAATAGTTCAAATCCTCCGTACGAGGCTGTGAATCCCTCGAGCTTGCATAACACCCAGTGGTGGTGCTTAACATGATGCCACTATTTTATGTTGCCATATTTATAGACCTGCTGTGAATATTAAACCTGTAGCCATTAATGACGAGCCATTTATACTCACACACGGTATGATTAGAGCCCATTGAAAGAGCATGTACTTCAGAGCTCACATCACTGAGTAGCAATCTCCACACTTAATTAAGGAGATGATACCTAATTAGTAAACATATTTCAATAAGTTATACCAGGCAAGAATATATAATCGCTTACATGATCTTTGAACCATTTAGGAAATTCGTTGCTATGCATTTTCTCTTTCTCCCGCATACTTAAAGCACCATATTTTACTCTTATGACCTTCTTATATTTATTGCATGCACAAAGAACAAATTTAGGTATAATTAGTTTTTTTTCTAATTATTATGAAATAAATAATGCTGAGTGACTCACCTTATGTACGGCTCAATGACATCATAGTTGAAGAGCACGTAGCGGTGTGTCTTATCCCTTTCCTTAATGCTCAAATTAGTGAGGCGATGTGAAGTGGGAAGTCCACCTGGCTATAGAATGGACTCAAATGCAAGCATAATTGGCTTATACTGATCATCTTGATTTCTTATTGGCCGATTACGACGTGTCTCGAGCTTGTTTAAGTATATGGTATAAAAATCCATACACTCTTGATCCAAATAATCTTCTGCTATAGATCCCTCCGGATGATTCATATTTCTTACATAAGATTTCAGAGTTTGAATATTTCTCTCAGTAGGATACATCCATCGACAGAACACTAGGCCTCCAAGTGCAACATCCCGCGCAAGGTGCACGGTAAGATGCATCATAACCATAAAAAATGATGGTAAAAATATCTTCTCTAGATCACATAATATAGTCACCACCCTTGCCTTCATTTTTTTCACATCTTTCTTAAGAAATCTCTTTGCATAAATATCTCTGTAAAAGTTGCAAAGACGAATAACCACCATTCTAATATTTTTTGGCAACACTCGGTGAATAGCTATTGGGATCAATTCCTGCATCAATACATGATAATCATGAGTCTTCAATCCTCCAAGTTTGACATCCTTACTATTCACACACATTGATATGTTGCTTGAGTATCCATCTGGGATCTTTATGTTCTCCAACACATAAAGAAATGTGGACCACTTGGAGGCATTTATAACATAGCATGCATGAGGAAGCCTCCACTGTTCTCCTTCTGCTGGCTCTGGGTGGAGTGATCTTCTAATACCCCATTTTTTCAAGTAAAGTTGGGAATTCAAGTCATCCTTGGTCTTATCCTTGATATTCAAGATTGTTACCAAAAGGAGCTCGCACACATTCTTTTCAATATGCATTACATCTAAGCAGTGGCGCAATAAGTTTGTCTCTTAATATGGCAAGTCAAAGAAGATGCTCTTTTTCCTCTAATTAAAGTGTGTGTCATCTTTCTTTGATCGATGCTTTCTTTTTTCATCATCAATCAGATCATCTTTCCTAAATTCAACACTAAGAACATCCAACTCTCTAAGTACTTCACTCTCAAACATCCGGCCAGGTACCTCACCTTCTTCAATAGCGCCATCGAAGGAGCGTGCATCCCTTCTGTATGGATAGTTTCGATAGAGAAAACGTCGATGCCCCATATAGCTAAAGCTCCTCCGATGTGTCAACCTTCTAGACCAGGTGTTTCTTCCATAGATCGGGCATGCTAGCTCACCTTTGGTGCTCCAACCCGACATTAGGGCATAGGCTAGAAAGTCATTTATTGTCCATAAAAGCGCTGCATGCATGGAGAATGACTCATTCAGCAAAGCATCAAAAGTTGAAATACCTTGAATGCTCCATAACTATTTTAGCTCGACAATAAGAGGCTACAAATAAACATTAATGTCATTACCCACCTCCATCGGTTCAGGGATGAGCACTGTCATGAAAGCAAAGGATTTTTTCATACACATCCATGGTGGAAGGTTGTAAACCTGAATAAATACTGGCCATACACTATGTGCAGTATTCATATACTTGAATGGATTGAAACCATCGTATGACAAGCCGAACCTCACATTACGTATCTCTTGTGCGAAGTCAAGATGTAATTCATTAAACTTCTGCCATGCCTCTCCATCAGTCGGATGCCTTAATGCATTATCTTTGGTTCGGTCCTCTTCATGCCATCTCATATCCTTCGATGTCTTTGCCGACATAAACAACTTTTATAGTCTTGAAATCAAAGGAAAGTGCCACATCAACTTTTGAGATACACGAGTCGATGTGCCATCTTTATTCTATTTCCATCTTGATACACCACACCCGTGCACTCGTTGCGGTTAACATCCCCCTTCCAATAGAGCATGCAATCATTGGGACATGCATATATCTCGGTATAAGTAAAGCCCAAATGTTCAATAATCTATGATACCTCATAATTATTCTTTGAAATTTATGCATCATCCGAAAGAATGTCCTTCAAAAGCTCTAGTATGCAGTTCACTCCATTATTACTGAACCCGTTGGAGCATTTCGTATGATACAACCGAATTAAGAACTCAAGCTTCACCATCTTTTCACATTCAGGATACAACGAAATATTAGCATCCTCCATCAACTTATGGACCTTCTCCACATCTTTACTGTTTGTCATTCGATCAATCCAAGAATCAGACATGGACATAGATGCACCGTTATTGTAGCCAACAAATGGAAAAATATCACGAACCATTTGTTTCACTCCCCCTTTAGGTTTAATCGCCTCCTTGCGGCCTGCCCTCACTGTGTTGGTCCCAATAAATTTCATAACCGACTTTAAAGCCATAAATAGTGAGGTGATCATTGAAATCTTGATGAAGTCGCCATGGCCCATCCATACACCTTTTATAAGGACATTAGATCAATCCATGGTCCCCAAATTTCTCTATAGCATAATCAAGAAATTTTTGAAGTCTAGCCTCATATTCTGAAGAGAACCTACTAAATTTCATCCACTCCTTATCCATTTTAAAAATGATGATACTGCAAGTAAATCATGTGTGAAACTCAGATTAAATATCATTTTTAGATATGTAATAAATGCACCCTATCACCAACTAATAGGTAAAGATAGAGCCTATCCCATTTAGAAATTGCATTAATTCTATAGATTTATTACCATAATCAAATGATATGCAACAGGGATGGAATGAAATTTTGACAGCATTTTTTCTTAGTTCTCCCGTGTAGGGAGAACAAAAGAAAAATACTATCCAAAATTTCATTCAAAATTCTTAGCATATCATTTGATTACTATAATTATCTATAGAATTATTTATAATTTTCAAACTATCCATATTGGACAATCAATTGATCATTGTACATAATTCTCTAATCTGTATAATTACATATAATTGTATGGATATCGAAGATTATGTACACTAATCAAATGATGGATTTATCATTATGCAATGTAATAAATAAAAGCAACAAGATATAAACATCCAGAAAATGTTATGCAATAAATTCTATAATATGAATTATATTCATAAATAATTAAGGATGAACAACAGTCGTAGATCCGATCTTTTGCATGAACCTTGGTGTTAATCCAAAAATCTGAAAGAAGAACAAAGTAGATGATGGTGGCATCTTAGGGCTAAGAGTTGGAACCTTAGAGAGACATATCAAATTCTATTTACTTAGAAGCCAAGCCGGCTCCATGCTTGAGACATCCAACTCAGGTCCTCCCCTAGTCGACTCGATCACGGCCCGAGTCGGCTCGACTGCATATCTGAGCTGGCTTGATTGTATGCCATCCCCTCGATCACTCCCTCTCTCCCTCTCTCGATCTCTCTCATCGACGACGGTGGCGAGGTCGAACCCATCCCTTCCAGCTTTTTCATCTCTCGATTTTCCTCTCTTCCTCTCTCGATCTTCCTTGCCAGTGAGGCCGAATCCCATCCCTCCCTCTCTCACTCTCTCGATCTCCCTCGCTGGCAAGGCTGGACCCCATCCCTCCCAGTGATGTTGGCAAGACTAGAAACCCCTCCCTCCCTCTCTCTCTCTCTCGATATCCCACTCTCCCTCTCTCAATCTCCCTCGTCGGTGAGGTCGGACCCCCTCCCTCCTAATGATGGCGGCGAGGTCGGATCCCTCTCTTCCTCTCTCAAGTATAGACCCATCGGGTATTCAGATTCGGATCTGGTACCAGTAATTAAAATTGGATCTGAATCTGAATATTCAGATTCCAATCCAAATCCATTCCATTGATAGATCTAGTCCACAGTCGCTAACATAGCACAGCCCAAGGTTATCACCACGGCACGGTACAAAAACTATGACATACAGATAATTATAATATTTATAATAAATATTTATAATATTTATTATAAATATTTTATAAATTATTATAAATATATATGATTAATAAATAATACTATAAAATTTAAAAAAAAATATACTTGAGGCTATAGAGAGCAGGTTGCACCGAAAGCTCCAAGGGTCACTGATGACAATGCTAGAGGAGGACGATGGCACTAGAGATAACCTATGAAACAAAAGCAAGATAGTGAGATAGAGAAGAGAAAAAAAGAGGAAAGAGAGAGAGAGAGAGAGCAAGGGCGGTCGGGGATGGGGGCCAATGGGAGGGGGCACAGTGACGAGAAGGCCGAAGGAGGCTTCGCACTCGGCTAGAGAAGGGTCAAAAAATAGTGGTGGTGGTGGGGGTGGGAGGGGGAGTTTCATGGGGGCGAAGGAGGGTGGAAGGGGGCTCACCGAAAAGGGAGGGTTTGGTTTCGCACCGAGGTCGGAGGAGGATAAAGTATGGGGGAGGGGTTTCATGGGGTGCTGGTGGAGGGTCGAGGATGGATGGAGGTTCGTCGGAGGGGGTTCACAGGAGGCCAAGAGAGGGTCGGATGGGGGTTCGTCGGGAGGGGGGGCGGTTCACTGGGAGCTGAGGGAGGGTCGGATGGGGGGGCGGGGAGGGGGATGGGGTTTCGTGGAAGGTCGAGCGAGGGTGGAGGGGGGGTTCGCCGAAGGGGGAGTTTCGTGGGGGCCAAGAGAGGGTTGGATGGGGGTTTCGTCGGAGGGGGGTTTCGTTGGGGGCAGAGGGAGGGTTGGATGGAGGGGGTGGGGGTCGGGTGAGGGGTGGCAAGAAGGGGCGGCCGGGGATAAGGGGTCAGAGGGGTGGGAGAAGGAGGGGCGACGTCGGTTGGAGGGGGAGGAGGGGCAATGCTGGTCGGGGGGGAGGAGCCTTACCGATGAAGATGAGGGGGAGCGATGAAGATGAGGGGGAGAGAGAGAGATCGAGCACGCACAGGAGGGAAGAGAAAATTTGGGAGTTTTTAACCTAACCTACGGTAGCGGTTATCGAACCACTATCGTAGTACCCAAAACTGCTGCCATAGATCTATGACAGTGGTTCTATAACTGCTATTGTAGATCTATAGCAGCAAGTTTTGATAATCACTGCCATAGGTTGGAAAAGATTTTTTTTAATTTTTTTTCTAAATTTTATATAATTTTAAAATTTAATCCCCGTCTTCATCATTCATTATCTAAATAATTATCATTAGAGTATCATCGCAAAAGATCACCTCGATCCGATGGCCCTAGCTTCATCGATCAAAAAAAATTGATTTCAATGATCATAAATGATGATGCGATGATCTGATAGATGGAGATATTCGATGGATTTGAAAACCTGCAACGATGATCTTGATGATGTTTGTAGCATACTATCAAAATTTTACTTCAATTGGATATCGTTATCATGGTTAATTTAGTATAGAATGATTTCAGTCGTTAAATTAGAAACAAACGATCAAAGCGTTAAACGGCATCCAATTATGAGATAATTTTTTAGTTAAATGATCTTTGTTATAATTTTAAATATTTTATATAGCAATGATAATAAAATTCAAATTATTTTTGTTTAAACTATTCATGTTAAGCAGATATTGCAAAAGCACGAGCATAACAACCAGTAAAGTTTCAGAATGGTTATTAGAAGACGTATAGTTTTAGATCATTCTTTATCTCATGAGTTGAATTTTATAATCACCACTATAAAAAATGATTAAAGTAGTAGCCATGATCATTTATAAAAAATATCTCATAATCGGACACCGTTTGGTCCTTTGATCACTCGTTTATCATTTAACGGTCGAAACTAATCTATACTAAATTGACCAACATAACGATATCCGATTGAAGTGAAACTTTGATCGTATGCTACAAACATCATCAAGATCATTGTTGCAGGTTTTTGAATCCATCAGAGATCTCCATCTATCAGATCATCGCATCATTGTTCGTGATCATCGAAATCAAATTTTTTTGATCGACGAAGCTAGGGCCATTGGATCGAGGCGACCTTTTGCATCGACACTCTAATGATAATTATTTAGATAATGAATGATGAAGATGGATATTAAATTTTAAAATTATATAATATTTAAAGAAAAAAAGAAAAAAAATATATGACAGCGGTTATAATTAACCGCTGTGATAAATCAGCTTATAGCAGTGGTTTCTAATAACCGCTACTATAGATCAATCTATAGCAGTAGATTTTAGAAACCACTGCTATAGGTCCGATCTATGATAATAGTTTTCGATAATTGCTACTATATGTCAGACCTATAGTAGCGGTTAACAAAAATCACTGTCGTAAGAGCTATGGCAGTAGTTTCAAAAATCGCTGCCATAGTATGCACTGCCATAGGCCATTTTTGTAGTAGTGAATGGACTTAATTAAAGAATTGACTAAATCTAATTAATTATTATCTTAGATTAGGTCAAGGTCTCTTTAGATCAATTACAATAGTTGCAATTGGTAAGTCCATATCTTTAATGAGAACCAAAATAGACTTGATTCTTGACTAAGCAGTCTAGCCTGAAATATTAGGTTGATCCAATTGAAACTAATTAATCAGTTGGCATCTAAGATAAGTCTGGCAGTTTCGATCGGTGGTCTTTAATTAGGAGCTACTCACATTGATTCAGTCTTTGATGAGTTAATGGCATATCCTTCCCATTGATCTCACTTACCTAGTCTTTTTGGTGAAGTTATGTTTTAATCAGATCACTTGATAATTCGAACTGATCCATATCAACTAGGTAAATCGGTGTGACTAATTTAGGTACTCCTAGACTAACCTATCTAATGGTCTTCCTTAATTTAACTTGGTGAAGTCAGTGGGAGGATCATGATTAGCTAGTTCATCTGACTCACATCTCTTAAAACATATTAATCAAATCTTTTAAAATTATTAGGTCCTTAAAATAAAATATTTATGGTGATAACTAGATCACAACCTTTCATTAAGTTGAGTGATAATGGGTCAATTAGTTGGATAATCATTGGAGGCCCAAAGACCTGATGCTTATCGGCTAATGGAATTATCATTCATAATATGATTTCTTGGCCACGTCTTTCTAAATGATGGTTAAGTTGACCAACCAAAGATGGGCTTAATCATTCATTGGTTAGATAGACCAAGTATGGCCATGTTAATGGCTGGACCTGAGTGGACCTTTTTAGTGGAGGTCAAAACCTACTGATTAGGGACTGAGGCAAAATTAAATTACTAAAAATTATTTAGAGAAATAATAGGTTATGAACCTTACCTTAGATGTACATGGGTTGACTGACCAAAGTCAGGCTCATGTGCAATCTATGTGGATTTTAGTATGCACTAAAGAATTAGGATAATTCCTTAAATTGAAGGTAGAGGTTACCAACTCGAATAAAATAGTGAAAGAATTTTTTGATTAAAGTCCAAATCTTTAGGTTTATTAAATCATTTACTAATTAGGTCTTGATTTTTCTTTGTGCAGTTATGGCTACTACCTGTCACTCTGGTCATTATTGGATAATAACCAGTTGGTGGGATCCAACTTCGGTAGCTGGTACCAGAAGTTAAAGATTATCTTGGAGCATGAATGGATTTTGTATATTTTGACAGATCTAGTGCCTGAGCAGTTAGCCCAGAATGCATATGGCATAGTTAGAGATACTTACCAGAAGTAGCTTAATGACCGAACTATACTACATTGCATCATGCTGGCGGCTATGAGCGATGAGTTCAATCATAAGTTCAAGTCAACTTAGTCAGAAGATATACTTCAAGTGTTGAACGAGTCCTTTGGCACATCCGATGATGTTGAGAGGCATAAGACTAGTTGTGCTATCTTCAACATTCGAATGAGGGATGGTGCATCCATCATAGATCATGTATTGTACATGATCGAATTGATTGACCATTTGAGCAAGCTTGGTTTTCTCTTGCATGAGCAACTAGAGAAAGATGCTATTTTGAACTTGCTGCCCAAGTCTTTCCTCCCTTTTCTTACTCATTGTAGAATGATAAAGCCTGAAGTCAATTACCATGGGTTGCTGGGATTGCTTCAGAACTTTGAGAAGGATTATCTAATCCATAATGAATCTATGAATCTAGTGGAAGGATCTTCTTCTAGTTCTTGATCATTTAAGAAAAGAAAGAAGAACAAGAAGAAAAAGTCCAAGAAGGTGCAAGTTCAAGGTGGGACATCAGTGTAGGGTCAAACCAAGGAAACTAAGCCCGACAAGAGTCAAGCAGAGTGCTTCTTCTGTAAGAAGTAGGGGCATTGGAAGAGAAACTATCCCTAGTATATTGCCTAATTAGACCTGAACAGGCTAGGAAAAAAGCAAATTATTGCTTGATAAGGTACTTATATGATAACTCTTTGCAATTTCTCTATTTGTGATATTACTGACTATGTATTAGATACCAGAAGCCCTTACTATATTTGTAATTTATTATAAGGATTGCAAGTTAGTAGGAGATTCGAGTAAAGTGAAAGATTCCTAAATATTGGAGATCAAAGATGTTGGGAGTAAAATAGCTCCCGAAGTCCAAATGACCTCCAATGCATGTATATTCGATGACCTCCTCAATCGTGATTAGCAACCCCCCTCCAATGATTGCAGAACTCATCAAAAACATGATGAACTTCATTCGACCGAACTTGAACAATGAAAAAAATTGTTAACTGACTCTGGTCCTGGTATTAGCAGAACCCTATCGAATATTAAATTCCAAAATCGTGCAACTTTGTTTATGGTAGACCTTCAAAGTAGCCAAATTCCTTCATGGCAGATAGCATATCTCATCAACCTTATGTTAGGAACCTCATCTAGCTGAATTACTCACTAGTCAAATTCCATTATGACTGAACTCTTTTGCTCTACTTTATTGATAGTGGCTGATCTTGAAAGTGGCCGAGTTCCTTCTTGCCTTTCTGATAATTGCAGATCTAGCCAACTTATATTATGCATATCGGCCAGGCGAGTTTAAATAGTAATAGGACCTCATTGCCAGCATTGTTTGGAATAGTATCCCAAAGCCAATCATCAGCCTATTATTGGTTGAGCTTTTTTTGTACTTGTATATGAATTATCAATTGAATAAAAGTTATTCTAGCCTTTTCATCATAAATTTTCATCTTCTAATGAACTCCTACATTGTGGTGAAGTCCTTAGGACTATTTAAAATCGACAAAGAAGGATTTATCATTTAGTTTTTAAACCTATTCATGATCAAATGATACGTTGTTACTAAGGATGATAATATTTATCAAGTGTAGATCGTTGCGTGCCATATGGATTGGTTGTCTTCTTAACCAAGGAGTGTGGAGACACTGGTATGGCATGTAGGTAAGATGTAGGAGTACATCTATACTGAACATGACCAACTCTAGAGCTTCTCTACTATCAAGAATTACTCTGATGAAATATGGGTATAAGTATCCCTTCGACCTAAGATCACCATGGTGACTTTCAAGCAACTCACCATGCTTTGGTACCTAACTACCTGAATTTCTAATTCAGTGATAGAAGGTTTCTGTGCATAGTCAAGTACTTGAGGAGTCATTGTGTGAATCAAGATGGGATTGACTACTCTGGTTTAGGAGTTGTATTCAATTATGTTTCAATTTAGCAAAGTCTTGGTTAGGGTAGTCCTAGTGAGGAGTCACAGGACTAATTGCATTGAGACATGATATGAATATATTTTTTAAGGTTGGCAGTTTAACTCTGAGTCATCCTATGCATAGAGGTCAAAGGGATGAATTATCTAGTAACCATATTAGTGTAGGTTCTAAATATTATGATTGCAACTATTTGACCTATCTATATGTCAAGTACCATTGCTAGATGATCACTTTAATTGGTACAAAAATTAGTTTCTATGCTACCGACTTAGGATCGAACCTACAGGGTCACACACATTAGAGGTTTCTACCTGATCTGATGGCTAATGAGGAGTCCCATTAGACTAAAACTCTATGATCAAGAGTTTCACTAGACTGAAACTCTTTGACCAGTAGAGTCTTGCTGGTCTGGGACTATGATCATGAGTTTCATTCATTTTGAACTCTAGGGTCGAGAGTCCTACTGGTTTGGGACTCTTCGATCAAGAGTTTTATTTTGATGGGACTCTATTGTTTGAACACCCACTAGATTTGGATTCTATATTCATGAGAAGTTTAATTAGTGATTTGATTACTAATTAACTGAATTTGATTGAGTAATAATTTTTCGATCAAGTCCAATTGAATTGGATTCAGTTGGATTTGACCGATTAGGTTATGAGGTGACTTAATCGCCGAGGAAGTTTAATCCCTGATTTGATTAGGGATTGGGCTTGATCAATTTTTCATTTAATTAAGATTTAATTAAGACTTATTAAGTCTAAATGAGTTGGGTTTAATCTAGTCTAATTGAGCCTAACTAAATTAGTTTGGAATGGGTTCAATTGGATAAGATGAATGAAGACTAGTTTGACTAGTATTCTCATGCGCCATCCCACCAAACTTGTGTCGTATCCTTTCTCCATGAGAAAATGTTTCTCATGCAAATCTCCCATGTACAAAAGAGTGTGCACTCTGGTTTCTCACACCCCAGATGGATAGAATTAATCTAGTTACAATTTGAATTCAAATCACTAACCGCTTAATCCTATCCACTCTCCACATCTCCCATGCATTCACAACACTAAATAGCGCTAAATAAATCATGGGATTTTTTGGGACATGTGAACATTAGAATAGAAGTCCCATCTACATGTGTGAGCTCCCCTTCTACATGAGAAAATTCAGAAAAAAATTTGAGAGAAGAGAAAAATAGAGAGTGGTGCAGGGTTTTTAGAGTGCTACCCTAGGATTCTACCCTAGGGTTTGGGTGCATTTTCATGAGTTTTAAGTGTTAGAACTTTATGAAATTTTTTGGAGAGCCTCCTCTACCTCACCTCTATGTCTGCTATTGATTTGGAGCATCCAAAAAATTGATGGAGGGAGATCGAAGTCGTTCGATCAGATTCAGCCGTCAAAAGTATCCATCGTCAAGCTAGTACTTGGGAGGAGCCAATTGGGACGAGAACCTCATATGGACGATCCACGGAGGTCAGACATGCTATGTGTCTATGTTGTGATGAGCAGACCTCTCCGATGGTGATCAAGTTATGGTGTTCGACTATCCGCACAAGGTATCATGTTTTGAACACGTAGAGTAGTAAAACTGTTTTACTACTGGTAGTTATTTTATTTTCAGATTTCAATGCATATATGTCATATTAGATCCTAGATTTATAGAATTTATTGATCTGATCAATAGCTCTTAAAAAATTAATTATATTAATTTTTAATTTTATTATATTTAATTTTTAAAAAAATTTTAAAAGTAGAGCTAGAAATCCTGCATATTTTCTATCAATGGTATCAGAGCAAGTAGGTTGTTTAATGTGATGTATATTCATGCTTAGATTATTTATTTAGATTAGATCTAAATAATAATCTAATTTTTAAATCTTAAAATAATTTCATGATCGCACTGACTAAAGGTTGTTCTGTTGTAAGGTTTATCCCTTATAGTGTAAAGGTTGTCCTGATATGTGCTGATTTAAAATATTAATTATAAAATTTTAGATCTGATCTAATATTTTTTATGATATAATTGAAAGATTGTAATCTAATTTTTAATCATGAATAAGTATTTAGATTAGATCTAAAATGATTCATGATTTTTATGTATTATATATAGATTTAGATTAAAACTGACAACTAGCAGCTGTTTGTGAAATGAGCTGACCCATTTTTGAAATGAGTCAACCCATTTGATGAACAATGCTAGATTGTAAAAAAATCTTTTAAAATTTTAAAAAATATTTCAAAAATATCGAACCCCAACCATCAGTCCAAAAACTTAATTAAGAACTAAGTATTATAAATTAGGATCAAGAATTATGAATTAAAGATCCTAAGTCATTGATCATAAAATTTGGGTTATTAGGTTAGATGAATTAGGTCCATTAATTAGGTTAGATCTAAGGTTAGTTAAAGAATGGATTAAATTAGAGTAATTGATCAAATCTAACCAAATATTGATTTAGATTAGGTCAAGAACTCTTTAGACTCAATTATAATAGTTGTAGTTGGTCAAGTCCATGATTTTAATAAGGACCAAATGGACTTGATTCATGGCTATATGGTCGAATCCAAAATTACTAGGTTGGTTAAATTGAAACTAATGAACTGGATGGTGTCTAAGGTATGTTTGGTAGTTCAGACTAGTGGATTTTAATTGAGAGCTACTCACATTGATTCGATCTTTGATGAGTTAATGGCATATCTCTTCCACCGATCTCACTTACCTGGCCATCCTAGTGAATTAGGTTTTTATTAGATCACTTGGTGATTTAAGCTCACCCACGTCAATTAGGTATATCAATGTTACTGATTTGGGTGCTCCTAATGCCGGCTTGAATTAGGTCCTCTTTTATTTGACTTGTTGAAGTTAGTGGAAGGATAGAAATTAGCTGGTTAATCCTCTCTTCTCTTCTTAAAATGACTTAATCAAATTCTCTAAAATTATTAGATCCTTAAAAATGATAAAGTTATGATGATAACTAAGTCATAGCCTTTCATTAAGCTGAGTGATAATGGTCCATTAGTTTAATAATTATTGAAGGTCCAAAGGCCTGATGCTTATGTTAGATATATGTGCCCTAGAAGCCAGAATTGGCTGACACTTGTAATACACTTCTAGGGGCAAAATTGTAATTTTGACTATAATTAATGAAATGGGTTATTTTCTATCACACCTGTGTATTTAGTGTCTGTGATACATCCTTTGAGTTAATGGTAATGATAATTCATATTTTCAAGAGTTGAAAATTTAAGACATGAATAATCATTATTAACTCATAAATAGCTCCCGACCATAGGATCATCACGAGGATGGTGATTAATCCGGAAGGTTGGTGTACGATCGCTTCTCTTTAGTAGATGAGTCTTGAGTCTACGGTGTGGAGACACCGGAGCGAGAGTACAGGTACTCGTTAGAGAATGAGGGCACTGAGCGTGACCACCTCGAGTAGTCATTAGGGAGTCTACCTTCTCGTCAATGACTGACTCGATGCTGCAGTAGTGTGTCTGGTTCTTTGACCTGAGATGCATCGGCAGTTCACCTTGAGGGTGTTATAGTTTGACTACACCATTACTCGGTCTCCTAGCCATATGGAACCCTGAGGTGTATGTTGGCTATGGCATGTTCATTGTAGGAACTGGATTGCATCAAGATGGGATCTATCTACCTCGGTGGTAGAGGAGTAGCCCTATGATGATCATGAGAATCAAGTCCTGAAGCCCATGGCCATGGCAGAGTGAAATAATAGAAAGAGTTTCTATTTAGATTTTCACATTGGACTCGAATCGAATGATTACATCATATGACAGAGACTAGGGTTTGACGAGTTCACCTTAACCCTAATCTGATCGGGGCTCAAGATAGAAGAACTGAATCACACAGGTAGCTGCACCAAGAGGTTCGCATTCAGCTCTGATGGGTTGCCACCATATACTGCTAGGTGTCACTGGTGGATTTTGGGAGCAATTAGAATGATTTAGATGATCGATCATTCTAGCTGTTCGAATCAGAAGAGTTCTGATCCATCGAAAGGAGTTTCGATGATGTCGATGATAGAGATCATGACATATCCCATTACCATACAGAACTGAACCTAACTGGGTCACACAAACAAGGGTTTGAATCTGGTGATCATCAATTGAACTAATATAGTTCAATTGATCTGAATGAGATTCAATTAGGTTCAAGGAAATCGTGCTAGCACTCGATTGAACCTAACGTTCTTCTTTTGCTATCATAAATAAGTCGTCCTGTCTGAGCCAAAGGAGTTTGTGCTCAAACAGAAGTCTTCTTATGGTCTGACTGGAGGTTGTCCAAGTCAGAATAGGTTGTCTTATTTGTAAGACATTACCTGCCAATTTTGGTCACCTGCCATTTCTTGGTCTTTGACTTTGGTCAGAACTCTACTTTTGACTGGTCAAACGTTGACCAATGACCCTTTGACTTTTGACCACATGTCATGCACCTATTGGAGAGCTGGTGGGGGCTTGTCCCCCTGCCAGAACCTGGCAAGGAGATGGGCGCACGCCAAGGGAGGCGTGAGCCCAGTAAGAGGCGGCATGGAGTCCTTGTGGGACAAGGACTCCATCTCCCTTTAGGATTCCAATGAGAGTTCTTCTAAGAATCCAGTTTGACTGGTCCAAGGCACTCTCCAAGTAGGAATCCAGGGGACTCTAATCCCACCAATCAGATTTAGATCTGATTTCACAAAGGGTTGTGATTGGTTGGGAGGAAGATGACTTGGATCACGCTTAGTCTATATAAGAGACCCAGCGCCCAAGTGAAAAAATAATGAAGAAATAATCAAGAAGCAATCTTCCCACACCCCAAGGCTGTCTCTCTCCCCTTTCTCCACGCCATACTCTCATCTCCCCTTGCTCTCCACGTCCAAAAGTGTTTTGGATTTGGATTTGGATTGGTGCGATTTAGATCAAGAAAAGGAGATCAAAAGCAAGAAGGCTGCGCTGCTGCGAAGAACGACTGCAGATCTTCAAAAGGAGTTTTGAAGATCCTCCAGATCAGATCCAGATCTGATTTTTGGAGGCGTGATAGAGAAGAAGAGGATCTCCAGATCCAGCCCGAGTGGATACCGGTAGAGGCCAGGCGCTTGCGTGGCTTGATCCAGAACCTTCCGCTGCAAACAGGATCATCAACAGGGTAATAGGATTACCCTATTCAGGTAAATTGAATGTGATTTAATTTATCCTTTTCATTTAATTTTTATTAAATAAATAAGAATCAGATCTGAAGCATCCCTGATCTGATACAGATCTAAGAGAAAAAATTTTTGAAATATATCTCTTGATCTGATCAGATCTGAACGAACCTGGTCAGGGAAATCAGGATTTCCCTTCAAGTGGTATCAGAGCCATGGTTCTAAAAATAGTTTAGATCTAATTTTTAATTTTATTTTAATTAAAAATAACGTGATTTCAGATGTCACATGAGATGTGATCAGATCTGAAATCAGGAAAATTAAAATTAAATGATTTGGATCTAAGAACATGAAGATATGCATGACTAGTTCTAGTATAGAATAGTTCTATAGAATAGTTTTGCATGTCTTTGATTTAATATGATTAAATCATATTTTAGATCTTCTTATTTACTGTTTTCTGATATTATAAGTGTTATAATAACATCTGATAAACAGCAAATAAAAATTATTTAATTTTTAAATATCATATGAGATATGATAGATGCATGACTAGACTAGTTGTAGAATAGTTCTACATAATTGTCTAGATTAGAATTTATTTTGATTAGATCAATTTAAATCTAATTTTTCAGATTATTATGTGATAATTTAGATCTGAAAACATGCATGATTATGATACATGAGATGTATGCAAAATATGCCATGGTTAGATCTAAATTTGTATATGAGATATATGATATAGATCTATAACTGTTTTGTAGTATTGAATGTTTATTGAATGTTCCTGATTAAGGCGTTCCCCTTGGCCGTCCGGTCATAAGAACGAAGAAGGGTTTAAAGGCCCTCTCTTCCCATTCGATGGGGTGTTCTTATGATGTGTAGGGGTGCTGCGCGTTCGTCCTTAATCAGAAACCCAAAAACTTACTTTCTGCAAAACCCTAGATCCTGAAACCCTAGGATTTATTGTGCATATTTTGTTTATGAACCCAACTTAATTAAGAATTAAGTTTATGGAATATTAATTAGGTCTAAAATTGAGAATTTCAGATCTAAGACATATTCATAATACTGGGTTCGGGCTTGGGTAGCTCAATTAGGTCTAAGCGGTTGATCAAACCGAATCAAGAGTTGGTTAGATGGGATCAACAATGCTTAAATTGACCAGCCTAATAGGATTAAGTCTGGGTCAAGATCGAGTCACGATCAAGCAAGACCTAATTAGGCTCAGAGGTTAGAGTCTGGATTGTAGGCTAACCCAATTGGTTCTGACTCAACAATTTGGTGTCTAAGGTAAGTTTGGCACAGACGACCGACTGGTTTTTAATTGGAAGCTACTCGACCTGAATGCGTTCTTGTACGAGTTAATGGCATATTCCTTCCACCGGTCTCACTTACCTGGCCATATCTGTTGACACAGTTCTGATCTGAGGTGGTCAATAATCCGAGCTAACCCATGCCACTAGGTTAGTCATAATTGTTATGACTAAGCCAAGTCTAGTTTAATGAGACCTGAATCAATTCTCCCTAAGAAAAGATTAAGTCCGAGGTCTTCCACCATTGTAGATGTGCGGGCCCTTCCCGGGGTTGATTGTTCTCGGCTGGATACAGTGGCTCAGTTGCACCGGGAAGACGCAACCATGTCTATTAGGCATTGGATGCTATGGGCTGGAGGATGAGTTGGGCTCAATATTCCGGATACGGTGAGAGACCCAATTAGGAACCCAGTCTATGCAAATGGTGGGTCTGACTTAACTAAGGAGTGGATCAATATTTCCGGATACGGTGAGATTCATGAATTAGAGACCAAGTTTGGGTGCACCATGATTAGAGAATCATTGAACAAGAGTTGTTCACTCATTGGCTAACCCATCACCAATAACTGTTAGGTGAGGTGATGAGTCAGTTGGTGAGACCGCACCACCCACTAGAAATCATTCAATCGCGGAGATTTTCGCATCTCTACAGAGGGAGTGTAGGGATCCGAGAAAATAGTGGGAGCTAATTTGTTTAAAAATAAAATCCCTAAACAAATTGGTCAAGTCAAAATTACAGTATCTAACTAGAATCTTTGACTCTCTACAGGAAAATGTCTGCGTCCAACCCACTGGCACGTATCCTAGACACACATAGACTGACTGGACCCAATTATAAAGATTGGCTCAGGAACTACAAAATTGTTTTGGGTTCCGAGAAGTTAACACATGTTTTGGACCAGGACCCTCCCACCTTACCAGCTCGTCCATCCACTGAACAGAGAGCGTCTCTGGAAAAATGGATTGACGAAGACAATAAGGCCAGATACTACATGTTGGGCTCGATGTCTGATGAGCTCCAGCGCCAACATGAAGATATCGGGACTGCTCGCCAAATGTTGGCTCACCTGCAGGAGATGTTTGGTGAACAGAGTCGCGCAGCCAAATATCAAGTCACGAAACGACTTTTTAAGGCTAAGATGCGTGATGGGCAGTCAGTCCAAGATCACTGTCTGACAATGATCAAGGACATGGAAGAGCTTGAGAAGCTCGGTGTGAAGTTGGACTTGGACTTGCAGAATGATATTATTCTGCAATCCTTGACTGATGCATATGGGCAATTCATCATGAATTACCACATGCATAAACTTCAAAATTCCTTGGCCGAGTTGATGAATATGCTGGTTACCGCTGAGCTTTCTATGAAAGGTTCTAAAGGCTCAGTTCTTGCTATGGAACGGACTTCTTCCAAAAGAAAGTCTTATGGAAAGAAAAAGAAGTCTGTGAAAAAGCAAAAGGTAGAAGGATCAAAGAAGAAGAAGGCAGAACCGAAGAAAAAGGCCGATGGCAAAGGAAAGTGTTTCCATTGCAACAGCGACGGCCATTGGAAGCGGAACTGCCCTACTTACCTGGCCACCCTGAAGAACAAGAAGGAAGGTCCTTCTGGAGGTATGCTCGTTATTGAGTCTAACCTTACGGTTTCTTCTGCATCCAGTTGGGTGCTTGACTCTGGTTCTAGTGCTCATCTGTGCACTTCTATGCAGGGTCTTGAGGATAGCAGGAGGCTGAGGGATGGAGACATGATCCTACGCGTCGGTAATGGAGCAAGAGTTGCTGCAGTAGCCATGGGAACATACCCTCTTGCGATTACCATCTGGTTTAGACTTAGTTTTGAAAGACTGTTATTATGTGCCTGCAGCTAGCAGGAAATTTGATTTCTGTTTCATGCTTAGCACAAGAAGGTTATGTGATCACCTTCTTTAAGGACCATTGTAACATTCTTTATGAAAGAAATAAAATTGCAAATGGTTTCCTTATTAATGGTCTTTATCAGCTACATATTGATGTACCTGTTCTAACTATCGAGCAAAACGTGAATGCCAAACGACCTAGGGATAGTCCAAACGACAGATATCTATGGCACCTGAGATTAGGTCATATAGCAGAAGATAGGATCAACAAATTGGAGAAAAATGGGCTATTGAGTCCATTGACTTTCCGAGTCATATCCAACTTGTGAATCTTGTCTTCAAGGCAAAATGACTAAACTCCCTTTTGTTGGACATGGGGAGAGGGCCACAGATCTCCTTGCCCTAGTACATACTGATGTGTGCGGCCCATTTGATGTGCCGGCTAGAGGCAATTTTGTCTACTTCATTACCTTTACCGATGATCTGTCTAGGTATGGGTATGTGTATCTTATGAGACACAAGTCTGAAGCTTTTGAAAAGTTCAAAGAATTCAGACATGAAGTAGAAAAACAAACTGGAAAACCCATTAAGGTTCTTCGATCAGATCGAGGAGGTGAATACCTTAGTCGGGAATTCCTAGACTATCTTAAGGAAAATGGCATAGTCTCTCAATGGACTCCACCAGGAACACCTCAACTCAACGGGGTTTCAGAACGGAGAAATCGGACCCTATTGGATATGGTTCGATCCATGATGAGCTTCACAGACCTCCCTGATTTTCTTTGGGGACACTCATTATTAACTTCAATTTATCTACTGAATAGGGTTCCCTCTAAAACCGTTCCTACCACACCGTATGAGATATGGCACGGTAAGAAACCAAGTCTGAGTCATCTCAGAATTTGGGGTTGTCCGGCTCATGTCAAAAGACAACAAGCGGACAAGTTAGAGTTTAGGTCCTTTAGAGCTCGATTCATAGGATATCCTAAAGAGTCATTAGGATACTATTTCTACATTCCAGAAGACCACAATGTGATTGTGAGTCGACATGCCATCTTTCTTGAAAAATAGTTTATTCAAGATAGTGGCATTGGAAAGCAGATTAAGCTTGATGAGAAAGTCTCACAAGCAGAAAGAGCTAAGGACCAAGTGGAACCAAATCAGGTTGAGCCAATAAGAACACTACCTCCTCCACCTCGTAGATCGGAAAGAGTTTCCCGTCCCCCTGAAAGATACTTAGGTATTATTTCAGAGGATGTAGAGGAAATGTTCCTCATAGGTAATGGTGCTCATGGTGATGATCCCAAAACCTACAACGAGGCGATATCAGATATCGACTCCGAGAAATGGCTTAGAGGCAATGAAGTCAGAAATTGACTCGATGCACTCAAACCAAGTCTGGACCTTGGTAGATCCACCAGAAGGTATAGTACCTATTGGATGTAAATGGATCTTCAAGAGAAAGATTGGTGCAGATGGGAATGTGGAGACATTCAAGGCTAGACTAGTGGCAAAAGGTTATAGTCAACGTGAAGGCATTGACTATCAGGATACCTTTTCCCCAGTGGCTATGCTAAAATCCATCCGCACATTGCTTGCTGTTGCAGCCTATTTCGATTATGAAATATGGCAAATGGACGTGAAAACGGCATTCTTAAATGGATATCTTGAGGAAGATATCTATATGGAACAGCCACTAGGTTTCACATCCAGTGATACTGATCACAAGGTTTGCAAGCTGCAAAGGTCCATATATGGACTTAAGCAAGCATCTCGGAGCTGGAACACTCATTTCAATGATGTGATCAAAAACGTTTGGTTTCATCAAAAATGAAGAGGAACCATGTGTTTTCAAAAAGGGTCAGTGGGAGCGCTGTTGTCTTCCTCGTATTGTACGTGGATGACATCCTCCTTATTGGGAATGATATTCCCATGTTGACATCAGTCAAGATGTGGTTGTCCAAGGAATTCTCCATGAAAGACCTAGGTGAAGCATCCTTTATTCTAGGAATTAAGGTCTATAGGGATAGACCGAATAGGATGCTAGGACTTTCACAGAAGATGTACATAGAGGAAGTACTAAAGAGGTTTAGTATGGAAAACTCTAAGAGGGGATTAATACCCTTCAGACATGGTATTCATCTTTCCAAGAAGATGTGCCCCAGCACACCTGAGGAAATAGAACGCATGAGCAAGATCCCTTATGCTTCTGCAATAGGGAGCCTCATGTATGCCATGCTATGTACACGACCTGATATAGCCCATGCTGTGAGTGTCACAAGCAGATATCAGTCAAATCCAGGTGAAGAACACTGGACTTCTGTGAAATGTATCCTTAAGTACTTGAGAAGAACTAAGGATATGATGTTGGTCTTTGGTAATGGAGAACTCCAAGTCCAGGGATACACAGACTCGGACTTCATGTCCGATATAGATGATCGAAAGTCGACATCTGGAAGTCTGTTTGTGTGCAATGGTGGAGCTGTCAGCTGGAAGAGTTCCAAGCAAACTGTGATAGCAGATTCCACCATGGAAGCAGAATATATCGCTGCATCAGAGGCTGCAAAGGAAGCATTCTGGTACAAGAAGTTTGCTGCAGAAATTGGAGTAATGCCATCAGATGCCATTCCTCTTTACTGCGACAACAATGGCGCCATAGCCCTTGCTAAGGAGCCGAGGTCTCACCAGAAGTCCAAGCACATTGAGCGGCGATATCATCTCATCCGCGATTACCTTGAGAAAGGTTACGTTGAGGTCAAGAGAGTCAACTCCACAGATAATGTGGCAGACCCACTTACAAAGCCGTTGGGCCAGCAGAAGATCGAAGCCCACCTTGAGAAGATGGGACTTAGACTTGTAGCCAATTGGCTTTAGGTCAAGTGGGAGATTGTTAGATATATGTGCCCTAGAAGCCAGAATTGGCTGACACTTGTAATACACTTCTAGGGGCAAAATTATAATTTTGACTATAATTAATGAAATGGGTTATTTTCTATCACATATGTGTATTTAGTGTCTGTGATACATCCTTTGAGTTAATGGTAATGATAATTCATATTTTCAAGAGTTGAAAATTTAAGACATGAATAATCATTATTAACTCATAAATAGCTCCCGACCATAGGATCATCACGAGGATGGTGATTGATCCGGAAGGTTGGTGTACGATCGCTTCTCTTTAGTAGATGAGTCTTGAGTCTACGGTGTGGAGACACCGGAGCGAGAGTACAGGTACTCGTTAGAGAACGAGGGCACTGAGCGTGACCACCTCGAGTAGTCATTAGGGAGTCTACCTTCTCGTCAATGACTGACTCGATGCTGCAGTAGTGTGTCTGGTTCTTTGACCTGAGATGCATCGGCAGTTCACCTTGAGGGTGTTATAGTTTGACTACACCATTACTCGGTCTCCTAGCCATATGGAACCCTGAGGTGTATGTTGGCTATAGCATGTTCATTGTAGGAACTGGATTGCATCAAGATGGGATCTATCTACCTCGGTGGTAGAGGAGTAGCCCTATGATGATCATGAGAATCAAGTCCTGAAGCCCATGGCCATGGCAGAGTGAAATAATAGAAAGAGTTTCTATTTAGATTTTCACATTGGACTCGAATCGAATGATTACATCATATGACAGAGACTAGGGTTTGACGAGTTCACCTTAACCCTAATCTGATCGGGGCTCAAGATAGAAGAACTTGAATCACACAGGTAGCTGCACCAAGAGGTTCGCATTCAGCTCTGATGGGTTGCCACCATATACTGCTAGGTGTCACTGGTGGATTTTGGGAGCAATTAGAATGATTTAGATGATCGATCATTCTAGCTGTTCGAATCAGAAGAGTTCTGATCCATCGAAAGGAGTTTCGATGATGTCGATGATAGAGATCATGACATATCCCATTACCATACAGAACTGAACCTAACTGGGTCACACAAACAAGGGTTTGAATCTGGTGATCATCAATTGAACTAATCTAGTTCAATTGATCTGAATGAGATTCAATTAGGTTCAAGGAAATCGTGCTAGCACTCGATTGAACCTAACGTTCTTCTTTTGCTATCATAAATAAGTTCGTCCTGTCTGAGCCAAAGGAGTTTGTGCTCAAACAGAAGTCTTCTTATGGTCTGACTGGAGGTTGTCCAAGTCAGAATAGGTTGTCTTATTTGTAAGACATTACCTGCCATTTTTGGTCACCTGCCATTTCTTGTTCTTTGACTTTGGTCAAGAAGTCTACCTTTGACTGGTCAAACGTTGACCATTGACCCTTTGACTTTTGACCACATGTCATGCACCTATTGGAGAGCTGGTGGGGGCTTGTCCCCCTGCCAGAACCTGGCAAGGAGATGGGCGCACGCCAAGGGAGGCGTGAGCCCAAGTAGGAGGCGCCATGGAGTCCTTGTGGGACAAGGACTCCATCTCCCTTTAGGATTCCAATGAGAGTTCTTCTAAGAATCCAGTTTGACTGGTCCAAGGCACTCTCCAAGTAGGAATCCAGGGGACTCTAATCCCACCAATCAGATTTAGATCTGATTTCACAAAGGGTTGTGATTGGTTGGGAGGAAGATGACTTGGATCACGCTTAGTCTATATAAGAGACCCAGCGCCCAAGTGAAAAAATAATGAAGAAATAATCAAGAAGCAATCTTCCCACGCCCCAAGGCTGCCTCTCTCCCCTTTCTCCATGCCATACTCTCATCTCCCCTTGCTCTCCACGTCCAAAAGTGTTTTGGATTTGGATTGGTGCGATTTAGATCAAGAAAAGGCGATCAAAAGCAAGAAGGCTGCGCTGCTGCAAAAGGACGACTGCAGATCTTCAAAAGGAGTTTTGAAGATCCTCCAGATCAGATCCAGATCTGATTTTTGGAGGCGTGATAGAGAAGAAGAGGATCTCCAGATCCAGCCCGAGTGGATACCGGTAGAGGCCAGGCGCTTGCGTGGCTTGATCCAGAACCTTCCGCTGCAAACAGGATCATCAACAGGGTAATAGGATTACCCTATTCAGGTAAATTGAATGTGATTTAATTTATCCTTTTCATTTAATTTTTATTAAATAAATAAGAATCAGATCTGAAGCATCCCTGATCTGATACAGATCTAAGAGAAAAATTTTTTGAAATATATCTCTTGATCTGATCAGATCTGAACGAACCTGGTCAGGGAAATCAGGATTTCCCTTCAGCTTATTGACTAATGGAATTATTATTCATAATATGATGATTTGATTGTATCTTTCTAATGGTGGTCAGGTTGGCCGACCAAAGTTAGGCCTAATCATTTATTGGTTAGATGCACCAAATATGGTCATATTAATGATTGGACCTAACTGAACCTTTTCAGTAGAGACCAAAGCCTACTGATTAGGTTTTTGAGGCAAAATTAAAATTACTAGAAGTTATTTAAAGAAACAATTGGTTGTGAATCTATCCATAGATGCACATGAGTTGACCGACCAAAGTCAAACTTGTGTGCAGTCTGTGTGGATTCTAGTACCTACTAAGGAATTAAGATAATTTTTCAAATTGGAGATAGAGGCTATCAATTCATATAAAATAGTAAAAGAACCTTTAGACTAAAGTCTAAGTCTTTAGGCTAAATAATTCATATACTAATTAGATTTTTGTTTTTCTTATCATGCAGATATGGCCACTACCATATCGCTCTAATCATTGTTGGACAATGACAAACTGATGGAACCCAACTTTCATAGCTGGTATCAAAAGTTAAAAATCATCCTGGAGCACGAGCGGATTTTGTATATTTTGACAGATCTAGTACCTGAGGAGCCAGCTCTGAATGCTAGAGAGGCAGTTCGAGATACTTATCAAAAGTGGCTTAATGATCATACCATCATTCTGTGCATAATGCTGGCAGCAACGAATGACAAATTCAGCTACAGATTTGAAAATGCCCAGCCACAAGAGATGCTTCAAATGTTGAATGATTTCTTTGGCATGTCTGACGACATTGAGAGGCACAAGACTAGTTATGCTATTTTCAATGCTCGAATGAAAGATGGGGCATCAGTCACCGATCATGTATTATACATGATCAAGATGATTGAGTGTCTGAGTAAACTGAGCTTTTTCATGCATAAGCATCTTGAGAAGGATGCAATACTGAACTCTTTGCCTAAGTCCTTCCTCTCCTTCCTTACTCATTTTCGAATGATAAAGCTTGTAGTGAACTACCATGGCTTATTGAGATTGTAAAAGAACTTTGAGAAGGATCACCAGCTTCATAAGGAGATGGTGAATGTAATGGAAGGATCTTGTTCTGGTCATCGATCGTTTAAGAAAGGAAAGAAGAACAAGAAGAATAAGAATAAGGTGCTACCACATGCCGGAATGTCTGCACAAGGTCAGACCAAGAAGCACAAGTTCGACTAAAGTCAGGTAGAGTGCTTCTTTTACAAGAAGTAGGGCCACTGGAAGAGGAATTATCCCCAATACATTACCTTCTTGGATCCAAATAGGCTGAAGAAGAAGCAAGCAGTTGCTGGGCAAGATAATTATATGATAACATCTTACAACTTCTTAATATGTGATACTACTACCTAGGTATTAGATACCAGAAGCTCTTATCATATTTATAATTCGATGCAGGATTTGCAGGTCAATAGATGATTTAATGAAGGTGAGAGGTTCTTGAATGTTGAAGATGGAAGACAAGCTTTAGTTCTAGCTTTAGAAATCATGAACCTTGTAATCAATTCTCATAAAGTTATTCTTTGTGAATGTCACTTATGTTTAAGTTTTTTATTGAATGTTGACTCCGAGAAATGGCAAAGGACAATGAAGTCAAAAATTGATGCAATACGCTCGAACCAAGTTTGGACCTTGGTCGATCCACCTAAGGGTATTGTACCTATTGGATGTAAATAAATCTTCAAGAGAAAGATTGATGTTGATGGGAATGTAGAGATATTCAAAGCTAGGTTAGTGATGAAAGGATATAGTCAGTGCGAGGACATTGACTATCAGGATACCTTCTCGCCAGTGGCCATGCTTAAATCCATCCATACATTTCTTGCTATTACAGTATATTTTGATTATAAAATATGGCAGATGGATATGAAAACAATATTTCTGAATGGATATCTTGAGGAAGATATCTATATGGAACAGCTTCTTGATTTCAGACCCAGTGATGGTGATCACAAGGTCTACAAGTTACAAGGATCCATTTATGGACTCAAGCAAGCATCTCGGAGCTAAAACATTCATTTCAATGATGTAATCAAATCATTTGGTTTTATCAAGAATGAGGAAGAGCCTTGTGTGTTAAAAAAGGTCAGTAGGAGCGTTGTTGTCTTCCACGTACTGTACGTAGATGACATGCTCCTAATTGGGAACAACATTTCCATGTTGACCTCGATCAAGGTATGGTTGTCTAAGAAATTTTCTATAAAAGATCTAGAAGAGGCATCCTTCATTTTGGGGATTAAGATATATAGAAATAGATCGAAGAGGATGCTGGATCTCTCATAGAAGATGTACATAGAGAAAGTGCTGAAAAAGTTCAACATGAAGAACTCCAAGAGGGGACTAGTACCCTTCAGATATGGTATTCATATCTCCAAAAAGATATTTCCTAACACACCTGAGGAGATTGAACGTATAAGCAAGATCTCTTATGCTTCGGCAATAGGAAGTCTCATGTATGCCATGCTATATACAAGACCTGATATCGCCTATGCTATGAGTGTCATAAGTAGGTATCAGTCGAATCTAGATGAAGAGCATTAGATTTTTGTAAAATATATCCTTAAGTACTTAAGAAGGACTAAGGATATATTTTTGATCTTTGGTAATGGAGAACACCAGATCCAAAGGTCTATAGACTCAGATTTTATGTCTGACATAGATGATCGAAAGTCGACATCTGCAAATCTATTCCTATGAATGGTAGTGCTATAAAGTAGAAGAGTTCCAGGTAGACTGTGATTGCAAACTTCACCTTGGAAGTAGAGTATATTGCTAACTTCAAGCTGTGAAGAAAGCATTTTAGTTTAAGAAGTTTATTGCAGAGCTTGGAGTGATGCCATTAGATTTCGTTCCTCTGTATTGTGATAACAATAGCACTATAGCCTAAGCTAAGGAAACAAGGTCTCACCAAAAGTCTAAGCATATCGAGTGGCAATTCCACCTCATCCATGACTACCTCAAGCAGGGATACATCGAGATTAAGAAAGTTGACACTGCAGATAATACAACTAACCCACTGACGAAGCTTGTAGGCCAGCAGAAGATTGAAGCCCACCTTGAGAAGATGGAACTTATATTTGTAGCCAATTGACTTTAGATCGTGAGAGTTTGTTAGATGTATGCCCTAAAAGCTAGATTGGTCGACACTTATAAAATATTCTCTAGAGGCATTTTTATAATTTTGATTTAAAATTAATAAAAGAATTATTTTTCATCACATTATGTATTAAAATATCTGTGATACATCCATTGAGTTAACGAGCATGATAATATATATTCTCAAGAGTTGAGAATTTAAGATATGTGTTATCATAATTAACTCAAATTGCTTTTGATCATAGGATCATCACGAGGATGGTGATCGATTTAGAAGATCGGTGTATAATTATTTTCTTAGGATAGATAAATCTTGAGTCTATGGTATGGAGACATCGAAGTGAGAGTATAGATACTTGTTGAGAACAAAGGCACTGAGTATGACCACCTCAAGCAGTCATAAGGGAGTCTACCTTCTCATTGATGACTAGTTCGATGCTGCAGTTGTATGTCTGATTCTTTGATTTGAGGTGCATTGATAGTTCATCTTGAGTATATTATAGTTTGACTACACCATAACTTGAATTTCTAGGTATTTGGAATCCTGAGGTGTATGTTGGTTGTAGCATATTCATTGTAGGAATTGGATAGCACCAAGATGGGATCTATCAACCTTGGTAGAGGAGTAGTCCTATGATGATCATGAGATCGAGTCCTAAAATTCATGGCCATGGTAATATAAAATAATAGAAAAAATTTTCTACTTAGGTTTCACATCAGACTCGAATCGAATGATTCATTGATATGACAGGTGTTGGGTCTGACAAGTTTACCTTGACCTAGATTCTATCGGAGCTCATGATAGAAGAATCCAATCACATGGGTAGCTGCACTAAGAGATTTGTATTCGATTCTGATGGGTTGCCACTACATACGCTAGGTGTCAGTAGTGGATCATGGGATCAATTAGAATTATCTTGATGATCGATAATTCTAATTGGATAAATCAGAAGAATTCTGGTCCATCAAAAAATATTTTGATGATGTAGATGATAGAGATTGTGACATCTTCCATTAACATATAGAATTGAACTTAACTGGATCATACAAATAAGGGTTTGGATCTAGATGTCATTAATTGGACCAACATGGTTCGGTTGATTTGGATTAGATCCAATCAAGTTCAAGAAAATCAGGCTATCAAATGATTGGACCTGACTTTCTTCTTCTGTGAACTTCCTAATTGGTCTAGATTCTATCAAATCTGATTTAGCTCATCCAAGAACCCTGTATGGGTTTGTCTTGATCAGACTGGACCTTGTCCTAGTTAGAATAGATCTTGTCTTGATCAGATCAGAGCTTGTCCTAATGAGATCAAGGCTTGTCTTAATCCCATGCAAGGGGCATTGGGACAAGGATCGTTTAACCCATTCTTTCCAAGAAAGAAGGGAGGGGGCATGCACCTCCTAGAGATTATCTAGAGGCGCATGCCTCCAAGTATTTTACATGAAGAGAAAGAGGGCGCACGCCCCCTCTTGGCATGCACCCTTAGTGGATAAGCACCAAAGAGTTTAAAGTGGTTTAAACTCTTGGAGAGAGAGTCCTTGCACCCACTCCACCTTATCTGATAAGGTGGCTATTGGGAAATGTGTCCCAAAGTCAATCATCAGTTTATTGACGATTGAGCTATCTTATAATTATAATTAATTTATTAATAAATAAAATAAATATTTTAATATTTTCATCATAAAGTCTACATTTTCTAATGAACTCCATCATTGTGATAAAATTCTTAGGACTATTTAGTTTCAATAAAGAGAAGATTTATCGATTAGTCCTTAAATTATTCATGATCAAATAATATGCTGTTAATTAGGATGACAATGTTTATCAAGCATAGGTCGTTGTATGCTATATAGGTTGGTTGTTCTCTTAACTAAAGAGTATGGAGACAGTGGTATAGCATACAAGTGAGATGTAAGGATACATCATCACTGAACGTGACCAACTTCAGAGCATTCTACTATCAAAAATTACTCTGATGGAATATAGGTATAAATGTCACATAGACCTGAGATCACCATAGTGGCTTGCAAGCAACTCACTGTGCTTTGGTACTAGACTAACTAAATTTCTAATTTAGTAATGAAAGATTTTTAGACATAATTAAGTACTTGTGAAGTCGGTGAGTGATCAAGATGGGATTGACCACTCTAAGAGTTGAAGAAGAATGCATCACTATATTTCAATATAGCAAAACCTTGGTCAGGGTAATCCATGAGATGAATTTGGTATTTTGAGATATAATGTGGATGACCTAATTGGGGTTGATAGTTAAACTCTGAGGTATCCTATGAGCATTTTGGTCAGGAAGATGAATTATATGAAACTGTTGGTGTAGAATCTGGTTGACGCTAGACTATGCTAGAGTTGGAGAAGATGAGGTCATCATTGGTGACCTACAAAATAAAGTTCTGACTGGAGTCGGGGATGGTGGCTCCGACAGGATCCCCCGATGATTAAGTCAGCTCTTCTAGCCAACAAAAATGAAATGCTCAGACAAACTAAAATAAAGTTTTGAGCTTTGAGAGAAAATATATCTGGAGGATCTCTTATATAGGCGGAGCTTGTAACAAACTGATGGTGACAGCCGTAACTACCTGATAGTGGGCCATTCAAGATTATGTGAAGTTTGTTACAGAGGATAGTATCCATTATCGTGACGTGCCAATCTGTTGGGATTTAATAATTGAAGTTTGGATATCTCCAAGATCATCTAAGTGTTGACTGATATTTTTTATATCGAGAATTAATGTCAAGGTCCTTTCATGGATAGATAGAAGTTCGACTGGAAGGAGCCCGTTAGACTGCTCGAAGGAGTTCGGAAGGAGTTTGACTAGAGAAGTCCAGCTAGAAGGAGTTTGATTGAAGAAGTTTGATTGGAGGAGTCTGATTGGAGGGAGTTCGATCAAAGAAAGTTCGACTGGAGGGAGTCTGATCGGAGGGAGTCTTGCTAGAGGGAGTTCGATCGGAGGAAGTTCGGCTGGAGGGAGTCTGGTTGGAGGAAGTCCAGCTGGAGGGAGTCCGGCCCATCCTGAGATAAGATACCAAGCCAAACTTCGACAGGAGCGGGTTCAACCCTAACAATAATCCTCCTACTCCCAAGTTTGAGATTCGAGAGAAGAGAGTATGAAAAAGATGATTGTCAAAGTTCTTTCCTTGGTTCCCCGCTCGTTGAATGAAGAGTCTTGACATTTATTGCACTGGTACCAAAGTTTCTTAAATACAAAGTGACTTGAAAAGATAAGTTTTGAGTCTCCCATCGGGACTCTGCTTTACATACGGTGCCATTAAAATCTTGTCAACCATCAGCCGTCTGCCATGATGAGTGGGACATGTGTCAATCGTAGATTGACCGGAGATGACCTACCATCATAACCATCTTGGGCCCTGTAGGGTATTTAAGTCCATTTTCTTCTTTCGAGGTCTTCACTTCTATTCTAATACTTCTCTTTCTTCCTTTGGTATCCTTCTTCCCACTCGAGAGCTCTTCGATTTCCTTTTCTATTTCTTCCACCCATGGGTGCTTTCCTACTCAATTTTCATCGTGGCTATCATCTCGTTGCCCTCTCAATCAATCTAGGTTAGTTTCATAACCTCTCCTTCGATTATTTTGGTGTCTCTTGCATTTTATCCCTTCGATTTCTTTAAGAAAATTTTACTCCTTATTCTCTTGATTTTTTGGAGATTTTTTGATGTCTATTTGATTCGAATGTCTTCGAGAACTTCTTAGTCTGTGATAAGAGCACGATGTTGTCATTAAGACACCATGTTTATCAGTTTAATCTAATTTTTTAAAATAATTAAAAATACATAGATAGTAGTGAGTTGGGTCGAATCCATAGGGAAGATAGTATTTTAGATTTGAAATCTTTAATTTTACAAAAGAAAAAGAGAGATTTTGAAAATAAAATTAAAGTCAAAAATTAAAAGTGGAATTTAAATAGTGCAGAAAAATAAACTTGGTGCTAGAATCTACTATTTAGATCTTAGCATCTACTTGTAGTAAAGTAAAGAGTAATAATTAAAGTATAAAAATTAAATTATAATAAAAATAAAGAGCATAAAAATAAATATTGCATTAATTAAAAAAGTTTATAATTCAAATACATAAAATTTAAAAAGAAAAAAAAATAAATTAAAATAGGCTAATCTCTGATCTTGGATCGACATTGCCAGAAAGATGGTGTAGAAGCCTAGCTCATCCTCTCGGTACCAGTTGCCTCGAAGTAGCCATTAATCAAAGCTTGGCTCTATCCTGTACCAAAGCTTCATCTTAATCGAAGATAATAAATTCTAGAGGCCTGGGGTCTTATTTATAGGTGTTGAAGGGTTGGAGGATTTGTTGCTGGGCAATGTGGGACTAAGGAGAAGTATAGATCCATGTTTGTTGAAGAAAATAGTAGAAAATCATTGGATCAAAGGTCTTGTGAAGTCTCTACATGTTCTGGTCATCAGATGGTGATCCAAAGCTTCAAAAAATACCAAAATTGGATGTGTATAAGCCTAGATCAGGTCGGATTAAGTTTTGGCCATCCGATCATGTTAATCAAGAGGAAATCTAGTTATTGATCATGCATTGGGTGTCTTAATCACCGTCGAGAGCTCTGTCAGCCATTGGATCTGAGTTTGGAGCAAGCGCTACCGTCGGATCGAAGTTCTGGTGCTGATGGCATTCAAATCAGAGTAGGAAAATGTCCCCATCATCCGATCCTGATCGGCAAGAACCATAGCCGCACGATCGCACACTTACTATTTTCATGGATCACGTAGATCGAGTATATCATAGATCACAATGAATCAGCATCTTTTTTTGCTGAGTGAAAAGACCAAAATATCCTGTGAGCCATGATAAATTTTCTATAATTCCTTTAAGGATCTTGGTCCACCACGTGTTGCTTCATGATTCATTGGTTATCGCTGAGCTGGTGGTCTACACTATTCTATGGACTGATTGGCGGCTTTTGCAGCTGAGTCAATTTTGATGGCTTGGCTTGCGAAGCCAGTTGAGCTATTTTTCTTTTTTTCTTTTAATTTTTTTTCTTTAAAAATTCATATGTTGTCCATTTTATCTCTGATTTGCTTCAAACTTATTTTGTTGTGACCAGATTTCTATTGATGATAATATTTTATTTTTTATTTTTATTATTTTTTAATTTTTTTAATTAATAAAATATTAATTTTTAAATATATATAAATTAATTATTAATTTTTAAAAATAAATAAAAATTAATTCATAAATTAATACTTTTATTGGTGAATTTATGGTACTTATCACACCCCCCAACTTAAGCTTTGCTCATCCTCGAGTAAAGAAAGAATTTAATTTTAGATACCTTTTAACTTTAGAATTTCGAATTTTACTTAAGTAGTTTTCAAAATGGCCATTGATATTCAGTAGAGTATAAGTAAGACATATCATTGGGATATTAATACTTATCAATAAAAATTAAGTAAAGAACACTCAACTTTTCTGAGCTTTTTCTAAATTATCCTACCTTTATCTCTGAATCATCTAAACTTTCGTATGGGCAAGTGTATTGTTACTTTCATTTTTTATTTATTAATATTTTTTTATTCATATTATCCACTTTTTTATGCGAATATCATTGCTTACTTAGGCAACGAGATTCGATTACTTGATGAAAAATCAATATATTTTTTTTCTAACGCTGTACCATTATTGAGTGTCTTAACCCCTTAAGCTTTCTATTTGATCCATATAATGAGTCTTGGGCTAATGACTTTCAAACCAGTTGGCTTTAGGACATTAGGTATAGAATACCCCTCGGACTTACTAACTTGAATCAAAAAGGCTACGAGTTAAGACTAGCTTTACAATAAGCTTCTTTGCCCTTCCTATCTTTTGATGCGAAACTCAATGCTTGCTTAGGCAAAGAGGCTTGGTTACTCATTAAGAAGTGCTTAAAAAGTATTTTATTTTCATAAATTTTTTTTTATATGAAGAAACATATGGTTACCCTATACAAGCCCATAAAAAGTAGACTTTTCTTTGATGTTAGTAGAAAAAATTTAAAATGCTCAAAGAAAAGAATTTTTATGTTCTAGACTTAACTCTTTATTGGATTTTCTTAATACTTGATCCGTCAATATTTCATAAATTCTTTGATCTGCGCATCAATTTTATTTTAAAAATACTTAGTTCAATTTGATTCTTTAGTATAGTCGGATGTCTAAATACTAAACACTAATTTTTTTGAGGACTTAAAAAAAATTAAAAATTTTTATCATTATTCTTTTCCCCCAACTTAATTGACATTATCTTTAATGGAGAAGAAAAAATAAAGAATACAATAAAGAACATGAAAGAATACACCTGACTCAATGTATATAGTCCAGCACATGTCTTTAAAAATTTGGGTTCTCCCTCCAACTTATTCAACATGTCCTAAAAAGAAAATAAACTAAAATGATAAATTAGATGAAAGAACTAAATATTGGGTTGCCTCCAAACAAGCGCTAAGTTTACCATCTTCAGCCAGACACAAGGTAGCTTACTATCCTGTATCAAATATTGGATTGATAAATTCCAATGATTTTGGATTGTCAATCTCAAGAAGATAGTTTATGATCCCTTTATTAATATATTCATTGTTAAATTTGGGAACATATTTTGTGACCCCATTCTCAGTCCCTTGTTTGTCAAGAATTTATCCTATTTATCCTTCTAGAATGCTCATGAATTGAGTTTTTGTATTAGGAGTTAAGTTTGATGTAATGGATACTGGAAGGGTATCTACAGACGGGTTTAATTCTAGAGGTAAATTAATATGATCTTGTTTAAATAACTCCATTGACTTTTTATTGTATGCATCTTGATTTTTGTAAGAATCGGCTTCTAGGGTTGAAGGAAATAGGACTTTTGGTTTATAGGTCTCAAGTAAATCATTTATTCTCTTCTTCCCTATGTCAATCTCATTTAAACTAGAACCAGCATCACTAGTTCCAGACTTAGATTCTTCTATGTGGTTAGTCTCAGTACTAACATGTTTTTCTAAATTTTTATTTTTACTAGCATCAGTACTAGCCTCTCTCATCTGATCTTGGTATGGGTCCATAAGAATTCTATAGCTTTTAAGTTTAGAAATTACTTTGACATCTCTAATTAGAGATTCTTAAGTGGAACATTAGATTGATAACTGAATCTAGATGGTTGGTGGATATTAGGTGGATTGTTTGAAATTGGTAGGCTCAGTAATTGACCTAGTTCTCTCCTCATATTAGACTCAGCTAATTATCTTATTTGAGCTTTTGGCCTAGTGATAGATTATTGTTGAGTCAAAATTAATTATTGAAGTTGATTAAATCTATCATCGACTAGATTGGTCTATTGAGGAGGTGGATATTATGGTTGATTATAATGCAATGACTGAGTGACTAGGCTGACCACTATTATAGGCATAATTTTGATATTGGGATCTATTCTAATAGTTTTGGATAGGTCAAATTTGGCTCTGAGCCTGAGTCTATTGAGGTATCCAAGAAAAATTATGGTGGTTGCTCCAATCAGAGTTATATGAATTTGAAAAAGGGTTACTAACAGGCTTGGAGTAGCCTTGAGCAGCTTGAATTTATTCTTGGATAAAAGGTAAAAATTATGCAGTTGTGGGACATTCACTTACATGATGTATTGGGCTAGCACAAATAGAGAAAATCTCCTGATAATTGAAAGTTGGTGTATATTGTGCAGGAGATTGTTAACCTAGGTTTAGAAATTGATCTAATTTCTAGACAATAAGGTTGACTTTATTTATCAAATTTGAATCAGCCTTAGGACTAGATTTTAGATGTTTAAATTTATGGATCCCTGCCCAGGTTTGGTAGAAAGATAATGAAGCATGGTTAATTAAGTTTTCACTCAAGATTTCAAATAAGGTATAGGCTTCATCCTCACTCTTGTTCATGAATGTACCTCCATAGGATGCATCTACCATCTATTTGTATTGATCTCCTAAACCCTCATAGAAAGCTTGAACTATTTGCCATTTAGACAGACCATGGTATGGGCATTTTCTAAGAAGCTTTTTAAGTCTCTTTCATGACTCGTGAATCTGTTCCCCTAGAAGATGAGCAAATCTAGTGATAGCTCGTCTCATAATGTTGGTTCAGCTTATATGATAAAATTTCTTAAAAAATTTACTTTGTAATTCAGCCCAAGTTTTAATTGGTCTTCCTATTATGCCAAGCCAGTACTTGGCTTTGTCTTTTAATGATAGTGGACATAAAATTAGTCTAAGGGCATCATTAGTTAAATTTTGAATTTTTACTATAGAGCATATTTCTAAGAACTCATCCAGATGCTTATAAGGATCGTCATTGATGTTTTCGTAGAAAGATGGAAGCATCTAGATTATGGTCGGCTTGATCTCATAGTGGATAGCATGAATTTCAGATAACTGGATACAAGTTGATGGGTTATAGGTGGAAGGAATAAAGTATTCCTTCATCTGCTTAGGTGGTTCTCTAAAATTTTCAGCCATTTGGTTATTGAGTTTAATACGATTTAGCCTTTCAATTTTATGGTTGGGTTCAACTAGATTAGGTAAAGTGATTTCCCATCATGTATGGTTCAAAAAATTTTTAGATTTTTTTAGATTTTTTAGATTTTTTTATTTTTTTAATTATTTTTTAATTTTTTAAATATTTTTAAAATTTTTTATTATTTTATTTATTTAGTTTTTTAATTTACTTTAATTTTATTTAATTATTATTTTTAATAAATTTTTTTAGTTAGTTTAATTTAATTTAACTTTTTATTTTTATTTTATTTTATTTTATTTTTGAAGGAAAAAAGAAGAAGAAAGAAAGAAGAATTCTAAAGAAGATGTCCTAAGGAGTCCTAGAGCTAAAAAGAGAGAAAAAAATAGTTTTAATTAGGTTTAATATTAGTTAGCAATCAAGTTGGTCAATTAATCTTGACTAAGGATTATCCTACATCTAGATAGCTCCTAACCGCCAAGGTCACCTTCAAGCCTTCCATGTGTAAGATCAACCAATCAACTGATCAGATAAGTATAAGATTGGTGGGGGTCCCTCATTACTTATGTTAGATACCAATTATGCTTGGCCAGGTATGCTAATGGAATCAATTAAGTAACCACCTTCCTTCAGCTCAATTGTCCCTAAACCACTTTTCTAGACACTAGTTAAATTGATTAACCCTAATCCAGTCCAACTTTTAGGATTTCTTATCCTAATGAGCTCAAGTTCCTAAGACTGATGTCTAATTGATTTTAAAATTAAAGGTTTAGATCAATGCAGGATGCTGGTTGGTTGTTTGTGGGCTAAGAAAGGGTGACGAAATCCCCACCTTATCTTGTTTAATTGGGTGTTGCCCTTAAGTTGATTTAAAGATGCATATGCACAATCACTTTCAACAAGGGGTTCTATGCACTTAAACTAGATGCATGCAATTTAATTAAACTTGAAGAGTTTATCTTATCTCCAGCGATCACCAAAAAAATAACTAATATGATGCATGCTCTAAGCAGTTAGGATTTCTAATCTTGTCATTAAATTTTTAATTAGATTTAAGTGGATATATCTTTTTTTAAAATTTAATTTAAAAATAAAAAAAATAAATAAATAAAAAGAGAAAAGGACTAGGGTTAGGATTGATCACACCAAGCAGGATTAGAAGCTTCCTTATTATCTTAATCTTTTTGTTTTCTTTGTTTCTTTTTTTCTCTTTTTTCTGTAAAATAAAGAAGAAAAAGTTAGTAAGTAATATTTATAAAAAATTTAAAAAATTAAAAATTTATTTATAATTAATTTATACAAAAATTAAAAAATTAATAAAAAATAGCATCTATTCCTTCTCCAGCAATGGCGTCAAAAGCTTGATAAGAGTACGATATTATCGTTAAGACACCATATTTATTAGTTTAATCTAACTTCTTAAAATAATTAAAAATACATAGATAGCAGTAAGTCGGGTCGAATCCATCGGGAAGGTAGTATTTTAGATTTGAAATCTTTGATTTTACAAAAGAAAAAGAGAGATTTTAAAAATAAAATTGAAGTCCAAAATTAAAAATGAAATTTAAACGATACAGAAAAATAAACTTGGCACTAGGATCTACTATTTAGATCTTAGCATCTACTTACAGTAAAATAAAGAGCAATAATTAAAGTATGAAATTAAATTATAATAAAAATAAAGAGCATGAAATTAAAGAGCATAAAAATAAATATTGTATTAATTAAAAAGTTCATAATTCAAATACATGAAATTTAAAAAGAAAAGAAAAAAAATAAAATAAGCTGACCTCTGATCTTGGATCAACATTGGCAGAAAGATAGTATAGAAGTCTAGCTCATCCTCTCGATACCGATTGCCTCAAAGAAGTCATTAACCAAGGCCTGGCTCTATCCTGCACCAAAGCTTCACCTTAACCGAAGACAATGAATTCTGGAGGCCTGGGGTCTTATTTATAGGTATTGGAGGGTTGGAGGATTTGTTGTTGGACAATGTGGGACTAAGGAGAAGTATAGATTTGTGTTTGTTGAAGAAAATACCAAAAAATCATTGGATCAAAGGTCATGTGAAGTCTCTGCATGTTTTGGCCGTGAGATGGTGATCCAAAGTTTCAAAAAATACCAAAATCGGATGTGTATAAGCTCAGATCAGGTCGGATTAAGTTTTGGCCATTCGATCACATTAATTAGGAGGAAATCTGGCTGTTGATCATGCATTGGGTGTCCTAATCACTGTTAGGAGCTCTATCAGCCGTTGGATCTGAGTTTGGAGTGAGTGCTACCATTGGATCGAATGGCATTTGAATCATGGTAGGGAAACATCCCCACCGTCCGATCTTGACCAGCAACAACCATAACTACACGATCATGCACTTACTATTCCCATGGACCACGTAGACCAAGTATACCACAGACCGCAATGAATCAGCGCCTTCTTTTGCCAAGTGAAAAGACCAAAATGCCCTATGAGCCACGATAGATTTTCTATAAACCCTTTAAGGATCTTGGTCCACCACGTGTTGCTCCATGATTCGTCGGTTATTGCTAAGTTGGTAGTCTACACTATTCTATGGATTGACTGGTGGCTTTTGCAGTTGAGTCAGCTTTGACGACTTGGCTTGGTTTGGTGGCTTGGCTTGCAGAGTCGGCTGAGCCATTTTTCTTTTTTTATTTTAACTTTTTTCTCTGTTTCTTTAAGAATTCATATCTAGTCCATTTTAGCTCTGATTTGCTTCAAATTTATTTTGTTATGATCAAAAAAATGAGCTCTTTCTATTGATAATAATATTTTACCATAAATTTTTATTTTTTTAATTATTTTTTAATTAATAAAAATATTAATTTCTTAAAAATATATATAAATTAATCATTAATTCTTAAAAATAAATATAAATTAATTCATAAATTAATACTTTTATTAATAAATTTATGGTACTTATCAGTTTGCTGGCTCTTAGAGTTCGTCTGATCCAATCCTTTGAAACCTTGATCCCATAGAGGAGATCGATCTTAGAAGTTTGTCCCATCCGACCTTCGCACCAAGCGCGATCCCCTATACTTTAACCCCAGATGACATTTCATTAATTAGGATTCAATATAGGTCCCCCTAGAATACGAACTAGAATTTTTTGGATCCAATGACTAGGCTTGCACTCCTTTGCCTGGCCAATTTTTTCTAAACCTAAAAGCTCCTCATGTCGGACTAAGACTTTATTTTCCACCTTTTGTAATTACTCTTTTTCATTTTTTGAACATCTCCTTAGCTTCCATTATACCAAATTCTTTTAGATTTGTGATTAGATTTCTCTTCCTTTTCCACCTAGCTGAAGTCTGCTCGACCATTTCTCTTTTCAGAAGTTATTATACCTTCAAATGCCATCCTTCTGCAAAAAACTAGTGGTACTTTTCTTTCTAGTTCGGCAAGAAGGGGTTACTGAAAAGTATCCCTTCTTCTATCCATAACTAGAAAGAGAGGTACTTCTTCATGTATTTTTCTACTCTATTATTAGGGCTTCCTTCATGGGGTCTGCTTAGAGAGTCAGTCAACCAAGCACCTAGTTTAGATAGGGATGACCTTGACTCTGCCAATAAACTTAAGATCTACCGGGCTCCTCTTCTTCCCTTACTTCTGAAAGAACATACTCTGTTCAACATGGGCTTAAGTCCCCTCAACCCTACGGGTACACTTTTCTACTTTGTAAATTTTTATAAGATTTCGTATGCATATGTCGTTGACTGTGATTCCTTCTTTGTTGTAGAGATGGACATCCAGATGGTCGAAATGCTTACCAAGAGGCTTCATGTTTGGAAGAGGAAAGAAAAGGCACCGGGCAAAAGCTTAAAGAAGGCGAAGGTCGATGCTTCGAGCTCTACGACCCCCACTACTGCCAACATTGCCTCCAAAGTTATCCCCACTATCGAGGTTAGCGCTGTTGATGGGGGCTCCATGCCTCCATCATCTTTGAGCCCCCCAGCTAAAGATCAAGCTTCACAGCCTCCTGCTGGAAGGGAAGAAGGGGAAAAGGAAAAAGGAAGAAGGTCGTCATGAAGGTGTTTCGCAAGGCATGCCCTGGTGGGTCCAACGACGATAATGATGATCTAGGAGAAGACCCCTTCAGCAACCTGGAGATCATCTGGGACCTAACTGACAAGTTCACCATGTTTGAGGTTGTGGACCAGATGGCCGACCTTGATCATGCGCAACTCATCTGGGATTGCCTTAGGATCTTTCTCAAGATAATCATCTTGTTGATTCTTCTCTCTATTTTTTTTACATGCATAACACCATTCATTTACTGTAGTTGGATCAGCAAATACTTGCCCACATTAGAATGGTGCATCGTCTGAGGGCAGAAGCCCTAAAGGTTCAGGAGGACCTTCAGGCTGAAGTCGCTTGCCTTCGGAAAGAGAAAGCTATCGAGGTTGATTGCCTCGCAAAGAAGAAGATGGTCGAAGTCGAAGATCTCCAAGAGGTGCTCAGGAAGGAGGAGCTCGCTTTTGCAGAGCTAAAGGCTGCTCTAGCCTTGGAGGAGGAGAGGAGGAAGAAAGCCAAGGTCAAGGTTGCTAAGAAGATGGATCAAATGACAAGTCCTGGGCATTAACTGTGAAGGTCAACTTCCTCGAAGTTGAGCTCAAGGTGGCGAAGGAGAAGATTCAGCTATTAGAGAGGAGTTCGCCATGGTCTTTCGATAAGATCTGGTGTGAATGGGATTGGTCTCAAAGGTTTTCTATGCTTCAGAAGTAGTTGCATGATGTCGAGCTCGCCTATGAGACCTACTGGTTGAGCTGGAGTGGGAGAATATCCATGCTGGAGCAAAAGCTCTGCACTGCAAAAAAGGAGGTGGCTTGACTTTAATAGTAGCTCGTCGATAGTTATCAATCCGGCACAAGTAGAGAGTTGGAAGAGATTGCCTTCTTGAAGAGAATCATGGGCAAACTCTTAGAATCAGTTGGGATGGAGAAGGTTGAATGTTGACCCCATGATTGATTTTGATGATCGTCAAACTTTGAGTGTTTAAGTATTTAACCATATATTTTAAGAATGGATGTAGATCTTTCTAGGTGTTCAAGTTAAAATTATAATTCTATCAAGTTGGATATTAAGAAAAAGTGACAAGAGGTAAAATCATAATTTTATAAAGTTGGAGAAAATCTATTTTGGAAGCCTTAGGAACAAGCTTAGAAGATTTCTAATCTTTTGGAGACAGTCCCATGATTTTGGATGCATAAATTGGAAGAAAATTAAGTTTTAGCAAAAGGGTCAATCCAAGAGATGACCCCTAGATCATCCTCTTTCGAAATGGGCTATTCGGCATACATGGCATATAATCTAGGCCAATCTAGTCTAAGACTGAGCCGACCTAGTTTCAGTGGAAGCCAAAGACAGAGAGTGCAGAAAGTTAATTTTTTAAGATCCAGGGAACTAAGCCGACCCAGCTATAAACTGAGCCAACCCAGTCAAAATTTGAGCCAATCTAGTGATTGTAATGGCTAGTTTTCTACAGCTTTTTCTAACGACCAATTCTCCACTTCAACGACTATTTAAAGGCTTCCAACAATTAGAACTGATTCTCCAGCCATCATAAAGAGTATAAAAGGCTAGAGAAATATTTGGGAAGCAAGATTAAGTAGATTGAAAGTAGAAATCATTAAAATTGTGAGGTTCATTGAATATCTAAAGAAAAAAGAGAAAAGAGAGGACCTTGTACATCAAATTCAGAGAGCTTCCAAATATGATCATCCTCATTCATTCAAGCTTTCTCTCAGCCTTCAAAAGAGAGAATACAAAGCTTCAAGAGTCATCTTTCAGCCTCTCCATCAAACTTCAAAAAGATTTTTTTTTTAATTTTTATGCTAAATTATATACTTATATTTTTATTTCTTTACAAGTTTCTTTCGATAAAAGAAACTTGGAGATTAGGCCCGTCCAAGCCCAAAATTAGATCGTATAGGTTTTGGTTGGTGAGCCCATAAAACCAACTAAGTTGATAGTGAACCCAAAAAAACTATCAGTGTAGGGTTATGATTGGTGAGCCCGATAAAACTAACAGAATTTGTTTGTGATTTTAGGTTAAAATAAATGCACTATAATCTATGAATTATAGTGAAATTCTTAAGTAGATAGCTTGGGGAGTGGACATAGGTGCAGGATTGCACCAAACCACTATAAAATTTTTGTATATTTATTTTATGGTTTTGCTTTCCTTGCTTTCTTTATTTGCTTTATATATTTACATTATTTAGTTGTTTTTAATTTCGCTGCTATACATTGCTCATTCACCATAAGCATTCAAGTTTCTCTTAATTAGAAGCACATATTTATTTTAGAGTATAATTTGGCTAAAAATTTTAAAAGAATTCAATTCACCCCCCTTCTTGGATGGCCATCCTTGGGCAATAATTGGTATCAGAGTGAGTGCTCTGATTTTTTCTTTTATTCTAGAGTTAAAGATCTTATGGCTGACCCATTTAGTTCCTTGTTTAATGAAGCTTATTCCATAGATAGACCCCATTATTAAATGGATCAAATTATATATATTGGAAAGCTAGAATGAAAATCTTCATACAATCACATGACTATGATTTATGAAAGATTATAATCAATGACCCATATGTTGGAAAATATGTCCTAAAGCCAATCATCTAAGTGGTAGATGATTGAAATTAGTATATGAATTATCTAATAATAATAGTTATTTAACTGATTCATCATAAAAGTTATATCTTTCTTAAATAAACTCCTAAATTATGATGAAGTTCTTAGAACCACAATCAATCAATAAAGAAGGATTTATTGGATGGTTTTTAAATTGTTCATGATCAAATAATAAGTTATTAACAAGGACGATAACTTATCAATTGTAGATCGTAGTATGCCATATGCGTTGGTTGTTCCATAACCAAGTAGTATGGAGACACTGGTATGGCATCCAGGTGAGATGTAGGAGTACATCTACACTGAACATGACCAATGTAGCACTCTACTATCAAGAGTAGCTAGCTAAGCCTAATGGATATAAGTGTTCCTCCGATCTAAGATCACCATGGTGACTTGCCAGCAACTCATTGTACTTTGATGTCGGACTGTTTGTATTTTTAATACAGGTTCGAAAGATTTTTGGGTATAGTCAAGTACTTGTAAAGTCAGTGTGTGAGTTAAGATGGGATTGACCACTCCTAATTAACTTCAGGAAGAGAAAAACTCACTATGTTTCAATTTAGCAAAACCTAGGCCTGGGTAATCCTCATGAGGTGTCACAGGATTTGCAAAATTTTAAGATATAATAGAAATGACTTGTATGAGTGTTTAATAGTGTACTCAAAATCATCTTGAGTATTATTGATCATAAAGATGAATTATATGATAACCATGGATCAGGATTCTAAGAATATTGCTTTGCAAATATTTGACCTATCCGGACGTCGAAAACCATTACTAGATGGTAACTTCGATTGGTACAGAAATTGATTCCTATGCTACTTGCTTAGGTTCAAAACTATGAGTTATACATATTAGAGCTTATAATCTGATCAGATGGTTAATCGATGATTAAGAATCATTCTAAAGTCAATCCATCAATACGATTGATGTTTGACCTAATGCAAGTATTACAGGACGATCGATTAGCAATTGGATTGCTAATTGACTCAATTTGATTTAGCAATTAGGCTGAGATCAAGTTTAATTAAATTAGATTTAATTAGAATTAGTTTGGACTTAATTAGATTAAGTCTAGTTAGTTTATTGGATAAGCCAATTATAAGAAAGAATAATTTCTTGTTTGACTAGGACTTGGGTGCACCTAATTGACTTAGGATTTAAATCAGATTTAAATCTTGATTTAATCTAATTTAGTTGGGCTTTTAGTTGGATTAAGATCATCCTTAATTGGGTTATATTTGATCTAATTTAAATAAAATTTAAATTAGGTTCAAATCTATTTTGACCTAGTCAAACAAGAGGAGTCCCAGTTGGACTGGGACCAACTGGGACTCTCTCTCTTTGTCTTACGCCTAAAAGCCCATGCCCACACCTTTTTTTCTGACATTTTATGTGAATTCTTATGTCTAAGAAAGAGTCTCCATGCCCCACTTCTCATTGGTTTAGGAATTTGTTTTGACTTGGTCAAAACTAGAAAGTGGTTAGGATTAGTTTCTTATTTGATAAAGTCCCCTTTGACCAAAACTTCTTCCCTCCTTTTTTTGGATTTTTTCTCATGCCACCCAACCTTTTCTCCACCCTTCTCCCTATGTTTTTGTGCATTGGTTTTCTGGTTCTCACACCTAAAATCAAGAAAGGGGCATCCAAGAGTTGGATGCCTCATAGGAGTCCATAAAAGACTAGGTTTGACCTAGTCATCCATATATTATTGGGGTGCCTTCTATGAGATGGTTTGAGGATGTGATAAATCTAAAAAAATTCATGAAAAACTAGAGGAAAAGGAGGATAAGGCATGGTGGTTTTGGGGCACCAAGATTATTGGAGAAGAGCCTTCAACTAAGACATCAAATGTTGATGTCTTGAAGAGACAAGATAAGAGAAGATTGTCTTCTCTTTATTTTTCTTTTATATATTTTTTCTCTTATTTATTCTTTATAATTTTTATATGATAAAAATTTGAGAGAGAAGAATAGGGCATGGGGATAAGTGCTCCAAGTTCTTGGGGCATAATGTTCTTTTTGGACATGATTTGATCATGTCCTGATGAGAGAAGAATAAGAGAAGAACGTCTTCTCTTAGGATTTCTTGGAGAACCCTTCTTCTTTAATTTTTATAGAAATTTTATATGAATAAAATAAAAAATCTTAGATCTAGAAACTTAGAAAAAATTCTAGAGGAGAAGGTCTCCTCTTGTCCTAGCATAGATATGTTTTCAGGACATCAATCATTGATGTCCTGAAGGAGAAGATTTATCTTCTCTTAGGATTTATTTTTTCTTGATTTTATTTTTTGATTTATGGAAGATCCAAGATTTGGATTTCTTTCTTATTCCTCCTCATGTTCTTCATCTCTTGGAGTATCCAAGAGATCTAAAGAACATGTATTTGATTAACTATCAGGAGAGATCTATGAGAAGCTTGCACTTCGAGCGGATCTTCGTTCGATGAACCTCCAATCTATATTGTAGATTCATGTGGATCACTTGTAGAGGCTGAATGCATGTGCAGCTCTAAAAATAAGAACAAAGATCAGCCATGGAGTTTTTGACCCATGCAAAGGTAAGAGATCTAATCTCTTGATAACTTAGATATGATCTAGGGTTAGATCTAGAATTATTCTAAATCAAGGTATTGATATGATCAATACCACTTATGATTAACTTAATTTCAGATTTATATTTACATTATGACATGTTATAGATCCTTGATATAGGATTTTGTAATCTGACTACATGCATATTGTAGATTAAACTATTTAATCTATGTCTTTCACTGCTTTAATTTTGAAAAAGTTTTGAAATCTATGCATGAAACCTTGCATGTTTTCCATCAGTGGTATCAGAGCATCTAGATTCTTTTATAACATGTTCATGTATGCTAAAGAATAAATTTAAAAATTAAAATTAATTAAAGATCGTGCATACTGTCATAAGGTTGTCCTATTGTAAGGTTAACCCCGTATAATGAAAGGTTATCCTAGTATGTGTTGATCTGATTCTGAATCATAAATAATTTGGATTAGATCTAAGAAAATTTATGATTCAACTTTTTGATTTAAATATAAAATTAAATAGATATTAGATCTATTTTAGATTATTTAGATTAGATCTAAATGATATCAGGATTGCACATACTATCATAAGGTTATCCCGCTGTAAGGTTTATCCCTTACAGTGAAAAGGTTGTCCTAGTATGTGCTGATTCAAGAAACCTAAATAATAAATATGTTAGATGAGATCTAAAATAATTTATGATTTATTTTTAAATTTTAAATTTAATATTAAATAATTTATGATCTGATTTTGATCATTTAGATGAGATCCATGTGATATGTTTCATGTTTTATTCTAGATCTTCATGTTGCATATATTGATATGTAGCTTCATTTTTGAATCTAGTTTGCATATGTATGGCATATAAGTTTTGTAGAATTTAAATTACAAACTTACTTTCTGCAAAACCCTAGATTTGAAATCCTAGGACATGATCGAAACATTGAAATAAATCAGATCTAAAACCATCATTTGAATTTGATTCAAAGTAAAGTGTTTACAATTTGAAAATATTTCAAATGATCAAATCAGAAATTAGTTCTAGGGTTCCATAAATCTAAAACTCATGAGCTTGAACTTAATTAAAAATTAAGTGATTATTTAGGATCTAGATTTATGATTTGAAGATCCTAAGATAATTTCATAAAACATTGGTTAATGGATAATGGGTTAGCTTTGATTAGATCCTTAACTGGGTTAGACCTAGGGTTAGATTAAATATGAACTTAATCAAATCTAACTAATAGTTAATTAGGATTAGGTCATTTTTTTAGATCAATTCAATAGTTATAGTTGATCAAAGTCCATACATCTAACAAATGGATACTGATCATGGCTCAGTGGTCGAGTCCAAGTCTTTAGGCAAACCAAATCAAAATTGATAAATTGATTGGTGTCTAAGATAAATCTGACATCCCAAACTGATGGTTTTTAATTGACAGTCTGCTTATCTGACTATTTTTTATGGTGTCTAAGGCAAGCCTTGGCAGACCCTTCCACCAATCTTACTTACCTGGCCAATGTGGTTAATCAGATTTTGATTAGGTTACTCATTGGTTCATGCCAACCCATATCACATAGGTAAATCAGTGAGACTGATTTTGATCAGTAAGACTGATATAGGTGCCCATGGACCAAAATTGATCCTAGTCCTCATCAGTGACTTATGAAGTCAGTGGGAGAACTTGACTTGGTGAAGTCAGTGGGAGCAAATTAGTTCATGTCCTTTCTATCCTTAAATCATTAATAATTTAAATCCTCTAAAATTATTAGGTCCTTAAAATGATGAAGTTATGGAGATAACCGAGTCATAGCCTCCCATTAAGGTGTTTGATAATGAGTCAATTAACTCAATAATCATTGGAGGCCCATAAGCTTGGTGCTTGTTGACTAGTGAAATTATCATTCATCATATGATGACTTGGATGTATCTCTTTAAGGGTGGTTAGGTTGACCAACCATAGTTGGGCTTAATCATTCGTTGGTTAGATGCACCAAGTATAGTCATGTTAATGGTTGGACCTAATTGGATCCTTATAGTGGAGGTCTTAGCCTACTGATTAGATTTCTGGGATAAAATTAAATTACTAGAAGTTGTTTGGAGAAACAATTGGTTATGAACCTATCCTTATATGTACATGGGTTGACCAACCATAATTGGGCTTATGTGCAGTCTATGTGGATTCTAGTACCTACTAGAAAATTAAAGTAATTTTTCAAATTGAAGGTAAAGGCTACCAATTCAAATAAAATAGTGGAAGAACTTTTAGACTAAAGTTCAAGTCTCTAGACTTAATGTAATTCATATACTTAGGTCATTATTTTCTTTTCTCAAAATAAGGCTAAATCCTAATTGCTCCTATCACTGTTAGACAGTGATGACTTATGAGATCCAACTTCGATAATTAGTATCGAAAGTTGAATTTGGTCCGGTAGTATAAATAGATTTGTACTGGAGCCTCTTAGCCCAATAAAAATAATTAGTCCAAAATTGATCCAAATCAGGCATAGTGCTTCTAATGTTAGAAATAGGGTTATAGGAAGAAGAATTGTCTTGCTTTCCTTGACCATAATAGGATGAACATGAGAAATGAGCTAGAGTTGCTTATCAAGGATGTTATATGATAATACCTTAAAATTTTTTTGTATGAAATTCTGCTACCTGGGTATGAGATACCAATAGTTCTATGCAATTTGTTGCAAGAACTACAGGTAAGTAAAATGTTTGAAAATGATGAGAAATATCTAAACATTTTGGATGGAAGTACTATTCCAATCCTAGCTTTAGGAATTGTCAAGCTTATTTTCAAAGATGTCATTTTGAGTGATTGTCACTATTGTCCATCTTTGTGATAAATGTATTCTTTGTTGGCCTTTTGGCCAGGGATGGTTATCATTTATCAATAAAGAAGATTATTATGATATTATTATAAATAATGTTATAATAATACATAAATAATAAAAAATAATATTTAATATTTATATAGTCTGTTAAGTGTAATGTACACACCTAAGTTAGATTATGTCATGGATATCTATCTTTGGCATTATAGGCTTAGTCATCATGACAAGAATAGGATAAATGGGTTAGCTTGAGAGAAAAATCTCGACATCAATGATTGTGAATCATTGATAGTCTGTGAATCTTATCTTCTTGGGAAGATGACAAAGTCATCCTTTATTGGAAAAGGTGAAGGAGCCGATGAAGTTCTAAGTCTCATACATAGTGATGTATGTGGATTTATGAACTTAAGTACCATAGAAAGATATTAGTATTTCATTACAGACGATCTACCTAGGCATGGGTGTGTCTGGCCTGAATCATTTGAAATATAAAAATGATTTAATAATGTAAAAGAAAAACAAACCGGAAAGGGCATTGGAACTCTTCGATTAGATCGAGGAGGCGAATACTTATCCAGTAAGTTTGTGACATATCTAGGAGAGAATAGGATTCTCTCTCAGTGGATTCCTTTTCGTAACACAGTGTATCTGAAAGAAGAAAATTAAACTTTGTTAGACTTAGTTCAATCCATGATAGGGTTCACTTGTCTACTTACTTCAAGGTTGTGCTCTTGTGGCTACTAGTTTTACTCTGAATTTATATCAAGTAAATCTATTGTAAAGACTCCATATAGGATATGGATCAGGCATAGACCAAGACTCTCTCACCTTCGAGTTTGGAGTTGATCGACCTATGTCAAAGATTTATATGCAGATAAACTTGGATCCTGGTCCAATAAGTGTTTAAGGGTTATTAATTCTATTATGCTAAAGAACATAAGATGTTCATCAGCAATAGGGCATTTCTTTTGAGAAGAAGTTTCTTAGAGAAGAAACTGATGCCTATCAAGTTGAACTTGTAAAAGTTTGACTGGTAGAAAAGAACCGACATTATCTGCTAAACCTATTGAACCAAATTTGATCCGATCAAATCTAGAGCCCATTAAAATGTCACCTTTAAGGAGATTTGATAGAGCACCATGTTAGCCAAATAGATACTTCAATATCTAGGTCCAGGATGGTGATCCTATTGAGCTTGATGAGAACAATAAGGATCTGATCACCTATAAGGATACAATGCAGTGGTCTGACTTTGAGAAGTGGCTTAGAGCCATATGATCCATATTGAAGTCTATGGAAATCAATAGTGTATAGACATTAGTTGATTCACCTAAAGGGATCCCATTGGGTGTGAATAGATTTTCAAAAGGATCAGAGTAGCGCAGATGAGAAGGTAATGACTTATAGAGCCCATTTGGCTATTACATCAGAATTTGAACATATATTTTGAACGTATGTCTTTGTTGTGAACGAAGACAAACCCTACATTTGTAATTGGGCAAAATATTTTATAGTATTATTTTTTGTATTGTTTGAGAATGAAATTTTCTTAATCGAGAATGGCATTCTAGCATTGCAAGGAATAAAGATTTAGCTGTCATCTTATTTTTTCATGTACAAGATCAGACATGGTATACTCACTAGAGATAGTGAGCAGATACTAGTTTGATTCAAGTGAAAGCCACAGAAAGATTGTATAGACAATCCTTAAGTATTTAGAAAATACTATAGTTCGGTGACTCAATTATGGAAGTACTGACTTAAAACATGTGGATATTTTGATTTCAGTCAGATCAAAATGACCATAAGAAAATATCCGATCATACCCTAATTGCAGGAGCAATCTATTGAAAAGATTCCAAGCAAGATACTTTAGTCTATTCAGTTAGTGATGTTGAGTATATCGTGGCATATGATGTTGCCATGTAAGCTGTATAGTTGTTGAGGTTCATTAGCAGGTTAGGAGTGGCAACCTCCACTGATGGTCCAGTCCTACCATAGCACTAGAGCCATAGCTCAAACTAAAGAACTAAAGAACTAGCATATTCTATATCACCATCACCTTAGATATTAGATCTGGGTGACGTCGATCTTTAGAAGATCGATGTAAAAGAAGAACTTGACCAACCCATTTGCTAAGGCCTCGGAACTAAAAAATTTTATGAAATCAAGTGAAAGATAGAATATTTGATATCGTTCTGATTGGCTTTAGTCCAAGTAGAAGTTATTGAAAAATGTATTCTAAAGCCAATCATCTAAGTGGTAGATGATTGAAATTAGTATATGAATTATCTAATAATAATAGTTATTTGGCTGATTTATCATAAAAGTTTTATCTTTCTTAAATGAACTTCTAAATTATGATGAAGTCCTTAGAACCATAATCAATCGATAAAGGAGGATTTATCGGATGGTTCTTAAATTGTTCACGACCAAATGATAAGTTATTAATAAGGATGATAACTTATCGAGTGTTGGTCGCTGTCTTCGTAATCAAGTGGTGTGGAGACACTAGTATGGCATCCAAATGAGATGTAGGAGTACATCTATATTGAACGTGACCAATGTAGCACTCTATTATCAAGAGTAGCTAGCTAAGGCCAATGGATGTAAGTGTCCCTTCGATCTGAGATCACCATGGTGACTTGCAAGCAACTCACTGTACTTTGGTGTCAGACTCCTTGTATTTCAATCGATTTGAAAGATTTTTAGGTACAGTCAAGTACTTATAAAGTCTGTGTGTGAGTTAAGATGGGATTGATCACTCTTGATTAACTTCAGAAAGAGAATGACTCGCTGTGTTTCAATTTAGCAAAACCTAGGCGTAAATAATCCTCGTGAGGTGTCACAAGATTTGTAAAATTTTGAGACACAATAGAGATGACTTGTATGAGTGTTTGATAGCATACTCAAAGTCATCTTGAGTATTATTAGTCATAGGGATGAATTATATGATAACCATGGGCTAGGGTTCTAAGAATATTGCTTTGCATACATTCGACCTATCTGGACGTCGGGAACCATTGCTAGATGGTAACTTCGATTGATATAGAAATTGATTTCTATGCTATTGACTTTGATTAAAATATATGAGATCACACATATTAGAGCTTGTAATCTGATTAGATGGTTATCGATGATTGAGAATCATTCTAAGGTCAATCCATCAATACGATTGATGTTTGACCTAATGCAAGTATTGCAGGACGATCGATTAGCAATTGAATTGCTAATTGGCTCAATTTGATTGAGCAATCAGGCTGAGATCAAGTCTAATTGAATTAGATTCAATGAGAATTAGTTTGGACTTAATTAGATTAAGTCTAGTTGGTTTGTTGGATAAGCCAATTACAAAAAAGAATAATTTTTTGTTTGACTAGGACTTAGGTGGACCTAATTGATTTAGAATTTAAATCAAATTTAAATTTTGATTTAATTTAATTTAATTAATCTTCTAGTTGGACTAGGATTATTCTTAATTGGATTGTATTTAATCAAATTTAAATAGAATTTAAATTAGGTTCAAATCTATTTTGACCTAGTCAAATAAGAGGAGTCTTAGTTGGACTGAGACTCTCTCTTTCTCTTGTACCTAAAAGCCCATGCCCACACCTTTTATTTCTGATGTTTTATGTGAATTCTCATGTCTAAGAAAGAGTCTCCATGCCCTACTTCTCATTGGTTTAGGAATTTGTTTTGACTTGGTCAAAACTAGAAAGTGGTTAGGATTAGTTTCCTATTTGATAGAGTCCCTTTTGACCAAAACTTCTTCCCTCCTTCTTTTGGATTTTTTCCCCATGCCACCCAACCTTTTCTCTACCCTTCTCCTCAGGTTTTTGTGTGTTGGTTTTCTGGTTCTCATGCTTAAAATCAAGGAAGGGGCATCCAAGAGTTGGACGACCCATAGGAGTCCATAAAAGACTAGGTTTGACCTAGTCATCCATATATTATTGGGGCACCTTCTACGAGATGGTTTGAGGATGTGATAAATACTAAAAAATTCATAAAAAATTAGAAGAAAAGGAAGAGAAGGCATGGTGGTTTTGGGATGCCAAGATTCTTGGAGAAAAGCCTTCAACTAAGACATCAAATGTTGATATCTTGAAGAGACAAGATAAGAGAAGATTATCTTCTCTTTATTTTTTTTTATGTATTTTTTCTCTTATTTATTCTTTATAATTTTTATTTGATAAAAATCTAAGAGAGAAAGGAATAAGGCATCGAGATATATGCTCCAAGTTGTTGGGGCATGATATTCTTTTTGGACATGATTTGATTATGTCCTGATGAGAGAAGAAGAAGAGAAGAACGTCTTCTCTTAGGGTTTCTTGGAGAATTCTTTTCTTCCAATTTTTATAGAAATTTTATATGAATAAAATCAAAAATCTTAGATCTGAAAACTTAGAAAAAATCCTAGAGGAGAAGGTCTCCTCTTGTCCTAGCATAGAGATATTTTCAAGACATCAATCGTTGATGTCCTGAAGGAGAAGATTTGTCTTCTCTTAGGATTTATTTTTTCTTGATTTTATTTTTTAATTTATGAAAGATCTAAGGTTTGGATTCCTTCCTTATTCCTCCTCATGTTCTTCATCTCTTCAAGTGTCCAAGAGATCCAAAGAACATGTATTTGATTAACCATAAAGTAGAAGATTTATCTTCTCTTAGGATTTATTTTTTCTTGATTTTATTTTCTAATTTATGGGAGATCTAAGGTTTGGATTTCTCCCTTATTCCTCCTCATATTTTTTATCTCTTGGAGTATCTAAGAGATCCAAAGAATATGTATTTGATTAACCATCAGGAGTGATCCACGAGAAGCTAGCACTTCGAGCGGATCTTTGTTCGATGAACCTCCGATCTATATTGTAGGTTCATGTGGATCACCTATAGAGGCCAGATGTATGTGCGGCTCCAAAAGCAATAATAAAAATCAACCACAAAGTTTTCGATCCATGCAAAGGTAAGAGATCTGACCTCTTGGTAATCTAGATATGATCTAAGGTTAGATCTAGAATTATTCTAGATCTAGGTATTGATATGATCAATACCACTTATGATTAATTTAATTTTAGATTTATATTTACATCATGACATGTTATAAATCCTTGATGTAGGGTTTTATAATCTAATTACATACATATTGTAGATTAAACTATTTAATCTATGTCTTTCATTGCTTTAATTTCGAAAAAGTTTTGAAATCTATGCATGAAATCCTGCATGTTTTCCATCACCACACACATCCAATGCATTGATTAGTGATGAAGAAATAATCCAATTAAATACTAAGGCTATAAATATACTTTATTATTCATTAGATGTAAATGAGTTCAATCTAATTTCTTCTTACATTTCAATAAAAGAAGTTTGGAAGAAATTTGAAACAACTTATGGAAGAGAAAGTCAAAAAGAAACATCAAGCTCCCATGAAGAGAATGCAACTCACTCCAACATATGTCTCATGGCTCATGAGGATGAAAAGAAAAAGAAGAAAAAGAAATAAAGAAAAAAGAAAGCATCAATTAAGGGGGAGCAAAGCAAGGAAAACAAAATTGAGAAAGAGGAAGAAAGTGCTATAAATCTTTACCTCATGGCCAACAAAGATGAGGTAAATTCTAAAAGTTCTTTTCAATTTATATTCAATGAATTATATGAAACCTTAAATAATCTAATGGATGAATATAAAAAGTTAAAACTAAAAAATAAGAAGCTTAAAAGTTTAAATATATCTTTATTTGAAGAAAAAAATAAGAGTTTGATGGAAAAAGATAACTTTTTGAAAGAAAAAAAAATATTGGATGAAGAAAAGAATAAGTTTCTAATTGAAAAAATAAATTTTTGAAGGAAAAAAAATCTTTGATTGAAGAAAATAAAAATTATTAAAATCTAAAAAATTCTTAATTGAAGAAAAAAAAAGCTCTTGAAATCTTAAAAGTCTCTTTTGGAAGAAAATGCAAAACTAAGAAAAGAGATTGAAAATTTAAAATCCATGCTTGAAAAGTTTACACTTGGATCATAAAAGCTTCAAGCAATATTGAACAATCAGAAAGCTATTTTCAATAAAGTAGGAATTGGCTATAGTCTTTTAAGAAAATAGAAATTTATCAATAATATGTTCACTAGAGCTTCACATAAAAATCATTCTATAGTTTGCTTTAAATGTAATCAAGTTGGCTACAAAATTTTAAATTGTAATATTAAAGAATTGGCCAAACTTTAATCAAACAAATTTAGATTTCAAAAGGAACTAAATGCTCTAACCTTCATGAACCCAAGTTGACTTGGGTACCAAAAGTTATGAAGTGATTTTTGCAGGTATGCCAAGCATCCAATGAAATGAAAGAAGCAAACTCTTAAGGAATGGATGCTTAGGACTCAAAATGGATGAGTGATGATACTTAGTAAAAGCTAAACTTATTTTAATATCTCACCATCAATGATTATTAAAATTATTTTACTAAATTTATTGATAATATGATTCCTTACCTTGAATATTTTTAATGTATTGCCAAAAATTATTATAATTAATAGATTTTGATAACTTCTCAATGATTGCAATGATCTTATACTATGGCTTAAATAATTTAACTTCAAAATCAATACATCTCTCTATGTATCATCTTAATTGATTAAGCATAAAGTTTTCACTCTAAATTTAGCATGTTAGATTGATTTTGATGATTTTATCATTGCTCAAAATGATCATACTCTATGAATAGAAAGTTTAATTTATTGAATGTATTGACTTTAATGATTTGCTAATATGTATGTATATGATAACTCTTTTCATGCTTTGATAAGTAGCAATAATTTGAATATTTTGATTTTTAAATTAATATGCTCTCCTCTATATATCATGTTACGAATGAAATATTTTTATCTTAAAAATTTAGCTTGATATTTTAAGTCTTCCCATATCAATTTTATAATTGATGAATTTTAATTAAAAAATGATTAATTGGGCATGAATGTTTTAATTGCTAAACCCATAAGAGAAACAAACTTTTGGCATTCCCTACAAGATGCTAAATTATCAAAATTCTTCTAAAATTTTGCATGAAACAAGTACTAGAAAATAAGACATTCAATTATCAAAATCAAGTGCTTGATGTGTTAATTTACATTGCATCTTAGTTTTATCTTAAGGATTTAAAAATCTCCTAGTTAAACATAACTTTTAAAGCCCTTATCTAGTTTTTTTCTTAATATTGATCCTATTTAATTTGATTAATGGAACCTTCACCAAATTGATTTGAATATTTTTCTTCATTATAGATTTAATTATATTTTTTTATCTTTTAAAAAAAAATTATTAATGACCATTCATACTTTGTTTTGATTAAATAATTTTGAAAATTAAATTTAAAAAATACTCTTCTTGAATCTTTTAAAGTTGATATCAAGTAAAATATTTCAAGAAAGTTGTTATTTATCTTTAATGCTAGATGTTTAAAGAGGACTTTAGTTTTAAGTAATTGGTATTAAACAACCTACTATTTGCCATGCATTTGATCGATTTATCTTTTGGCAAAAAGAGAAGAATATCCTTATTTTAAATCTAGTTTTGCACTGCTATAGTCTTGATTTGATATCATTTGAGATAAACTCAAAAGTACATATCTTTTCTAAATCAAATTGCTTGATATTTCTTAAGAAAAGGAAGAAATAATCTTTTTGAATAATAACTTAAAATCATTTTATGGTGTACCTTGATTGATTTGCTAATATCAATTCAAATTAGTCTATCTGAATCAATTTATCTTTATTAATTCAAAACTAAATTCATTAGTATCAAGCTAAACTTGCAAATTAATCTTTAAATGATATTGAACTATTAAGAAAATCATGATTTGGTCTAAATTTTAGTTTAATTGATATCAAAAAATTTCTTCCTAAGAAAATTTTTACTCTTGGTATCATTAGTATCTTTTTTGCCTTGCATTTTATTATATTACTTTTTGGCAAAAGAATTGAATACGATATCTCAAATCTATTTTACATTGATATACTCTTGATCTGATACCATTTAAGATAAAATTCAAAGAATTTTATATATTTTCTAAAACTTAATTGAGTGATATTTCTTATGACAAGGAAAATCTAAATTTAAATAAAAAAATCTTTTTGATAGATATTCGTATCATACTTTTTTGATCCTCTCAATGTTTGTTCTTATTGTATACATTATTTTATAAACATTCTTTGAATTTAATAAAAATTAATTTTTTTAAAAATTTGGTGTCTTCTTGAGTCAATGCTTTGTTTGATTGATATTTGGATTAATTAATACTTGTTCATTCAATTGATGCTCATACTTTTGAATTATATTTAATTTTAAAATAATTTTATTTCTAAAGTAAGGAGGAAAAAATATTAAAGAAAAAATAATTATTTAATTGAAAAGACCTTTAAAATTGAAAAAAGGGAGAGAATTTATTTAAGATGAATTAATTACTAAATTGGTATTAATTAATCATAAATATGGTATCAAATTAAAGGTGCTTAACTTGAAAGAAAAAGGGGCAGTAATAAAAAATTGTAAAGCTTAAGTATGCAAATTTTGAAAAAGAAAAAAAAGAGATAATACTAAAGAATGAATATATATATTTTAATTTGATAATCTAAATTTAAAATATGCTTATTTTGAAATAAAGATGAAGGGAAAGTTAAAAAATGAATTAATCTAGCTATTAGTCTGAAAAATAGGGGGATAGATATTTTTTGATTTGATTTGATTGAAAATGTTAATGAACTTTTGATCTAAAACTCTTTATCAATTATCTTATTTTGAGTCTTATTGATTTTAAACTTTCCATCAAATACTTTATAGACTTTTTAATTTATACTTTCATATATTTATTCAATTTGATTTACTTGATTTAAAGTGCTATTAATTTATAGTAGTATCGGATAAATAAATTATTCTCCAATATATTATTTAAAGTGGTATCATTAATATGCTGGTTTCATATTTTGATTTACATGATTATTCTTGATAATTGATTGGAGTTAAATTAAATTAAAAATATATTCTTATTTTAAGAAATAAATTTTTAAACTTAATTTTGAAACTCATTTAAAATATTGAATTTGATACTATTTATTTTACTTTACTCGATATATTTTTGATACATATCTTTTTCAAATTTAATTGACTAAAATTTCTTAAGAAAAGAAAAGATTGAATATTAAAATACATATTATACTTAATTTCATGATTAAATCTTTTGAAAAACTCTGTTCTTCTTAAAGCTTAAAAGTGTATATTTAAAAAACTGATTAAAAGATCATATTCATTCAAAAAGGAGGAGAGTCTTTAATATTTAAATTCAAGCTAATTTTTGAAAAGAAAGAAATATTCATTCAAATGGAGAGATGATTTTTTTGATTTTACTTTATGAATTTGACAAATCTTTCAATTTAATATCTTGATGTTGATTTTAATGATTTTTTTTATTCTTTTTCATGAGCTTTTTGATGTTGTCAAAAAGGGAGAGAGGTATATCGAGTACATGCTTAAGAAATTAATACTTAAAAACTCAATGAATTTTATGCTTGAAATCTTAATACTTATTGATTTGAATTAAAATATTATTTTAATATGAGTATATTAATTATATAAAATATTAATTAGAGTTTTCATGAAGTGTGCATTTATGTTTATGTATATTATCACTTCATGACTTTATACTAGCTAATTTATTGAAATATATTAAATTATATTTCAATGCATGTACTCAAAGTTTTATCATCGTCAAAAAGAAGGAGATTATTGATCCCATGATTGATTTTGATGATCGTCAAACTTTAAGTATTTAAATATTTAATCATATGTTTCAAGAATGGATGTAGGTCTTTTCAGGTGTTCAAGTTAAAATTATAATTTTATCAAATTGAAGATAAAAAAAAAGTGATAAGAAGCAAAATCATAATTTTATAAAGTTAGAAAAAATCTATTTTAAAAGCCTCAAGAATAAGCTTAGAAGATTTCTAATTTTTTAGATGCAGTCCCATGATTTTTGGATGCATAAATTAGAAGAAAATCAAGTTTTAACAAAAGGATCAACCCAAGGGATGACCCCTAGCTCATCCCCTTTCAAAATGGGTTGTTCAGCATGCATGGCACACAATCTGGGCTAATCCAGTCTGAAACTGAGTTGACCTAGTCTCAATAAAAGCAAAAGATAGAAAGCGCAGAAAGCTAATTTTTTAAGATCCAGGGAACTGAGCTGACCTAGCTATAAACTGAGCCGACCCAGTGATCGTAATGGCTAGTTTTTTGCAGCTTTTTCTAACGATCATTTTTCCACTACAATAATTATTTTAAGACTTTCAATGGCTAGAATTGATCCTCCAGCCATCATAAAGAGTATAAAAGGCTAGAGAAATATTTGAAAAGCAAGATTAAGTGGATTGAACATAGAAATCATTAAAATTGTACGGTTCATTGAATATCTAAAGAAAAAGTGAGAAAAAAGAGGACGTTGTGCATCAAATTTAGAGAGCTTCCAAGTGTGATCATCCTCATTCATTCAAACTTCCTCTCAGCCTTCAAAGGAGAGAATACAAAGCTTCAAGAGCCATCTTTCAACCTCTCCATTAAACTTCAAAAAGAGTTCCTTTTCTTTTTATTTTTATGCTGAATTTTATACTTATATTTTCATTTTTTTATAAGTTTCTTTAGAAAAAAGAAACTTGGAGATTAGGCCCATCCAAGTCCGAAATTGGATTGTATAGGTTTTGGTTGGTAAGCCCGTAAAATCAACTGGCTTGATAGTGAATCCAGAAAAACTATCAGTGTAGGATTATGGTTGGTGAGTCTGACAAAATCAACTGAGTTTGTTTGTCATCTTGGATCAAAATAAATGTACTATAATTTAGGAATTATAGTAAAATTCCTAAGTGGATAGCTTGGGAAGTGGATGTCGGTGCGGGGTTGCACCGAACCACTATAAAATCTTTGTGTATTTATTTTATGGTTTTGCTTTTCTTTCTTTTTTATTTGCTTTATATATTTGTATTATTAGTTGCTTTTAATTTCGTTGCTACACGTTGCTCATTCACCATAAGCATTTAAGTTTCTCTTAATTAGAGGCACATATTTATTTTATAGTATAATTTGGCTAAAAATTTTTAAAAAATCTAATTCACCCCACCTCTTGGGTAGCCATCCTTGGGCAATAATTGGTATCAGAGTGGGTGCTCTAATTTTTTCTTTTATTCTAAAGTTAAAGATCTTATGGCTAATCCATTTAGTTTCTTGTTTAATGAAGGCCATTCCATAGATAGACCCTCATTATTAAATGGATTAAATTATATATATTGAAAAGCTAGAATGAAAATCTTCATACAATCATATGACTATGATTTATGGAAGATTATAATCAATAGCCCACACACATCCAATGCATTGATTAGTGATGAAGAAATAATCCAATTAAAGCTATGGCTTTAAATATTCTTTATTATTCATTCGATGTAAATGAGTTTAATCTAATTTCTTCTTATATTTCAGCAAAAAATTTGAAAGAAATTAGAAACAACTTATGGGGGAGAAAGTCAAAAAGAAACATCAAGCTCCCATGAAGAGAATGTAGCTCATCCCAATATATGCCTCATGGATCATGAGAATGGAAATGAAAAGAAGAAAAAGATACAAAAGAAAAAGAAAGCATCAATTAAGGGAGAGCAAAGCGAGAAAAATAAAAATGAGAAAGAGGAAGAAAGTGCTATAAATCTTTGCCTCATGGTCAATGAAGATGAGGTAAATTCTGAAAATTCTTTCTAATTACATTCAATAAATTATATGAAGCCTTCATTGACCTAATGGATGAATATAAAAAGTTAAAACTAAAAAATAAGATGCTTAAAAGTTCAAATATATCTTTATTTAAAAAAAATAAAATTTTGATGAAAAAAGATAACCTTTCGAAAGAAAAGAAAATATTGGATGAAGAAAAGAGTAAGTTTGTAATTGAAAAGGATGAATTATTGAAGGAAAAAAATCTTTGATTGAAGAAAATGAAAAATTATCAAAATCTAAAAATTCTTAGTTGAAGAAAAAGAAAAGCTCTTGAAATCTAAAAAATCTCTTTTGGAAGAAGATGCAAAACTAAGAAAAGAGATTGAAAATTTAAAAATCTATGCTTGAAAAATTTATACTTGGATCACAAAAGCTTCAAGCAATATTGAACAATCAAAAAGTTACTTTCAATAAAGCGAGAATGGGCTATAATTCTTTCAAAAATAGAAATTTATCAATAATATATTCACTAAAGTGAAAATTGGCTAAAATTCATTCTACAGTTTGCTTCAAATGCAACCAAGTTGGCCACAAAATTTTAAATTATAATATTAAAAGAATTGGCCAAACTTTAATCAAACAAATTTGGATTTCAAAAGGAATCAAATGCTCTAACCTTCATGGATCCAAGATGACTTGGGTACCAAAAGTTATGAAGAGATTTTTGCAAGTATGCCAAGCATCCAATAAAATGAAAGAAGCAAACTCTTAAGGAATAGATGCTTAGGACTCAAAATGGATGGATGATGATACTTGATAAAAACTAAACTTTTTTTAACATCTCACCATTAATAATTATTAAAGTTATTTTACTAAATTTATTGATAATATGATTCCTTGCCTTGAATATTTTTAATGTATTGCCAAAAATTATTATAATTAATAAATTTTGATGACTTCTCAATGCTTGCAATGATTTTACACTATGGCTTAAATAATTTAACTTTAAAATCAATACAATTCTCTCTATGTATCATCTTAATTGATTAAGCATAAAATTTGCACGCTAAATTTAGCATGTTAGATTGATTTTGATGATTTTATCATTACTTAAAATGATCATACTCTATGAATATAAAGTTTGATTTATTGAATGTATTGACTTTAATGATTTGCTAATATATATGCATATGATAACTCTTTTCATGTTTTGATAAGTAGCAATAATTTGAATATTTTAATTTTTAAATCAATATGCTCTCCTCTATATATCTTATTATGAATGAAATATTTTTATCTTAAAAATTCAGTATGATATTTTTATCAATATGCTCTCCTTTATATATCATGTTCCACGATAATTTGGTAAGAAGAAAGGAGCTCGAGGAACATATCGTCAGCTTGAAGAAATTCTTGGTGATGGCTGGCAGTCCAAAGTCCGAGAAATCTGATCCTTCTTAGAGCTTCAACTTTTTCTTTCTTTTTTTTATAATCGATCTTATAGACCCTTATTTTGCAATCAATTTTGATTTTAATGAAATGATATCTTCTCTCATTTTTGCTCTGTGTAGGTTAAATATTTATCGATAGCTCTGCTTTTCTCTTCTTTTCTTTTCTTTTCTTTTCTTTTTTGAAAACATGATTGTGGGGGATGCTTAACCAGAGATCTTATCCAGTGTCAGGATGAGGTTTTCCTCCTATTCCTAACACAATCAATCTTGAGGTCCTTCTCCTATCCTCAACAGGGCCATTGGGATACAAAAGGAGCATTGAAAGGGCCTCTCCTCTTCTCCGATCTTAAATAACCAAAGATCTTCATCTTGCTCGTGTTAGGATAAGATTCTCCTCCTATTCTCAATAGGATGGTAGGGGCATAAAAGGGCCATTGAAGTGGCCTCTCTCCTCTCCCGATCTTAAACAACTAGAGGTCTTCATCTTGCTTACATTAGGATGAGGTTCTCCTTCTATTTCTAATAGGATAATAGGAGCATAAAAGGGTCGTTGAAGGGGCCTCTCCCCTCCTCTTGTCTTAAACAATCAAAGATCTTTATCTTATTCACATTAGGATGAGGTTCTCCTCCTATTCCTAATAGGACAATAGGGGCACAAAAGGACCGTTGAAGGGGCCTCTCCTCTCCTCCTGCTTTAAAACAATCGAAGTTGTTCATCTTGCTCATGTTAGGATGAGATTCTTCTTCTATTCCTAATAGGACAGTAGGGGCACAAAAAGAATGTTGAAGAGGCCTCTCCCCTCCTCCTATCTTAAACAACTGAAAGTCTTCATCCATATCAGGATGAGGTTCTCCTCCCATTCCTAACATGGTTGGCCCTTATTTTATCCCCTTATTAGGATGAGGTCCTCTTTTTGTTCCTGATGGGGTTGGCCTTTATCTTTATTAGGGCGAGGTTCTCCTTCTGTTCCTAGTAAGATTATAGGGGCAAAAAGGAGCCATTGAAAGGGCCTCTCCCCTCCTCCTGTCTTAAACAATCGGAGGTCTTTATCTGTGTCATGATGAGGTCCTCCTCCCATTTCTGACATGATTAGTTTCGATTAACTTAGGAGGTTATTTTCTGCCATCATAGTTTTTCACCAAGGATAAAAATACTAAAGTAAAAAAAATTTATTGAAATGAAATCATTGATAAAACACTCATAGATTTTTTGAGTTTCATAGTCATGGAAGATCAGCTCCTCCAAGCTCTTTCAAATAATAAGTCTCGGACCGTACAACGTCCTTGACTTCATATAGGCTTTCCCAATTTGGGGCGAGCTTTTTTTGGTTCTGAGGTTGTGAAATAGCAGCCCATCGGAATACTAAGTCCCCCACTTTGAATATTTTGCTTCTAACTCTGGAGTTGTAGTAGTGAGCTACTTTTTGCTTGTAGGCCACCATCTGAACTTGAGCTTCTTCCCATTTTTTCTTCAACAAGTCATGGTTAGCCCTAAGATATTATAAGTTGCATTGTTCATTGAATGTCACAACCCGCATCGATGGAAGTTTGAGTTGTATTGGGATGACTGCGTTTATTTCGAAAGCCAAGGCAAATGGAGTCTCCCTGGTTGATAGTCTTTGGATAGTTTGATATGTCCAGAGCACATGATAGAGTTTGTCCACCCAAGTCTTCTTTACTTTCTCAAGTTTTGCTTTGATAACTTGTAGCAAAGTTTGGTTGGTTACCTCTGCCTCACCTTTTGCCTGTGGATGTGCTATCGATGTAAAATTATGGGCAATCAGAACTTGGCAAACTTTGTTCCTACAAACTAGTGCCCATTATCTATTATAAAAGTTTGAGGCAGGCTGAATCTACAAATAATCGACTTTTAGATGAAGTCTTGTACTTTAGATTCACTAATTTTTGCCAGAGGTTCGACTTCAATCCATTTTGTGAAGTAATCAATTACGACCGGCAGAAATTTTCACTATCCAGATGCCATAGAAAAGAGTCTAAGTATGTCTGTTCTCCACTATGCAAATGACTAAGGGGAACTTAGAGGGGTAAGCTCAGAAGTTGGCTATCTTTGAATATTTGCATTTTTTTGACATCGATCATATTTTCTAATATATTCTATGAAATCATAGTATATTGTCAGCCAATAGTAGCCTTGTCAAAGCAATTTGTGAGATAGGGATCTAGCCCCCAGATGATTTTCGTAGATTTCTTCATGCACTTTTCATAATACAAAATCAACCTCAGAAGATCGAAGACATCTCAAGAGTGGCAAAGAATATGATCTTTTATACAACTTTTCATTATATAGAACATATCGGAAGGCCTGATTTCTTAATTTTTGAGCTTCTTTCAAATAATGAGGGAGAATCTCATTTTTGAGATAATCAACTAGCGGATCAATCCAGCTAGGCTCATGGTCAACTTGCATCATAGATTGTTGCTCCTCTAAGCTTGGGTGTTTTAGAATTTCAAAAAAAGCTTCCTTTGGTAGTTCGCTTGGAGCGAGTGTGGCTAATTTGGAGACAAGGTCGGCTCTGGTATTTTTTGCTCTTGGGATCTATTGAATATTAAAGATGTTGAAGGTCGGGGTCAGACTCCTTACCTTTTTTAGGTATTTCATCATACTTTTCTTCCGAGTTTCATAATTGCCACTGACTTGTCCCACGACCAACAAAGAGTCACTATAGACTTGGAGCCGATCCACCTCTAGTTCCCTAGCTATTCTAAATCCCATGATCAGTGCTTCATACTCAACCCCATTATTTGATGCAGAAAATTCAAAATGCAGTGCATACTCTACAATGATTCCTTCTGGATTGACCAAAATTAGACCTGTGCCTGCATTAGAAGCATTGGATGAGCTGTCCACGTATAGGGCCTAAAAACCTTCAGGAAGATCTGCTCTTTCTTTAGGGGAGCCTACTGTAATCGTGGAATTTTGGTTTCACTTTGCTCAAGTTTGGATTCATCCGGGATGGTGCATTCCACTATGAAGTCTGCAAATATTTGGGCTTTGATTGACGGCCGAGGTTGGTAATTGATGTCAAATTCTATTAGCTCAATTGTCCATTTTGCTATTCTTCCAGAGATATTCATTCGATGAAGAACTACCTTGATTGGTTGATCAATGAGAAGCGTTATAGTATGCCCCTAGAAATAAGGTCGGAGCCTTCGGGCTACAATCAATAAAGCATAAGTTAGCTTTTCTAACTTGGTGTACCTAGTCTCGGCATCCCTCAGAACTCGACTTATATAGTAGATTAGCTATTGTACTTTCACCTCTTCATTGACTAGGACTGCTACTAGGACTGTCGGGGTGGCCGTCAGGTATAGAAATAATTCTTCTTCAGGTTCGGGCTTTACTAGTAAGGAAGGTAAGCCAAGGTAATTTTTTAGTTTCTCAAATGCTTGTTGACATTCAGTAGTCCAGCAAAAGCTTTTAGGTTGCTTGAGAACTTGAAAGAAGGGCATACATTGGTCAGCTGATTTTGAGATAAAGTGATTCAAAGCTACTACTTTCCCTGTTAGGCACTGAACTTCCATTATTGACTCTGGAGCAGTCATTTCTTGAATGGCCTGGATCTTCTTTGGATTCACTTTGATTCTACATCTTGATACCATGAAACCCAGGAACTTTCTTGAAGTTATGACAAAAGCATACATAGTTGGGTTTAACTTCATCTTATACCTCCAGAGGGCACTAAAGGTCTCTGGCTATATGATTTATCGAGGTTTGACTTTTGACAAGCATATCATCTACATAAACCTTCATGTTGTGGTCGATCTGCTCCTTGAAGATCTTATTTATCAGGTGCTGGTAGGTTGCTCCTACATTTTTAAGCCTAAAGGGCATAATCCTATAATAATAAAGGCCATGGTCAGTAATAAAAGCAATCTTCTTCTCATCTTCTAGTGCCATCCAGATTTGGTTATAGCTGGAGAAGGCATCCATAAAAGTGAGGAGTTCATGGCCTGAAGTTGCGTCCACCAATTGATCAATTCTAGACAAGAGAAAACTATCTTTTGGATAAGTCTTGTTCAGCTTCTTGAAGTCTATGCTCATTCTTTATTTACCATTTATCTTTTTGACGAGGACCATGTTGGAGATCCAATCTGGATAGTTGACTTTTTGGATGAATCTGACTTTGAGGAGCTTGTTAACATCTTCTACTATTGCCTTCTATCTCTTTGGGGCATAGCTGTGCATCTTTTTTTTCAGTGGCTAATGTTTGGGATCAACAGCTAGACGATGTTCTATAACTTCAGCATCAATTTCGGGCATGTCTGCAGGGATCCAAGCAAAAATATTTGCATTTCTCTATGGAAATTCGATGAGTTGCTCTCATACCTCTTCTCCAAATTGAAGCTGATTTGCACCGTGTGCTTTTTATTTTCATCAGTCAAAGGGACCAAGATAAGATCTTCCATGGATTCTCCCTATTCTTCAGTAAGGTCATCCCAGGCATCTAGCCCATTGACTAGTTAAGGATCTGATTATGCACTCCTCTGCAAAGTGATTGAGTAGCAATGTCTTACTAAGGCTTGATCTCTCCTAACCTCTCCAATCCCATAGCTTGTTGGAAACTTCATTTTCAAACAATAAGTTGAGACCACTACCTAGAGTGCATTGAGATCAGGTCCGCCGAGAATTGCATTGTAAGCAGATGGGGCCTTCAGCACCAAAAAATCCACCTACGCCCTAGACTGTCTTGGGTACCATCCCACCATCATAGTTAACATTATTATCCCTTCAACTGGTACCGCATCACTGATGAAGCCAACCAGTGGAGTACTCATCAGTCCAACTCGATCATTAGATAAAGATATTTTGGAGAAAGCATCATAAAATAAGACATTGGCCAAACTTCTATTATCGATAAGGATGTGGAGTGCATCATAGTCTGTAATATTTAAAGAACTACAACCATATCATTGTGCGGGAACTAAAGTTCTTATGCATCTTCTTCAATTAAAGTGATGGATTCTTTAGTCCTCCATCTTTTAGCCAATCCTTCAGATCCACTGGCCTCTTCCCATCGAGATCCCCTAGAGATAGGATTAATGATGCCCAGTGGGGATCAATCTTCTTACTACTTCTTCTTCCTTGGTGGTTCTAGTTGTACCAGTGCTCTCAGGCACTCTTCCTTTACCTCAGGCTGATGTTGCAAAAATCAGCCAAGCTGACCTCGTCTGATGAGCTCCTCGATCTCATCTTGGAGCTGAATGCATTCTTTGGTATTGTGGCCAAGGTCATGGTGGTAGAGATAATACTTGTTAGGATTACGCTGAAGGGAAATCCTGATTTCCCGATCCAGGTTCGTCCAGATCTGATTAGATCAAGAGATATATTTCAAAAATTTTCTCTTGATCTTAATCAGATCTTGATATATTTCAGATCTGATTCTTATTATTTTAATAAATAAAATAAAACAAGATAAATTAAATCAAATTCAATTTACCTGATTTGGGTAATCCTATTACCCTGTAGATGATCCTGATTGCAGCGGAAGGTTCTGGATCTTAGCCACGCAAGCGCCTGGCCTCTACCGGTATCCACTCGGGTTGGATCTGGAGAACCTCTTCTTCTCTATCACACCTCCAAAAATTAGATCTGGATCTGATCTGGAGGATCTTCAAAACTCTTTTGAAGATCTGCAGTCGTCCTTTTGCAGCAGCGCAGCCTTCTTGCTTTTGATCGCCTTTCCTTGATCTGAATCGCACCAAACTAAGTCCAAAACACTTTTGGACGTGGAGAGCAAGGGGAGAAGAGACTATGGCATGGAGAAGGAGGGGAGAGGCAGCCTTGGGGCATATCTAATAGCATTGGAATTAGGGTTGGGCGCAGGTTCTTATTTATAGACCTCTTGTGATCCAACTCCTCTTCCTCTCAACCAATCACAACCCTTTGTGAAATCAGATCTAAATCTGATTGGTTGGAATAGAGACCCCTGGATTCCTCCTTAGAGGGTGCCTAAGACCAGTCAAACTGGATTCTTAGTAGAACTCTGATTGGAATCCTAAAGGGAGGTGGAGTCCTTGTCCAACAAGGACTCCTAGGCGCCTCCTACTTGGAGCTCACGCCACCCTTGGCGTGCGCCCTTCTCCTTGCCAGGTTCTGGCAGGGGGACAGGCCCCCACCAGCTCTCCAATAGGTGCATGACATGTGGTCAAAAGTCAAAGGATGAATGGTCAACGTTTGACCAGTCAAAGGTAGACTTTTGACCAAAGTCAAAGAACAAGAAATGGCAGGTGACCAAAAATGGCAGGTAATGTCTTACAAATAAGACAACCTATTCTGACTTGGACAACCTCCAGTCAGACCATATGAAGGCCTCTGATTGAGCACAAAACTCCTTTGGCTCAGTCAGGACAACTTATTTATGATAGTAAAAGAAGAACGTTAGGTTCAATCGAGTGCTAGCACGATTTTCCTTGAACCTAATTGAATCTCATTCAGATCAATTGAACTAGATCAGTTCAATTGATGATCACCAGATTCAAACCCTTGTTTGTGTGACCCAGTTAGGTTCAGTTCTGTATGGTAATGGGATATGTCATGATCTCTATCATAGACATCATCGAAACTCCTTTCGATGGATCAGAACTCTTCTGATTCGAACAGCTAGAATGATCGATCATCTAAATCATTCTAATTGCTCCCAAAATCCACCAGTGACACCTAGCAGTATATGGTGGCAACCCATCAGAGCTGAATGCGAACCTCTTGGTGCAGCTACCTGTGTGATTCAGTTCTTCTATCTTGAGCCCCGATCAGATTAGGGTTAAGGTGAACTCGTCAAACCCTAGTCTCTGTCATATGATGTAATCATTCGATTCGAGTCCAATGTGAAAATCTAAATAGAAACTCTTTCTATTATTTCACTCTACCATGGCCATGGATTTCTGGACTTGATTCTCATGATCATCATAGGGCTACTCCTCTACCACCGAGGTAGATAGATCCCATCTTGATGCAATCCAGTTCCTACAATGAACATGTCACAGCCAACATACACCTCAGGGTTCCATATGGCTAGGAGATCGAGTAATGGTGTAGTCAAACTATAACACCCTCAAGGTGAACTGCCGATGCATCTCAGGTCAAAGAACCAGACACACTACTGCAGCATCGAGTCAGTCATTGACGAGAAGGTAGACTCCCTAATGACTACTCGAGGTGGTCACGCTCAGTGCCCTCGTTCTCTAATGAGTACCTGTACTCTCGCTCCGGTGTCTCCACACCGTAAACTCAAGACTCATCTACTAAAGAGAAGCGATTGTACACCAACCTTCCGGATCAATCACCATCCTCGTGATGATCCTATGGTCGGGAGCATTTTATGAGTTAATAATGATTATTCATGTCTTAAATTTTCAACTCTTGAAAATATGAATTATCATTACCATTAACTCAAAGATGTATCACAGACACTAAATACACATGTGTGATAGAAAATAACCCATTTTATTAATTATAGTCAAAATTATAATTTTGCCCCTAGAAGTGTATTACAAGTGTCAGCCAATTCTGGCTTCTAGGGCACATATATCTAACAATCTCCCACTTGTCCTAAAGCCAATTGGCTACAAGTCTAAGTCCCATCTTCTCAAGGTGGGCTTCGATCTTCTGTTGGCCCAACGGACTTTGTAAGTGGGTCTGCCACATTATCTGTGGAGTTGACTCTCTTGACCTCAACGTAACCTTTCTCAAGGTAATCGCGGATGAGATGATATCACCGTTTGCTAGGAACTCTTCCAGCACAAACAGTCTGCCAGATGTCGACTTTCGATCATCTATATCGGACATGAAGTCCGAGTCTGTGTATCCCTGGAACTTGGAGTTCTCCATTACCAAAGACCAACATCATATCCTTAGTTCTTCTCAAGTACTTAAGGATACATTTCACAGAAGTCCAGTGTTCTTCACCTGGATTTGACTGATATCTGCTTGTGACACTCACAGCATGGGCTATATCAGGTCGTGTACATAGCATGGCATACATGAGGCTCCCTATTGCAGAAGCATAAGGGATCTTGCTCATGCATTCTATTTCCTCAGGTGTGCTGGGGCACATCTTCTTGGAAAGATGAATACCATGTCTGAAGGGTATTAATCCCCTCTTAGAGTTTTCCATACTAAACCTCTTTAGTACTTCCTCTATGTACATCTTCTGTGAAAGTCCTAGCATCCTATTCGGTCTATCCCTATAGACCTTAATTCCTAGAATAAAGGATGCTTCACCTAGGTCTTTCATGGAGAATTCCTTGGACAACCACATCTTGACTGATGTCAACATGGGAATATCATTCCCAATAAGGAGGATGTCATCCACGTACAATACGAGGAAGACAACAGCGCTCCCACTGACCCTTTTGAAAACACATGGTTCCTCTTCGTTTTTGATGAAACCAAACTTTTTGATCACATCATTGAAACGAGTGTTCCAGCTCCGAGATGCTTGCTTAAGTCCATATATGGACCTTTGCAGCTTGCAAACCTTGTGATCAGTATCACTGGATGTGAAACCTAGCGGCTGTTCCATATAGATATCTTCCTCAAGATATCCATTTAGGAATGCCGTTTTCACGTCCATTTGCCATATTTCATAATCGAAATAGGCTGCAACAGCAAGCAATGTGCGGATGGATTTTAGCATAGCTACCGGGGAAAAGGTATCCTGATAGTCAATGCCTTCGCGTTGACTATAACCTTTTGCCACCAGTCTAGCCTTGAATGTCTCCACATTCCCATCTGCACCAATCTTTCTCTTGAAGATCCATTTACATCCAATAGGTACTATACCTTCTGGTGGATCTACCAAGGTCCAGACTTGGTTTGAGTGCATCGAGTCGATCTCTGACTTCATTGCCTCAAGCCATTTCTCGGAGTCGATATCTGATATCGCCTCGTTGTAGGTTTTGGGATCATCACCATGAGCACCATTACCTATGAGGAACATTTTCTCTACGTCCTCTGAAATAATACCTAAGTATCTTTCAGGGGACGGGAAACTCTTTCCGATCTACGAGGTGGAGGAGGTAGTGTTCTTATTGGCTCAACCTGATTTGGTTCCACTTGGTCCTTAGCTCGTTCTGCTTGTGAGACTTTCTCATCAAGCTTAATCTGCTTTCCAATGCCACTATCTTGAATAAACTATTTTTCAAGAAATATGGCATGTCGACTCACAATCACATTGTGGTCTTCTGGAATGTAGAAATAGTATCCTAATGACTCTTTAGGATATCCTATGAATCGAGCTCTAAAGGACCTAAACTCTAACTTGTCCACTTGTTATCTTTTGACATAAGCCGGACAACCCCAAATTCTGAGATGACTCAGACTTGGTTTCTTACCGTGCCATATCTCATACGGTGTGGTAGGAACGGTTTTAGAGGGAACCCTATTCAGTAAATAGATTGAAGTTAATAATGAATGTTCCCAAAGAAAATCTGGGAGGTCTGTGAAGCTCATCATGGATCGAACCATATCCAATAGAGTCCGATTTCTCCATTCTGAAACCCCGTTGAGTTGAGGTGTTCCTGGTGGAGTCCATTGAGAGACTATGCCATTTTTTTTAAGATAGTCTAGGAATTCCCGGCTAAGGTATTCACCTCCTCGATCTGATCGAAGAACCTTAATGGGTTTTCCAGTTTGTTTTTCTACTTCATGTCTGAATTCTTTGAACTTTTCAAAGGCTTCAGACTTATGTCTCATAAGATACACATACCCATACCTAGACAGATCATCGGTAAAGGTAATGAAGTAGACAAAATTGCCTCTAGCCGGCACATCGAATGGGCCGCACACATCAGTATGTACTAGGGCAAGGAGATCTGTGGCCCTCTCCCCATGTCCAACAAAAGGGAGTTTAGTCATTTTGCCTTGAAGACAAGATTCACAAGTTGGATATGACTCAAAAGTCAATGGACTCAATAGCCCATTTTTCTCCAATTTGTTAATCCTATCTTCTGCTATATGACCTAATCTCAGGTGCCATAGATATCTGTCGTTTGGACTATCCCTAGGTCGTTTGGCATTCACGTTTTGCTCGATAGTTAAAATAGGTACATCAATATGCAACTGATAAAGACCATTAACAAGGAAACCATTTGCAATTTTATTTCTTTCATAAAGAATGTTACAATGGTCCTTAAAGAAGGTGATCACATAACCTTCTTGTGCTAAGCATGAAACAGAAATCAAATTCCTGCTAGCTGCAGGCACATAATAACAGTCTTTTAAAACTAAGTCTAAACCAGATGGTAATCGCAGAGGGTATGTTCCCACGGCTACTGCAGCAACTCTTGCTCCATTACCGACGCGTAGGATCATGTCTCCATCCCTCAGCCTCCTGCTATCCTCAAGACCCTGCATAGAAGTGCACAGATGAGCACTAGAACCAGAGTCAAGCACCCAACTGGATGCAGAAGAAACCGTAAGGTTAGACTCAATAACGAGCATACCTCCAGAAGGACCTTCCTTCTTGTTCTTTAGGGTGGGCCAGGTAAGTAGGGCAGTTCCGCTTCCAATGGCCGTCGCTGTTGCAATGGAAACACTTTCCTTTGCCATCGACCTTCTTCTTCGGTTCTGCCTTCTTCTTCTTTGATCCTTCTACCTTTTGCTTTTTCACAGACTTCTTTTTCTTTCCATAAGACTTTCTTTTGGAAGAAGTCCGTTCCATAGCAAGAACTGAGCCTTTAGAACCTTTCATAGAAAGCTCAGCGGTAACCAGCATATTCATCAACTCGGCCAAGGAAATTTCTGAAGTTTATGCATGTGGTAATTCATGATGAATTGCCCATATGCATCAGTCAAGGATTGCAGAATAATATCGTTCTGCAAATCCAAGTCCAACTTCACACCGAGCTTCTCAAGCTCTTCCATGTCCTTGATCATTGTCAGACAGTGATCTTGGACTGACTGCCCATCACGCATCTTAGCCTTAAAAAGTCATTTTCGTGACTTGATATTTGGCTGCGCGACTCTGTTCACCAAACATCTCCTGCAGGTGAGCCAACATTTGGCGAGCAGTCCCGATATCTTCATGTTGGCGCTGGAGCTCATCAGACATCGAGCCCAACATGTAGTATCTGGCCTTATTGTCTTCGTCAATCCATTTTTCCAGAGACGCTCTCTGTTCAGTGGATGGACGAGCTGGTAAGGTGGGAGGGTCCTGGTCCAAAACATGTGTTAACTTCTCTGAACCCAAAACAATTTTGTAGTTCCTGAGCCAATCTTTATAATTGGGTCCAGTCAGTCTATGTGTGTCTAGGATACGTGCCAGTGGGTTGGACGCAGACATTTTCCTGTAGAGAGTCAAAGATTCTAGTTAGATACTGTAATTTTGACTTGACCAATTTGTTTAGGGATTTTATTTTTAAACAAATTAGCTCCCACTATTTTCTCGGATCCCTACACTCCCTCTGTAGAGATGCGAAAATCTCCGCGATTGATGATTTCTAGTGGGTGGTGCGGTCTCACCAACTGACTCATCACCTCACCTAACAGTTATTGGTGATGGGTTAGCCAATGAGTGAACAACTCTTGTTCAATGATTCTCTAATCATGGTGCACCCAAACTTGGTCTCTAATTCATGAATCTCACCGTATCCGGAATATTGATCCACTCCTTAGTTAAGTCAGACCCACCATTTGCATAGACTGGGTTCCTAATTGGGTCTCTCACCGTATCCGGAATATTGAGCCCAACTCATCCTCCAGCCCATAGCATCCAATGCCTAATAGACATGGTTGCGTCTTCCCGGTGCAACTGAGCCACTGTATCCAGCCGAGAACAATCAACCCCGGGAAGGGCCCGCACGTCTACAATGGTGGAAGACCTCGGACTTAATCTTTTCTTAGGGAGAATTGATTCAGGTCTCATTAAACTAGACTTGGCTTAGTCATAACAATTATGACTAACCTAGTGGCATGGGTCAGCTCGGATTATTGACCACCTCAGATCAGAACTGTGTCAACAGATATGGCCAGGTAAGTGAGACCGGTGGAAGGAATATGCCGTTAACTCGCACAAGAACGCATTCAGGTCGAGTAGCTTCCAATTAAAAACCAGTCGGTCGTCTGTGCCAAACTTACCTTAGACACCAAATTGTTGAGTCAGAACCAATTGGGTTAGCCTACAATCCAGACTCTAACCTCTGAGCCTAATTAGGTCTTGCTTGATCGTGACTCGATCTTGACCCAGACTTAATCCTATTAGGCTGGTCAATTTAAGCATTGTTGATCCCATCTAACCAACTCTTGATTCGGTTTGATCAACCGCTTAGACCTAATTGAGCTACCCAAGCCCGAACCCAGTATTATGAATATGTCTTAGATCTGAAATTCTCAATTTTAGACCTAATTAATATTCCATAAACTTAATTCTTAATTAAGTTGGGTTCATAAACAAAATATGCACAATAAATCCTAGGGTTTCAGGATCTAGGGTTTTGCAGAAAGTAAGTTTTGGGTTTCTGATTAAGGACGAACACGCAGCACCCCTACACGTCATAAGAACACCCCATCGAATGGGAAGAGAGGGCCTTTAAACCCTTCTTCGTTCTTATGACCGGACGGCCAAGAGGAACGCCTTAATCAGGAACATTCAATACTACAAAACAATATCAGATCTATATCATATATCTCATATATAAAGTAGATCTAATCATGGCATATTTTGCATACATCTCATGTATCAAATCATGCATGTTTTCAGATCTAAATTATCACATAATAATCTAAAAAATTAGATTTAAATTGATCTAATCAAAATAAATTCTAATCTAGACAATTATGTAGAACTATTCTACAATTAGTCTAGTCATGCATCTATCATATCTCATATGATATTTAAAATTAAATAATTTTTATTTGCTGTTTATCAGATGTTATTATAACACTTATAATATCAGAAAATAGTAAATAAGAAGATCTAAAATATGATTTAATCAGATTAAATCAAAGACATGCAAAACTATTCTATAGAACTATTCTATTCTAGAACTAGTCATGCATATCTTCATGTTCTTAGATCCAAATCATTTAATTTTAATTTTTCTGATTTCAGATCTGATCACATCTCATGTGACATCTGAAATCACTTTATTTTCTAATTAAAATAAAATTAAAATCAGATCTAAACAATTTTAGAACCATGGCTCTGATACCAGTTGAAGGGAAATCCTGATTTCCCGGTCCAGGTTCGTCCAGATCTGATTAGATCAAGAGATATATTTCAAAAATTTTCTCTTGATCTTCAATCAGATCTTGATATGTTTCAGATCTGATTCTTATTATTTTAATAAATAAAATAAAATAAGATAAATTAAATCAAATTTCAATTTACCTGATTTGGGTAATCCTATTACCCTGTAGATGATCCTGATTGCAGCGGAAGGTTCTGGATCTTAGCCACGCAAGCGCCTGGCCTCTACCGGTATCCACTCGGGTTGGATCTGGAGATCCTCTTCTTCTCTATCACACCTCCAAAAATCAGATCTGGATCTGATCTGGAGGATCTTCAAAACTCTTTTGAAGATCTGCAGTCGTCCTTTTGCAGCAGCGCAGCCTTCTTGCTTTTGATCGCCTTTCCTTGATCTGAATCGCACCAAACTAAGTCCAAAACACCTTTTGGACGTGGAGAGCAAGAGGAGAAGAGACTATGGCATGGAGAAGGAGGGGAGAGGCAGCCTTGGGGCGTATCTAATAGCATTGGAATTAGGGTTGGGCGCAGGGTCTTATTTATAGACCTCTTGTGATCCAACTCCTCTTCCTCTCAACCAATCACAACCCTTTGTGAAATCAGATCTAAATCTGATTGGTTGGAATAGAGACCCCTGGATTCCTCCTTAGAGGGCGCCTAAGACCAGTCAAACTGGATTCTTAGTAGAACTCTGATTGGAATCCAAAAGGGAGGTGGAGTCCTTGTCCAACAAGGACTCCTAGGCGCCTCCTACTTGGGCTCACGCCACCCTTGGCGTGCGCCCTTCTCCTTGCCAGGTTCTGGCAGGGGGACAGGCCCCCACCAGCTCTCCAATAGGTGCATGACATGTGGTCAAAAGTCAAAGGGTGAATGGTCAACGTTTGACCAGTCAAAGGTAGACTTTTGACCAAAGTCAAAGAACAAGAAATGGCAGGTGACCAAAAATGGCAGGTAATGTCTTACAAATAAGACAACCTATTCTGACTTGGACAACCTCCAGTCAGACCATATGAAGGCCTCTGATTGAGCACAAACTCCTTTGGCTCAGTCAGGACAACTTATTTATGATAGTAAAAGAAGAACGTTAGGTTCAATCGAGTGCTAGCACGATTTCCTTGAACCTAATTGAATCTCATTCAGATCAATTGAACTAGATCAGTTCAATTGATGATCACCAGATTCAAACCCTTGTTTGTGTGACCCAGTTAGGTTCAGTTCTGTATGGTAATGGGATATGTCATGATCTCTATCATAGACATCATCGAAACTCCTTTCGATGGATCAGAACTCTTCTGATTCGAACAGCTAGAATGATCGATCATCTAAATCATTCTAATTGCTCCCAAAATCCACCAGTGACACCTAGCAGTATATGGTGGCAACCCATCAGAGCTGAATGCGAACCTCTTGGTGCAGCTACCTGTGTGATTAAGTTCTTCTATCTTGAGCCCCGATCAGATTAGGGTTAAGGTGAACTCGTCAAACCCTAGTCTCTGTCATATGATGTAATCATTCGATTCGAGTCCAATGTGAAAATCTAAATAGAAACTCTTTCTATTATTTCACTCTACCATGGCCATGGATTTCTGGACTTGATTCTCATGATCATCATAGGGCTACTCCTCTACCACCGAGGTAGATAGATCCCATCTTGATGCAATCCAGTTCCTACAATGAACATGTCATAGCCAACATACACCTCAGGGTTCCATATGGCTAGGAGACCGAGTAATGGTGTAGTCAAACTATAACACCCTCAAGGTGAACTGCCGATGCATCTCAGGTCAAAGAACCAGACACACTACTGCAGCATCGAGTCAGTCATTGACGAGAAGGTAGACTTCCCTAATGACTACTCGAGGTGGTCACGCTCAGTGCCCTCGTTCTCTAACGAGTACCTGTACTCTCACTCCGGTGTCTCCACACCGTAGACTCAAGACTCATCTACTAAAGAGAAGCGATCGTACACCAATCTTCCGGATCAATCACCATCCTCGTGATGATCCTATGGTCGGAAGCTGTTTATGAGTTAATAATGATTATTCATGTCTTAAATTTTCAACTCTTGAAAATATGAATTATCATTACCATTAACTCAAAGGATGTATCACAGACACTAAATACACATGTGTGATAGAAAATAACCCATTTCATTAATTATAGTCAAAATTATAATTTTGCCCCTAGAAGTGTATTACAAGTGTCAGCCAATTCTGGCTTCTAGGGCACATATATCTAACATGCGCTTGCCAGGATGAATGCGCATCCTCTTAAACCTCGGTAGTTGCTCCTTGATCTTCATTAGCACCTATGTTTTTGGAGCATTGAGGAAGGCATAGTTATGAAATCTTCTAGGAGGAGAGTTCCACCAAGCCCTTCGGTCGGGACTCTTTTATCCACAAGCTCGGGGAGGAGTCCAGGCTCGTCTATGATCAAGAGGGGTCCAAGAGCTTGGCTGAGCTTCACTCAACTTTTCTTCAAGTGTAGGCTTACTAGATTCACCTGTCTGCCACTCTCTTGCAACTTCATCATCCTTGGCCCTGAAGGCTTCTTTCGCCCGGGCATAACCATCAGTCTGAGCCAGCATATCAGCAAAATTTCTAGGATACTTTCTTTTCAGAAAGGATAAAAGATCATTCTTCTGAAGATCACCCTTCTGTGTGGCCATGGCAACAGATTGATCCAAATTTTGGACATTCAGGATAGCAGCATTAAAGCAATTAATGTAAGCTCGAATGGAGTTTCCTTCCTTCTACTTGATATTAATGAGGAAGTCCGAGCCTCGCCTTGGACGTCGGCTGCTCACAAAATGAGCCATAAACTGATGCCTCATTTGGTCAAGGAAGAAGATCATACTTGGCTTAAGTGCAAAGTACTAATTTCTTGCTGCTTTCTTCAGAGTGGATGGAACAGTTCGGCATAAAATAGCATATGGTGCACCATAGAGCAGCATCATGATCTAAAAGGCCTCTAGGTGGTCAATCGGATTTGAGGTTCCATCATAGCTCTTGAATTGAGAAAGCTTGAAGTTTGGCGGAATGGGCTCCTGCATGATCTGGATAGAGAAAGGAGGATCGGTGCAGATGTCATCATGGCGAGTCGAGATGGCAAGGCGGAGTTCCTCAATCCATCAATTGATGTATTGGAGCTTCTGATCAAGAGCATCACCTCACTCGTGGATCTTGGAGGGCTTTCTATTTTAGATGGGAAAGGTCCCTTCTGAAGATGAGTCATGATCAAAATAGGAATTTTCTACTATCCATTTTCTCTTTCTAAGAGTAATGGGTCTGCTGACCCAAGTATGTCTTCTTGAGGACAACTCTTGAAATCCTTATGGGAGGTTTTACGGTTGGAGGTTACTACATGGCCTGCACCATTTTGATGAGGCCTTGAACCTACTGCATCAGCAGGTTGAACTGCTTTGGATCCACCATAGCCGTCGATGGGGGAGATTGTGGTGCTGGTGATGGTGTTGGAGTGGAAGAATCTGGCTCAGATTTGGCAGTGGAGGTAGTGGATCATTGGATAGTTATTTTCTTTGGAGGCATTCTTGAGATTGAAAAAGATCAAACGGAGATGAACCTTGAAAGATTAAAAGAAGAGAGTAGACAAATTCAATTAAGCACTCCTTTTAGAATAAGGACTCTGGATCTTTCCTTTAGTGCCAATCCTGTTAGTGCAGAATCTGATTGATGCCGAACTATGCTGAAGTTGGAGAACATGAGATCGTCATCGGTAACCTATAAAACAAAGTTCTAGCTGGAGTCGAGGATGGTGGCTCTAGTAGGATCCTCCGATGATCAAGTCAGCTCTTCTAACCAATAGAAATGGAAAGCTCAGGAAAATTGAAATAAAGTTTTGAGCTTCGAGAGAAAATATATCTAGAGAATCTCTTATATAAATGGAGCCTGTAACAAACTGATGGTAAAAGCCATAACTGTTTGGTAGTGGACCGTTTGAGACCACATGAAGTTTGTTATGGAGAGTAGTATCCATTGCCGTGACATGCTAGTCTGTTGAGATTTAATAGTTGAAGTTTGGATATCTTTGAGATCATCTAATTATTGACTGATATTTGCTGTATCGAGAATTGATGCCGAGGTCCTTCCATAGACAGAGAAAAGTTCGACTGGAAGGAACCCGTTGGGCTACTTGAAGGAGTCTGGAAGGAGTCTGACTAGAAGGAGTTTGGCTCGAAGGAGTCTGACTAGAAGGAATTTGATTGGAGAAGTTCGACTGGAGGAGTCTAACTGGAGGGAGTTCAGTTGGAAGAAGTTCGGCTAGAGGGAGTCCAGTCAAAGAAAGTCTAGCTGGAGGGAGTTCGATTGGAGGAAGTCTAGCTGGAGGAAGTCTGGCCCATCCTAAGACAAGACATCAAGCCAAACTTTGACAAGAGCGGGTTCAACCCCAACAGAAACTATATCCACATGGGTTCTAAATAATGTTGCTTCACACATTCAACCTATCCGACCGTCGGATACCATTGCTAGATGGTTACTCTAATTGTTATAGAAATTTGTTTCTATGCTATTGGCTTAGATTTGAACCTATGGGATCACACATAAGAGTTCTCGATCTGATTGGATGGTTGATCGATGATTAAGAATCGTTCTTAGGTCAAACAATCAATATAATTAATAATTGACCTAGTGCAAGTATTGCAAGAGGATTGATTAGTAATGGGATTACTAATTAGCTTAAATTGATTAAGTCAGAGAGCTGAGATTAAGTCTAATTATATATGCTTTAATTAGATTTAGATTGGACTTGATTGGATTAAGTTTAATTAGTTTATTGCATAAGCCAATTGTAAAAAAGAACGAATCCTAGTTTAATTAGGACTTATTTGTACCCAATCTCTAATTTGATTATAAATAAAATTAGATTTAAATATAATTTAATCTAATTTAATTAAGCTCTTAATTGGATTAAGACATATTCTAATTGGGTTCAATTAATTCTAATTTAATTTGGTTCATAGATCACTTTGAACAAGTCAAAATAGAAGTCCTAGTGCGACTAGGACTTCTCTCCTTGCGCCACTTGGCTTCTCACGCCCCTAATTTATTTTTGCATGAACTCTCCATGTCCAAGGGAGTCCACGTATGCCCCCAAGTTTCTCCTCTTTCTTTCTTACATGGTAAATTAAATGTGGACCAAGTCAAAGTAGGAATTGGTTTTGATTTCAAATTTTATGAGATAGAATTTTAGGAAATCAAAACTCTTCCCTTATGGTTCCGATTCTATCTAGATTTTTTCTAGAATTTTCATGCATTTTGTGAGACCTTTTGTTTGCCTATTCCTAGTGGTCCATAATAGAAAAGGAGGGGGTGCCCAAGAGTTGGGCGCCCCAAGTCTTGCCCAATTTGGACTTTCCTTGCTAGGTATTTGACCTAGACAAGGATTGCTCTACAACTCTCTATTTAAAGGGTCTTTGACCTAATTTTTTGAGAGGTTCTAGAAGCAAGAGAGAGGGATTTAGGCGTGGGAAGAGTTGGGCACAATCAAGATTGGGCATGGGAATTGTAGAAGACACAAATCTAGTGTCTTGGTGAGAGAAACAAGGAAGAAGAAGGGTTCTTCTTCTAGGGTTTTCTTCTACATCTCTTCCTCAACCTTTTATGTATTTTTGAGAGGAGTCTCAAGTTCACAAATCTCTTCCCTTCCTTCTGAAAGTTGGATCAAAGAAGAAGGTTCCAGATCGACCATCGAATAAGAATTAGCATAGTACTAGCATATTATGCTGACTTCCAGCTGTCGGACTTCTGATCAGTGATCGAGGGCTCATATGGACATCCTGTAGAGGTCGGACATGTGTGTGGCTCATAGCATCAACCTCAGCCCTGAATTAGTGGGCTAGAAAGTCTAACATACAAAGGTAAGGATGATATGATCTTCCTGTTTCATACCTAGATCTGATCTAGTGTTGTTTTCTTGTTGATATGATCAACAAAAGTATTTCTCAACTTTTAATTTCTAATTTAATTACATGCTTAAATCATGTAACAGGATTCTAGATCTAGGGGGTTTTTTTGTGTATTTATGAATTAATATGATTAATTTATCTCTTCTACTACGTAGATTAGAAAAAAATTTCAAAATCTAACCCTAAAACCATAGATCGGTTTCCTTCAATGGAACCCAAATTCTCATTGTTTTATGCAAAAAAAAAGGAGAATCAGATGGTGGGCATGGAAATCAAGGGAGAGTCCTTGCATATTGACTTTGATCCATTCAAAGTCAGAAACTAAGGGACTCTAAAGCTAGGTCTATAAATAGACCCCTGCGCCAAGGGTTGGCAATTGATCTAAATCCCATGCCCAGGCTTCACCATTTTATCCATATCCCATGCCTCCTATCCTCTTCCTCGCCTTCTTCTCCATGCCCAAGGAGTTGGGCAAATCAACGATCAAAAGTTGAGGGCTGCTGTTGCGAAGACTGCATCAAGGCGATCCCATTTGTGTGACGAACATCCTGCTTCTAGAGATTAGATCGAAGGCACACCAGAAGGATTCCAAATATGATCTTTTGAGATTAGATTCAAAAGAAGAAAATCTCAAGATCTGACCTGAGTGGACACTAGTAGAGGCTAGGCACGTGCACGGCTTAAGTCGAAACCTCAGATGCATCAAAACATCGCTGCAAGGTGAACCGTTCACCCAATCAGGTGATATAAGATGTCATTATTTTTATTTTATTTTTATTTTTATTTTTAGATCAATCTAATTAGATCTAAAAACTCTCAAATCTGATCATATCATAGAAAAAATTTTAAAAATTTTGCTATAGATCTGATCTGATCAGGTCGATCCTGCGAGACTAGAAACTAGTTTTTCCTTCAGTTTTGACCTAGGACTCTATTTGATAGAGTTTCAATATTCTCAAACTCTATCTACTCTTGGCACCTAATTAAATCAAATTTGATCAGATTTTTTGGCATGGAAAAGAAAGTATTTGTGTGTGCATTTATGGTAGTCCACACCTAAAAAGATAAGGAGGCACCTAAGAGTTGGATGCCCCCTACATTTGCTCCCTTTATCCTTTCCTTTCTAGGTATCTGACCTAGACTGGGATTCCTCTTAAACTCTCTATTTAAGAAGAATCTTAGTGTAAATTTTTTATGAGGAATTCACCATGGGATAATAGAGTGGAGACATCACCTTGATGTGTCCTGTTGAGAGAAAAGAAAGAAGAGAAGAAGGGGTTCTTCTCTAGAGTTTTTGATCCTCCCTCTTCTACAAAATTTTAAGAGATAAGAGAGGAAGAGTCTCTCTATTTAATCCTCCTCTACTTCTTCTCTTCGAGGGCTTGAGAGATTTGAAGAAAAATAATTTAGATCAACCGTCAGGAGGGATCTGCAAGTAGCTAGCATCCTGTATAGATCTTCGATCGTCAAACCTCCAATTAGTGTAGGAGCTTTGTGTGAACAACCTATAAAGACCAGAAACCTTAAATAGCTCTAGGAAACAATTATATCCATGGAAACCAATAGCAGAGTTCTCAACCTGCGCTTAGGTATAGAGATTTGATCTGTATTATATGCTAGTTTCAATCTAGATCGGTATTGATATGATCAATTCATATTTATATTTTAATTTTTAGATTTATACATGCTTTATATTATGTCATAGATCTTTATTTGTAGGTGTTTAATGATCTGATCATATGCATAAGTAGATTAATAGAATTAATCTAAGTTTTCTACTAGATATTTTTTGAAAAAGTTTCAAAAAGTATGCATAAAATCCTACAAAGCTTTTCATCACGTGTTAGATATGGTCCATACTTGGTAGAATAGATAATGTTAGAATTAGATCAAGGGAATAGATATAATATTGCATGTTATTGATGAAAAGATTGCATGAATCAATGATAAACTTGAATACTAAAAAATGAAACTGAAATTTGAGATAATTTTTTCTTCTTGATCATTTTCTAATTTATTAAAATTACTTTTATTATTCTATTTCTTTCCCACTTTTTACTATTTTAAAAATTTTAATTCTATCAAACAACTTTCTATTTCTTTCTAATCAACTACCTTAGGTCCTTGAGGATTTGACCCGACTCATCTTGTTTTATGGAGCAGTAGTCGATAAATTTTTACTTTGATCATTCTTACAATAAGAGCGCATCATACAAGCATGACTAGTTAATTTAAGGACAATAAACTTTACCTTTTCATTGTCAAGAACTTTTTTGTATTTGAAGATGTGCTCGATCTGATCTAGCCAACTAAGTTTGAGCTCGGTATGGTGCTCTCAAGCCTTGGAAGCAGGTAGAAAGAGAGCAAGGAGAGAATGGAATCAACCATTGAAGAGCTTTAGCAAATGCTTCAGAATAGCTGGCTCAGTTCCTGTTAGAGCCAGCTCGAGCAGAAGATGAGCTAGCCTGAATTCTAAGAGAGCTAGCTCGAGCAGAAGTCCAAAAAGTATATCAAGCTGATACGCTAGAAGAGCTGGCTTGATTCCTATCAGAGCTAATCCGAGTAGAAATCGAGCCAGCTCGAACCCTAAGAGAGCCAGCTCGAGTAGCAGAATAGAGTGTGATGATTTGGACTCTTATAGAAGATATCACCATCAAGTCGGCTTGATTACTAATCGAGTCGGCTCGAGCTGTGAATAGAAGAGAACGTGATTTCTATTCTAGCCTGAAATTGGGTTTAATCTTAAGAACTTAGAACCTTGGTTTGTAAGGTTCTATGGGGCTAACCTATGGATTGGACTGAGATTTGTCCAATGGGTGTGTGCATGGGAAACATGAGTGTACATGGGCTCGGAGAGTGCATCACATTAGGTTAGCTAGGAGAGTTTTTTAGGTTGGATCTTATTTGACCAGGTATATATACTTTGTACTGAGTTTGTAAACAAAAGCACGGAATCAATACAAGCCTTTTCATCCTAAAATCTCTCTTCCTCTCTCATTACTCCCTTTTCTCCATGTCCTAGGGTTTGCTAGGCTTTCAGTAGAATGGCCATCCCTTTTCTTGGATCCTTGTTGCTATTTTCACAAGCATCGAGTAGTAAGGATTGTTCCCAATAGATTGGTATTAGAGTAGCCATCTAGAACAACACTGAGAAATACCTTCATTTGTAGACTACCCAAATATTCATGTAAATCTACTCTGATTGAATCAAACTAATGGATTGATCACTTGAACAATTCTCCGTGACCCTTTCATCAGTGTGTGGGAAGATCCCTATGAAAGGGATTTTCAAAATCTAAAAACTCTCCTTCAGATCTGCGATCATCAAGTTTTGCCTCAAGTCTCGCATCCCGAATTTCTAATAGTATAAGATGCATAATTAGATCCACCAATTGTCTCCTCAAATCTTCACACTCCAACATCAGGTCCCATTCTCATTACGTAATTTCTTCATGGGCTACCTCCTGATTCATAGGTTGGGTTTTCTTGCAACCACCACTTGCCATCTGAATTGTAGGGAAGAATCACTGCTTATAGATCTGAAGGGCTCTGATACCAACTGACACAACCTTTAGTGTAGCAATCATTGGGGAAGAGGGATGGAAGATGCATGAAACAAAGAAAATAGAAGAAAAATCTCTTCTCTCAAATTTTAATTTAATAAACTCAAAACTAACTAATTATAATGATGGCTAAGGGCCTTATTTATAATGTAAAAGTTTTAATTTGAAAGCCAAAAAAATTCTAAATAAAAATAAAAGGAAAAATAAAATTAAATCAAAAACTAGAATCTTAATTGGACTAGGAATCCTAGTAATCTTGCGCACTCCCTAGGCTTGTCAAATAATTTAATTAGGCTCTAAAATTTGCAGTGATGGCAAAGTACCAAGCCTATAGGACTGGAAGAGAGATTTCCAAAATAGAATCTGTTGGGGATAAAACAACTCCCACCGAAGTCCAATCGGATGTTTGATCTTGGTACGGTGTGAAGGGAAATCCTGATTTCCCGATCCAGGTTCGTTCAGATCTGATTAGATCAAGAGATATATTTCAAAAATTTTTCTCCTTGATCTGTATCAGATCTGAGATATTTTAGATCTGATTCTTATTATTTTAATAAATAAAATAAAAAAAGGAAAAATTAAATCAAATTTAATTTACCTAATTTGGGTAATCCTATTATCTGTTGATGATCCTGTTTGCAGCGGAAGGTTCTGGATCTAGCCATGCAAGCGCCTGGCCTCTATCGGTATCTACTTAGGCTAGATATAGAGATCCTCTTCTTCTCTATCATGCCTCCAAAAATCAGATCTGGATCTGATCTGGAGGATCTTCAAAACTCCTTTTGAAGATCAGTAGTCATCCTTTGCAGCAGTGCAGCCTTCTAGCTTTCAGTCGCCTTTCTTTGATCTAGATTGCACCAACCAAGGTCCAAAACTTCTTTTGAATGTGGAGAGGAGAGGGAGAAGGTGAGTTTGGCATGGAGGAAGAAGGGAGAGGCAGCCTTGGGGTGTGGGGTTTCTCAAACTCTATTAGAATCTGAGTTGGGCGTAGGGTCTTATTTATAGACTGACTATGATCCAACTTCTCTTCTTCCCAACCAATCACAACTCTTTGTGAAATCAGATCTAAATCTGATTGGTGGGAATAGAGTCCCCTGGATTCCTCCTTAGAGGGTGCCTAAGATCAGTCAAAGTTGGTTCTTAGGAGAACTCTAATTGGAATCCAAAAAGGAGATGGAGTCCTTGTCCAACAAGGACTCCTAGGCGCCTCCAACTTGGGCACACGCCTAGGGTGGCGTGCGCCCTCTTCCTTGCCAGGTTCTAGTAGGGGGACAGGCCCCCACCAGCTCTCCAATAGGTGCATGACATGTGGTCAAAAGTCAAAGTGTCAATGGTCAACATTTGACCAGTCAAAGGTAGACTTTTGACCAAAGTCAAAGAACAAGAAATGGCAGGTGACCAAAAATGGTAGGTAATGTCTTACAAAATAAGACAACCTTTTCTGACTTGGACAACCTCCAGTCAGACCATATGAAGGCCTCTGATTGAGCACAAACTCCTTTGGCTCAGTCAGGACAACTTATTTATGATAGCAAAAGAAGAACGTTAGGTTCAATCGAGTGCTAGCATGATTTTCTTGAACCTAATTGAATCTCATTCAGATCAATTGAACTGGATCAGTTCAATTGATGATCACCAGATTCAAACCCTTATTTGTGTGACCCAGTTAGGTTTCAGTTCTGTATGGTAATGGGATATGTCATGATCTCTATCATCGACATCATCGAAACTCCTTTCGATGGATCAGAACTCTTCTGATTCGAACAGCTAGAATGATCGATCATCTAAATCATTCTAATTGCTCCCAAAATCCACCAGTGACACCTAGCAGTATATGGTGGCAACCCATCAGAGCTGAATGTGAACCTCTTGGTGCAGCTACCTATGTGATTAAGTTCTTCTATCTTGAGCCCCGATCAGATTAGGGTTAAGGTAAACTCGTCAAACCCTAGTCTCTGTCATATGATGTAATCATTCGATTCGAGTCCGATGTGAAAATCTAAATAGAAACTCTTTCTATTATTTCACTCTGCCATGGCCATGGACTTCTGGACTTGATTCTCATGATTATCATAGGGCTGCTCCTCTACCACCGAGGTAGATAGATTCCATCTTGATGCCATCCAGTTCCTACAATGAACATGCTATAGCCAACATACACCTCAGGGTTCCATATGGCTAGGAGACCGAGTAATGGTGTAGTCAAACTATAACACCCTCAAGGTGAACTGCCGATGCACCTCAGGTCAAAGAACCAGACACACTACTGCAGCATCGAGTCAGTCATTGATGAGAAGGTAGACTCCCTAATGACTACTCGAGGTGGTCACGCTCAGTGCCCTCGTTCTCTAACGAGTACCTATACTCTCGCTCCGGTGTCTCCACACCATAGACTCAAGACTCATCTACTAAAGAGAAGCGATTGTACACCAACCTTCCGGATCAATCACCATCCTCGTGATGGTCCTATGGTCGGGAGCATTTTATGAGTTAACAATGATTATTCATGTCTTAAATTTTCAACTCTTGAAAATATGAATTATCATTACCATTAACTCAAAGGATGTATCACAGACACTAAATACACATATGTGATAGAAAATAATCCATTTTATTCATTATAGTCAAAATTATAATTTTGCCCCTAGAAGTGTATTACAAGTGTCAGCCAATTCTGGCTTCTAGGGCACATATATCTAACACGGTGCTGTTTGGAGTAGTGATGATCGAGTCTGAACTTTAGCTATGCTACTTTTCCATCCCAATCTAGTCTTGGAAGGTCAGCCTTTGGCTCTTGTACATTGGATGATCTTCTTTGCACCAACCCTCTCAACTCTTCCGACAACTGCAAAACCTATCAGAAACATACTGAATTTCGGCCAAACAAACTTGAGCAGTGAAAGGAGTTGCCATTTGACTGATCTTGATTCCTGACTTGAGATAGACAGTAGGTCCTCCATCAAGTATCAAATTCCAGCATGGCTCGATATTGTTTGGTGGCCAACCTTGAAGGTGGCTAAATTTCTTCACTATAGATGATAGATCTCATCAATTTCACATCAGGGACCTCGGCTAGCCAAATTCCTCTCCAGTCGAATTTTTCTAGATCTAAATTCCTCTCCAATCAAATTTCTTTACTCTACCTTATGGATTATAGATCTTGGCAGCTCTACACCAAGGAGTTCTGATGGATGAATTCGAGTCAATAAGAGAACTTCACCATCAACATAAGTCTGATTCTTAACCTAGAGTAAGCAGCGGTCACTTGAGAAGCAATGAATCTCCGTATTTGTCCATCATAACTTCAAATCAATCTTGGATCTCCACTATCCCGTTCGATCTCCTCTAAGAAATCCTGGTTGCAGTACTTATTGAAGAACCTATTGTACCCTTTCTAGCCTCTAGTCTGAGTATCCACACCTGCTCTTGGTCGATCTTGAAGATGGTTGAGTTTCTAAAAGTAGTCAAAGGTAGCGCCAACAAGATCCAAGCTCAGAATTTGGTTGCAAACTCACCATCATCAATGTAAAGGTCGACATTCGAAGCTCGATTAGTCCAATCTTCAACTAATAAAATCTAACCAGCAGCGAGTCACGACAAAATGATGGCCCACTCTCTATAACAAACTTTAAATGGCCCAAATGGCCTTCTAACATTCTATTATGGTTATCACCATCATTTTCTTATAGGCTCCACCTATATAAGGGATCCTCTAGATATATTTTATCTCTCTAAGCTCTTCTCTTTGCTCTAATTGTTAGATATGTGTATCCTAGAAGACAGATTGACTGACACTTGTAATATACTTCTAAGGGCAAAATTATAATTTTGACTATAAATAATAAAATGAATTATTTTCTATCGCAGTGTGTATTTGAAAGTGTTTGTGATACATTCCTTGAGTTAATGGTAATGATAGTTCATATTTTCAAGAGTTGAAAATTTAAGATATGAACTTTCATTACTAACTCATAAAATGCTCCTGACCGTATGATCATTATGAGGATGGTGATTGATCTGGAAGGTTGGTGTACGATCGCTTCTTTAGGATAGATGAGTCTTGAGTCTATGGTGTAGAGACATCGAAGTGAGAGTACAGATACTCGTTAGAGAATAAGGGCACTGAGTGTAACCACCTCGAGCAGTCATCAGAAAGTCTACCTTCTCGTCGATGGCTGGCTCGAAGCTGCAGTAGTGTATCTGGTTCTTTGATCTGAGGTGCATCGGTAGTTCACCTTGAGGGTGTTATAGTTTGACTACACCTTAACTCAGTCTTCTAGCTATTCAAAATTCTAAGATGTATGTTGTCTATAGCACGTTCATTATAGAAATTGGATTGCACTAATAGGGGATCTATCTACCTCGGTAGAAGAAAAGCAGTCCTATGATGATCATGAGAATCAAGTCTATAAGCCCATGGTCATGGCAGAGTGAAATAATAGAAAGAGTTTGTGTTAGGATTTTCACATTGGACTTGAATCAAATGATTAATTCATATGACAGATATTAGGATTTGACGAGATCATCTCAACCCTAATCCGATCGAAGCTCAAGATAGAGGAACTTAATCACACAGATAACTACACTGAGAGGTTCACTTTTAGTTTTGATGGATTGCCACCATATGTTGCTAGGTGTCATTGATGGATTTTGGGAGCAATTAGAATCATTCGGATGATCGATCATACTAGTTGTCTGAATCAAAAAAGTTTTGATCCATCGGAAGGTGTTTCGATGATATCAATGATAGAAATCATGACATATCCTATTACCATACAGAACTGAACCTAACTGGATCACACAAACAAAAGTTTAGATCTGGATATCATCAATTGGATTAATCTAGTTCAATTGATTTGAATAAGATTCAATTAGGTTCAAGAAAATCGTGCTAACACATGATTGAGCCTAATATTCTCCTTTAACAATCATTAAAGCTTGTCTCGACTGAGCCAAATATGTTTGGGCTCACTCAAAAACTTTACTTGGTCTGATTGGAGCTTGTCCAAGTTAGAAAAATATTGTCTTAATTTATGAGATAAATTTGAGACAACACTTACCATTTTTCGTCATCTACTAAATCTTATCCTTGTACTTTGGTCAGATGTTGACCTTTGACACTTAGACATCTGCCCATGTGTCATGCACCGATAGAAGAGAACTTTGACCCTTGTCTCTCTACTAAAAGGTAGATAGATAAAGGGTGCACGTCTAGGGTGGCGTGCACCCCATGTGGATAAGGAATGGAGTCCCATACAGATGGGACTTCAGTTGCTTCAAGGAATCAACCTAGATGGCGCCAAGGAGTCCTGTTTGATCAGTCTTGGTGCCATCTAAGAAGAATTTTGAGGGACTCTAATTTGATTAGATCAAATGATGTCATCCCACCAATCAGATTTAGATTTAATGGCATAAAGGGCCATGATTGGTCGGGATGATGTGGCACTACAAGGCGCAGTAGGGTCTATAAAAACCCTATCTGCACTTAGATTGAAAGAGCTTCTACCTTAGCCCACACCACATAGCCCCTCTTCCTCCTTCTCCATGCCACCCTCTGGTCCTCTCTCTCCTCTCCATGCTTAAGAGGCTTTGGGCATAAGTTAGGTGCGATCCAAGTAAGAGAAAGGTGACAGAAAAGGAAGAAGGCAGCACTACTGCAAGAGACAACGACTGATCTTCAAAAGTTATTTTGAAGACCTTCAAGATTAGATCCAGATCTAATTTTTGAAGAGTAGATTAAGAGGAAGAAGATTTTTGGATCCTGTCTGAGTAGATATTGGTAGAGGCTAGGTGCTTGCATGGCTACATCGAGAACTTCAGGCAAACATCGGGATCATCACAGGATAATAGGATTACCCATAATAAAGGTATAATTAAATTAAATTAAATTTTATTTTAATTTTCTTTTATTAGATTAATAAGATTAGATCTGAAAAGTCTCAAATTTAATTAGGATCTTAGAAATTTTTTTTTAAAATATTCCTCTTGATCCAATCAGATCTGAACGAACTTGATCCGAAAAACATGATTTTTTTCTTCAACTGGTATCAGAGCTAGATTTCAAAATTTATTAGATCTAATTTTAATTTATTTTTAATCTAATAATTAGATGATTTTAAATATCACATGAGATATAATTAGATCTAAAATTAAAAAATTAAAAATTAAATAATCTAGATCTAAGATGTATGAGATTCATGACTAGATTAGGAATAGAATTGTTCAATATGTAGTCTAACATGATCATAATTTTAATTTAATTAATCATAATTTTTAAATTTATTTATTTATTATTTTTTGATATTATAAATATTATAATTAGATCTAAAAAATAAAAAATAAATTTATTTAATTTTTTCATATGAGATATGATAGATGCATGTTTAGACTAGTTGTAGAATAGTTCTACAAAATTATCTAGAATAAATTTTAATTTGATATGATCAATTTAAATCTTACTTTTTAGATGTTTATGAGATAATTTAGATCAGAAAATATGCATAATATGATACAAGAGATGTATGCAAAATATGTTTTTAGTTAGATCAATTTTTATATATATGATATATATGTAGATCTAACTAATTTTGTAGATTTATCATGTTTTTGATTAAGATGTTCTCCTTGGCCGTCCAATCATAAGAACGAAGTAGGATTTAAAGGCCCTCTCCATTTATTCGATGGGTGTTCTTATGATGTATAAGGATGCTGTGTGTTCATCCTTAATCAAAAATCAAAAACTTATTTTCTGCAAAATTCTAGATTCTAAAATCCTAGAATTTTATTTACATATTTTGTTTATGAATCCTAAACTTAATTAAAAATTAAGATTATGAAATATATTAGATCTAAAATTAAAAATTTTTAGATCTAAGACATATTCATAAAATTAGGTTCGGGCTTGGGTAGCTCAATTAGGTCTAGCGGTTGATCAAACCAAATCAAGAATTAGTTAGATGGGACCAAGAGTGCTTAAATTGACTAGCCTAATAGGATTAAGTCTGGGTCAACGTCGAGTCACATGAGTGATCAATCAAGTTAAGACCTAATTAGGCTCAGTGGTTAGAGTCTGGATTATAGGCTAACCCGATTGGTTCTAGCTCAACAATTTGGTATCTAAGATAAGTTTGGCAGATACAACCGACTAGTTTTTAATTGAGAGCTAGTCGACTCAAATGCATTCTTGTCGAGTTAATGGCATATCCCTTCCACCGATCTCACTTACCTAGCCATATTTGTCGACTCAATCCTGATCTAAGGTGGTTAATAATCCGAGCTAACCTATGCCACTAAGTTAGTCATAATGATTATGGCTATGTCAAGTCAAGTTTAAAGAGACCTAAATCAAATCTTCCTAAAAAAAGATTAAGTCTAAGGTCTTCCACCATTATAGATATGCGGGCCTTTCTCGAGGTTGATTGTTCTCAGCTGGTCATAATGGTTCAATTGCATCGAAAAGATGCAACCATGTCTATTAGGCATTGGATGCTTTGGGTTGGAGGATGGATTGGGCTCAATATTTTGGATATGGTGAAAAACCCAATTAGGAATCCAATCTGTGTAAATGGTGGGTCTAACTTAACTAAGGAGTGGATCAATATTTCGAGCATGATGAGATTCATGAATTAGAGACCAAGCTTAGGTGCACCATGATTAGAGAATCATTAGACAAGAGTTGTTCACTCCTTGGCTAACCCATCATCAATAACTGTTAGATGAGGTGATGAGTCGATTGGTGGGACTTACCATCCACTGAAAATCAGTAATTATAGAGATTTTCGCATCCCTATAGAGGGAGTATAGGGATCCAAGAAAATAATGGATGCTAAATTGTTTAAAAATCAAACTCATAAATAAATTGGTTAAATCTTAATTATAAAATCTAACTAGAAACTTTGACTCTCTATAGGAGAAAGAAAATATTTACATCCAACCCACTAGCCCATATCTTTGACACCCATAGACTGATCGGACCAAATTATAAGGATTGGCTCTGGAACTTCAAAATTATTTTGAATTTTAAGAAGTTAACTCATGTATTGGATCAGGATCCCCCCACCTTATCAATCCATCCATCCACTGAATAGAGAGCATCTCTTAACAAATGGATAGATGAAAATAACAAGATCAAATACTACATGTTGGATTCGCTGTTTGATGAACTTCAGCACCAACATGAAGATATCAAGACTGTCCACCAAATATTGGCTTACCTGCAAGAGTTCTTTGGTGAACAGAGTTATGCAGCCAAATATCATATCACTAAATGACTGTTTAAGGCTAAAATGCATGATGGACAGTCAGTCCAAGATCATTATTTGATGATGATCAAGGACTTGGAAGAGCTTGAGAAGCTTGGAGTGAAGTTAGACCAAGATCTGCAGAATGATATAATTTTGCAATCCTTGACTAATGCATATGGACAGTTCATCATGAACTACCGTATGCATAAACTTCAAAATACTCTGACCGAGCTTATGAATATGTTGGTTACTACTGAGCTTTCTATGAAAGATTCTAAAGGCTCAATACTTGCTATAGAATGGACTTCTTCCAAAAGAAAGTCTTTCAGAAAGAAGAAGAAGTTTGTGAAAAGGTAGAAGATAGATGGTGGAAAGAAAAAAGATAGAGCTGAAGAAGAAGGCCGCTGATAAAGAAAAGTATTTTTATTATAATATTGACGGCCACTTGAAGCGAAACTGCCCTACATACCTGGCCATCCTAAAGAATAAGAAGGAGATAGGTCCTTCTTGAGGTATGCTCGTTATTGAATTTAATCTTACGATTTCTGCATCCAGTTGGGTGCTTGACTCTAGTTCTAGTGCTCATTTATACACTTTCATGTAGGGCCTTGAGAATAGCATGAAGGCTGAGGGATGGTGAGATGATCCTATGTGTCAAAAATGGAGCAAGGGTTGCTGCTATGGCCATGAGAACCTTTTCTCTTCAACTACCATCTGGCTTAAATTTAGTACTTAGGGATTATTATTATGTGCCTGCTGTAAGCAGAAATTTGATTTCTGTTTCATGTTTAGCACAAGAAGGCTATGTAATTAGTTTTCTTAAGGATCATTGTAACATTCTTTATGAGAGAAATAAAATTGCAAGTGGTTTCCTCATTAACGATCTCTACCAGTTACATATTGATGTATCTATCTTTAATATCGAGCAAAATATGAACGCCATAAGATCAAAATGACCCAGGGATAGTCTAAATGATAGGTATCTATGGAACCTAAGGCTAGGTCATATAGCAAAAGATAGGGTTAATAAATTAGAGAAAATCGGACTATTGAGTCCATTGACGTCAGAGTTGTATCCAATTTGTGAATCATGTCTTCATGGCAAAATGACTAAGCTTTCTTTTGTAGGATATGGGGAAAGGGCCATGGATCTACTAGTCCTAGTACATACTGATGTGTGTGGCCCATTTGATGTGCCAGCTAAAGGCAACTTTGATTAATTCATAACCTTTACCGATGATTTATCTCGATATGGTTACAGTATCTTATGAGATACAAGTCTGAAGTCTTAACGGAGTCGAAAAGCAAACTAGAAAATCCATTAAAGCTCTTTGGTCAGATTGAGGAGGTGAATACCTTAGTCGAAAATTTTTGGACTATCTCAAGCAAAATGGCATAGTCTCTTAATGGACTCCACCTGGAATACCTTAACTCAATGGGGTTTCAAAAAGGAGGAATCGGACCATATTAGATATGGTCCGATCCATGATGAGCTTCACAGATCTTTCTGATTTTCTTTGGAGACATAGTCTATTAACTGCTATATATTTACTGAATAGGATTTCCTCTAAAATCATTCCTACCACACCGTATGAGATATGGTATGTTAAGAAATCAAGTCTGAGTCATCTCAGAATTTGAGATTGTTCGGCTCATGTCAAAAGACAACAAGCGGACAAGTTAGACTATAGGTCCTTTAGAGCTCAATTTATTGGATATCCTAAAGAATCATTAGGATATTATTTCTATATTCTAAAAGACCATAATGTGATTGTGAGTCGGCATGCTATTTTTCTTGAAAAATAATTTATTCAAGATAGCGGCATTAGAAAGCAGATCAAGTTCGAGGAGAAAGTCTCACAAGAGCAACGAGCTAAGGATCCCATGGAACCAAATTAGGTTGAACCAATACAATCACTACCTCTTCCACCTCATAGATCAAAAAAGATTTTTTGTCCCCCTGAGAGGTACTTAGGTATTATATAAGAGGAAGTAGAGAAAATATTTCTCATAGGTAATAGGGTTCATGGTGATGATCCCAAAACCTATGATGAGGCAATATCAGATATCAACTTTGAGAAATGGTTAGAGGTAATGAAGTCAAAAATTGACTCGATACACTCAAACCAAGTCTAGACCTTGGTAGATTCACCAGAAGGTATAGTACCTATTGGGTGTAAATGGATCTAGAGAAAGATTGGTGCAGATGGAAATGTGGAGACATTCAAAGCTAGATTAGTGACAAAAGGGTATAGTCAGTGTGAAGGCATTGACTATCAGGATACCTTTTCGCCACTAGCTATGCTAAAATCTATCTGTACATTGCTTGCTGTTGCATCTTATTTCGATTATTAAATATGACAAATGGACGTGAAAACGATGTTCTTAAATGGATACCTTGAGGAAGATATCTGTATGGAACAGCCGCTAGGTTTCACATCCAGTAATACTAATTATAAAGTATGAAAGCTGCAAAGATCCATATATGGACCAAGCAAGCATCTCGGAGCTGGAATACTCATTTTAATGATGTAATCAAATTATTTAGTTTCATCAAAAATGAGGAGGAACCTTCTATTTTTAAAAGGGTTAGTGGGAGCACTATTATCTTTCTCGTACTGTACATGGATGATATCTCCTTATTGGGAATGATATCCCATGTTGACATCAGTCAAAGTGAAGGGAAATCCTGATTTCCCGGTCCAGGTTCGTCCAGATCTGATTAGATCAAGAGATATATTTCAAAAATTTTCTCTTGATCTCAATCAGATCTTGATATGTTTCAGATCTGATTCTTATTATTTTAATAAATAAAATAAAATAAGATAAATTAAATCAAATTTAATTTACCTGATTTGGGTAATCCTATTACCCTGTAGATGATCCTGATTGCAGCGGAAGGTTCTGGATCTTAGCCACGCAAGCGCCTGGCCTCTACCGGTATCCACTCGGGTTGGATCTGGAGATCCTCTTCTTCTCTATCACACCTCCAAAAATCAGATCTGGATCTGATCTGGAGGATCTTCAAAACTCTTTTGAAGATCTGCAGTCGTCCTTTTGCAGCAGCGCAGCCTTCTTGCTTTTGATCGCCTTTTCTTGATCTGAATCGCACCAACCTAAGTCCAAAACACCTTTTGGACGTGGAGAGCAAGGGGAGAAGAGACTATGGCATGGAGAAGGAGGGGAGAGGCAGCCTTGGGGCGTGGGGTTTCTCAATTGAATTGCATTCACTTAGAATTAGGGTTGGGCGCAGGGTCTTATTTATAGACCTCTTGTGATCCAACTCCTCTTCCTCTCAACCAATCACAACCCTTTGTGAAATCAGATCTAAATCTGATTGGTTGGAATAGAGACCCCTGGATTCCTCCTTAGAGGGCGCCTAAGACCAGTCAAACTGGATTCTTAGTAGAACTCTGATTGGAATCCAAAAGGGAGGTGGAGTCCTTGTCCAACAAGGACTCCTAGGCGCCTCCTACTTGGGCTCACGCCACCCTTGGCGTGCGCCCTTCTCCTTGCCAGGTTCTGGCAGGGGGACAGGCCCCCACCAGCTCTCCAATAGGTGCATGACATGTGGTCAAAAGTCAAAGGGTCAATGGTCAACGTTTGACCAGTCAAAGGTAGACTTTTGACCAAAGTCAAAGAACAAGAAATGGCAGGTGACCAAAAATGGCAGGTAATGTCTTACAAATAAGACAACCTATTCTGACTTGGACAACCTCCAGTCAGACCATATGAAGGCCTCTGATTGAGCACAAACTCCTTTGGCTCAGTCAGGACAACTTATTTATGATAGTAAAAGAAGAACGTTAGGTTCAATCGAGTGCTAGCACGATTTCCTTGAACCTAATTGAATCTCATTCAGATCAATTGAACTAGATCAGTTCAATTGATGATCACCAGATTCAAACCCTTGTTTGTGTGACCCAGTTAGGTTCAGTTCTGTATGGTAATGGGATATGTCATGATCTCTATCATCGACATCATCGAAACTCCTTTCGATGGATCAGAACTCTTCTGATTCGAACAGCTAGAATGATCGATCATCTAAATCATTCTAATTGCTCCCAAAATCCACCAGTGACACCTAGCAGTATATGGTGGCAACCCATCAGAGCTGAATGCGAACCTCTTGGTGCAGCTACCTGTGTGATTAAGTTCTTCTATCTTGAGCCCCGATCAGATTAGGGTTAAGGTGAACTCGTCAAACCCTAGTCTCTGTCATATGATGTAATCATTCGATTCGAGTCCAATGTGAAAATCTAAATAGAAACTCTTTCTATTATTTCACTCTACCATGGCCATGGGCTTCTGGACTTGATTCTCATGATCATCATAGGGCTACTCCTCTACCACCGAGGTAGATAGATTCCATCTTGATGCAATCCAGTTCCTACAATGAACATGCTATAGCCAACATACACCTCAGGGTTCCATATGGCTAGGAGACCGAGTAATGGTGTAGTCAAACTATAACACCCTCAAGGTGAACTGCCGATGCATCTCAGGTCAAAGAACCAGACACACTACTGCAGCATCGAGTCAGTCATTGACGAGAAGGTAGACTTCCTAATGACTACTCGAGGTGGTCACGCTCAGTGCCCTCGTTCTCTAACGAGTACCTGTACTCTCGCTCCGGTGTCTCCACACCGTAGACTCAAGACTCATCTACTAAAGAGAAGCGATCGTACACCAACCTTCCGGATCAATCACCATCCTCGTGATGATCCTATGGTCGGGAGCTGTTTATGAGTTAATAATGATTATTCATGTCTTAAATTTTCAACTCTTGAAAATATGAATTATCATTACCATTAACTCAAAGGATGTATCACAGACACTAAATACACAGATGTGATAGAAAATAACCCATTTTATTAATTATAGTCAAAATTATAATTTTGCCCCTAGAAGTGTATTACAAGTGTCAGCCAATTCTGGCTTCTAGGGCACATATATCTAACAATCTCCCACTTGTCCTAAAGCCAATTGGCTACAAGTCTAAGTCCCATCTTCTCAAGGTGGGCTTCGATCTTCTGCTGGCCCAACGGCTTTGTAAGTGGGTCTGCCACATTATCTGCGGAGTTGACTCTCTTGACCTCAACGTAACCTTTCTCAAGGTAATCGCGGATGAGATGGTATCACCGTTTGCTTGGAACTCTTCCAGCACAAACAGTCTGCCAGATGTCGACTTTCGATCATCTATATCGGACATGAAGTCCGAGTCTGTGTATCCCTGGACTAGGAGTTCTCCGTTACCAAAGACCAACATCATATCCTTAGTTCTTCTCAAGTACTTAAGGATACATTTCACAGAAGTCCAGTGTTCTTCACCTGGATTTGACTGATATCTGCTTGTGACACTCACAGCATGGGCTATATCAGGTCGTGTACATAGCATGGCATACATGAGGCTCCCTATTGCAGAAGCATAAGGGATCTTGCTCATGCGTTCTATTTCCTCAGGTGTGCTGGGGCACATCTTCTTGGAAAGATGAATACCATGTCTGAAGGGTATTAATCCCCTCTTAGAGTTTTCCATACTAAACCTCTTTAGTACTTCCTCTATGTACATCTTCTGTGAAAGTCCTAGCATCCTATTCGGTCTATCCCTATAGACCTTAATTCCTAGAATAAAGGATGCTTCACCTAGGTCTTTCATGGAGAATTCCTTGGACAACCACATCTTGACTGATGTCAACATGGGAATATCATTCCCAATAAGGAGGATGTCATCCACGTACAATACGAGGAAGACAACAGCGCTCCCACTGACCCTTTTGAAAACACATGGTTCCTCTTCATTTTTGATGAAACCAAACTTTTTGATCACATCATTGAAACGAGTGTTCCAGCTCCGAGATGCTTGCTTAAGTCCATATATGGACCTTTGCAGCTTGCAAACCTTGTGATCAGTATCACTGGATGTGAAACCTAGCGGCTGTTCCATATAGATATCTTCCTCAAGATATCCATTTAGGAATGCCGTTTTCACGTCCATTTGCCATATTTCATAATCGAAATAGGCTGCAACAGCAAGCAATGTGCGGATGGATTTTAGCATAGCTACCGGGGAAAAGGTATCCTGATAGTCAATGCCTTCACGTTGACTATAACCTTTTGCCACCAGTCTAGCCTTGAATGTCTCCACATTCCCATCTGCACCAATCTTTCTCTTGAAGATCCATTTACACCCAATAGGTACTATACCTTCTGGTGGATCTACCAAGGTCCAGACTTGGTTTGAGTGCATCGAGTCAATTTCTGACTTCATTGCCTCAAGCCATTTCTCGGAGTCGATATCTGATATCGCCTCGTTGTAGGTTTTGGGATCATCACCATGAGCACCATTACCTATGAGGAACATTTCCTCTACATCCTCTGAAATAATACCTAAGTATCTTTCAGGGGGACGGGAAACTCTTTCCGATCTACGAGGTGGAGGAGGTAGTGTTCTTATTGGCTCAACCTGATTTGGTTCCACTTGGTCCTTAGCTCGTTCTGCTTGTGAGACTTTCTCATCAAGCTTAATCTGCTTTCCAATGCCACTATCTTGAATAAACTATTTTTCAAGAAATATGGCATGTCGACTCACAATCACATTGTGGTCTTCTGGAATGTAGAAATAGTATCCTAATGACTCTTTAGGATATCCTATGAATCGAGCTCTAAAGGACCTAAACTCTAACTTGTCCGCTTGTTGTCTTTTGACATGAGCCGGACAACCCCAAATTCTGAGATGACTCAGACTTGGTTTCTTACCGTGCCATATCTCATACGGTGTGGTAGGAACGGTTTTAGAGGGAACCCTATTCAGTAAATAGATTGAAGTTAATAATGAAGTGTCCCCAAAGAAAATCAGGGAGGTCTGTGAAGCTCATCATGGATCGAACCATATCCAATAGAGTCCGATTTCTCCATTCTGAAACCCCGTTGAGTTGAGGTGTTCCTGGTGGAGTCCATTGAGAGACTATGCCATTTTCCTTAAGATAGTCTAGGAATTCCCGGCTAAGGTATTCACCTCCTCGATCTGATCGAAGAACCTTAATGGGTTTTCCAGTTTGTTTTTCTACTTCATGTCTGAATTCTTTGAACTTTTCAAAAGCTTCAGACTTGTGTCTCATAAGATACACATACCCATACCTAGACAGATCATCGGTAAAGGTAATGAAGTAGACAAAATTGCCTCTAGCCGGCACATCAAATGGGCCGCACACATCAGTATGTACTAGGGCAAGGAGATCTGTGGCCCTCTCCCCATGTCCAACAAAAGGGAGTTTAGTCATTTTGCCTTGAAGACAAGATTCACAAGTTGGATATGACTCAAAAGTCAATGGACTCAATAGCCCATTTTTCTCCAATTTGTTGATCCTATCTTCTGCTATATGACCTAATCTCAGGTGCCATAGATATCTGTCGTTTGGACTATCCCTAGGTCGTTTGGCATTCACGTTTTGCTCGATAGTTAGAACAGGTACATCAATATGTAGCTGATAAAGACCATTAATAAGGAAACCATTTGCAATTTTATTTCTTTCATAAAGAATGTTACAATGGTCCTTAAAGAAGGTGATCACATAACCTTCTTGTGCTAAGCATGAAACAGAAATCAAATTCCTGCTAGCTGCAGGCACATAATAACAGTCTTTTCAAAACTAAGTCTAAACCAGATGGTAATCGAAGAGGGTATGTTCCCACGGCTACTGCAGCAACTCTTGCTCCATTACCGATGCGTAGGATCATGTCTCCATCCCTCAGCCTCCTGCTATCCTCAAGACCCTGCATAGAAGTGCACAGATGAGCACTAGAACCAGAGTCAAGCACCCAACTGGATGCAGAAGAAACCGTAAGGTTAGACTCAATAACGAGCATACCTCCAGAAGGACCTTCCTTCTTGTTCTTCAGGGTGGCCAGGTAAGTAGGGCAGTTCCGCTTCCAATGGCCGTCGCTGTTGCAATGGAAACACTTTCCTTTGCCATCGGCCTTTCTTCTTCGGTTCTGCCTTCTTCTTCTTTGATCCTTCCACCTTTTGCTTTTTCACAGACTTCTTTTTCTTTCCATAAGACTTTCTTTTGGAAGAAGTCCGTTCCATAGCAAGAACTGAGCCTTTAGAACCTTTCATAGAAAGCTCAGCGGTAACCAGCATATTCATTAATTCGGCCAAGGAATTTTGAAGTTTATGCATGTGGTAATTCATGATGAATTGCCCATATGCATCAGTCAAGGATTGCAGAATAATATCGTTCTGCAGGTCCAAGTCCAACTTCACACCGAGCTTCTCAAGCTCTTCCATGTCCTTGATCATTGTCAGACAGTGATCTTGGACTGACTGCCCATCACGCATCTTAGCCTTAAAAAGTCATTTCGTGACTTGATATTTGGCTGCGCGACTCTGTTCACCAAACATCTCCTGCAGGTGAGCCAACATTTGGCGAGCAGTTCCCGATATCCTTCATGTTGGCGCTGGAGCTCATCAGACATCGAGCCCAACATGTAATATCTGGCCTTATTATCTTCGTCAATCCATTTTTCCAGAGACGCTCTCTGTTCAAGTGGATGGACGGGCTGGTAAGGTGGGAGGGTCCTGGTCCAAAACATGGGTTAACTTCTCTGAACCCAAAACTAATTTTGTAGTTCCTGAGCCAATCTTTATAATTGGGTCCAGTCAGTCTATGTGTGTCCAGGATACGTGCCAATGGGTTGGACGCAGACATTTTCCTGTAGAGAGTCAAAGATTCTAGTTAGATACTGTAATTTTGACTTGACCAATTTATTTAGGGATTTTATTTTTAAACAAATTAGCTCCCACTATTTTCTCGGATCCCTACACTCCCTCTGTAGAGATGCGAAAATCTCCACGATTAATGATTTCTAGTGGGTGGTGCGGTCTCACCAACTGACTCATCACCTCACCTAACAGTTATTGGTGATGGGTTAGCCAATGAGTGAACAACTCTTGTTCAATGATTCTCTAATCATGGTGCACCCAAACTTGGTCTCTAATTCATGAATCTCACCGTATCCGGAATATTGATCCACTCCTTAGTTAAGTCAGACCCACCATTTGCATAGACTGGGTTCCTAATTGAGTCTCTCACCGTATCCGAAATATTGAGCCCAACTCATCCTCCAGCCCATAGCATCCAATGCCTAATAGACATGGTTGCATCTTCCCGGTGCAACTGAGCCACTGTATCCAGCCGAGAACAATCAACCCCGGGAAGGGCCCGCACATCTACAATGGTGGAAGACCTCAGACTTAATCTTTTCTTAGGGAGAATTGATTCAGGTCTCATTAAACTAGACTTGGCTTAGTCATAACAATTATGACTAACCTAGTGGCATGGGTTAGCTCGGATTATTGACCACCTCAGATCAGAACTGTGTCAACAGATATGGCCAGGTAAGTGAGACCGGTGGAAGGAATATGCCATTAACTCGTACAAGAACGCATTCAGGTCGAGTAGCTTCCAATTAAAAACCAGTCGGTCGTATGTGCCAAACTTACCTTAGACACCAAATTGTTGAGTCAGAACCAATTGGGTTAGCCTACAATCCAGACTCTAACCTCTGAGCCTAATTAGGTCTTGCTTGATCGTGACTCGATCTTGACCCAGACTTAATCCTATTAGGCTGGTCAATTTAAGCATTGTTGATCCCATCTAACCAACTCTTGATTCGGTTTGATCAACCGCTTAGACCTAATTGAGCTACCCAAGCCCGAACCCAGTATTATGAATATGTCTTAGATCTGAAATTCTCAATTTTAGACCTAATTAATATTCCATAAACTTAATTCTTAATTAAGTTAGGGTTCATAAACAAAATATGCACAATAAATCCTAGGGTTTCAGGATCTAGGGTTTTGCAGAAAGTAAGTTTTGGGTTTCTGATTAAGGACGAACACGCAGCACCCCTACACATCATAAGAACACCCCATCGAATGGGAAGAGAGGGCCTTTAAACCCTTCTTCGTTCTTATGACCGGACGGCCAAGAGGAACGCCTTAATCAGGAACATTCAATACTACAAAACAAGTTATCAGATCTATATCATATATCTCATATACAAAGTAGATCTAATCATGGCATATTTTGCATACATCTCATGTATCAAATCATGCATATTTTTCAGATCTAAATTATCTCATAATAATCTAAAAAATTAGATTTAAATTGATCTAATCAAAATAAATTCTAATCTAGACAATTATGTAGAACTATTCTACAACTAGTCTAGACATGCATCAATCATATCTCATATGATATTTAAAATTAAATAATTTTTATTTGCTATTTTATCAGATGTTATTATAACACTTATAATATCAAGAAAATAGTAAATAAGAAGATCTAAAATATGATTTAATCAGATTAAATCAAAGACATGCAAAACTATTCTATAGAACTATTCTATTCTAGAACTAGTCATGCATATCTTCATGTAATCTTAGATCCAAATCATTTAATTTTAATTTTTTCTGATTTCAGATCTGATCACATCTCATGTGACATCTGAAATCACTTTATTTTCTAATTAAAATAAAATTAAAATCAGATCTAAACAATTTAGAACCATGGCTCTGATACCAGTTGAAGGGAAATCCTGATTTCCCGGTCCAGGTTCGTTCCAGATCTGATTAGATCAAGAGATATATTTCAAAAATTTTTCTCTTGATCTCAATCAGATCTTGATATGTTTCAGATCTGATTCTTATTATTTTAATAAATAAAATAAAATAAGATAAATTAAATCAAATTTAATTTACCTGATTTGGGTAATCCTATTACCCTGTAGATGATCCTGATTGCAGCGGAAGGTTCTGGATCTTAGCCACGCAAGCGCCTGGCCTCTACCGGTATCCACTCGGGTTGGATCTGGAGATCCTCTTCTTCTCTATCACACCTCCAAAAATCAGATCTGGATCTGATCTGGAGGATCTTCAAAACTCTTTTGAAGATCTGCAGTCGTCCTTTTGCAGCAGCGCAGCCTTCTTGCTTTTGATCGCCTTTCCTTGATCTGAATCGCACCAAACCTAAGTCCAAAACACCTTTTGGACGTGGAGAGCAAGGGGAGAAGAGACTATGGCATGGAGAAGGAGGGGAGAGGCAGCCTTGGGGCGTATCTCTAATTAGCATTGGAATTAGGGTTGGGCGCAGGGTCTTATTTATAGACCTCTTGTGATCCAACTCCTCTTCCTCTCAACCAATCACAACCCTTTGTGAAATCAGATCTAAATCTGATTGGTTGGAATAGAGACCCCTGGATTCCTCCTTAGAGGGCGCCTAAGACCAGTCAAACTGGATTCTTAGTAGAACTCTGATTGGAATCCAAAAGGGAGGTGGAGTCCTTGTCCAACAAGGACTCCTAGGCGCCTCCTACTTGGGCTCACGCCACCCTTGGCGTGCGCCCTTCTCCTTGCCAGGTTCTGGCAGGGGGACAGGCCCCCACCAGCTCTCCAATAGGTGCATGACATGTGGTCAAAAGTCAAAGGGTCAATGGTCAACGTTTGACCAGTCAAAGGTAGACTTTTGACCAAAGTCAAAGAACAAGAAATGGCAGGTGACCAAAAATGGCAGGTAATGTCTTACAAATAAGACAACCTATTCTGACTTGGACAACCTCCAGTCAGACCATATGAAGGCCTCTGATTGAGCACAAACTCCTTTGGCTCAGTCAGGACAACTTATTTATGATAGTAAAAGAAGAACGTTAGGTTCAATCGAGTGCTAGCACGATTTCCTTGAACCTAATTGAATCTCATTCAGATCAATTGAACTAGATCAGTTCAATTGATGATCACCAGATTCAAACCCTTGTTTGTGTGACCCAGTTAGGTTCAGTTCTGTATGGTAATGGGATATGTCATGATCTCTATCATAGACATCATCGAAACTCCTTTCGATGGATCAGAACTCTTCTGATTCGAACAGCTAGAATGATCGATCATCTAAATCATTCTAATTGCTCCCAAAATCCACCAGTGACACCTAGCAGTATATGGTGGCAACCCATCAGAGCTGAATGCGAACCTCTTGGTGCAGCTACCTGTGTGATTAAGTTCTTCTATCTTGAGCCCCGATCAGATTAGGGTTAAGGTGAACTCGTCAAACCCTAGTCTCTGTCATATGATGTAATCATTCGATTCGAGTCCAATGTGAAAATCTAAATAGAAACTCTTTCTATTATTTCACTCTGCCATGGCCATGGGCTTCTGGACTTGATTCTCATGATCATCATAGGGCTGCTCCTCTACCACCGAGGTAGATAGATTCCCATCTTGATGCAATCCAGTTCCTACAATGAACATGCTATAGCCAACATACACCTCAGGGTTCCATATGGCTAGGAGACCGAGTAATGGTGTAGTCAAACTATAACACCCTCAAGGTGAACTGCCGATGCATCTCAGGTCAAAGAACCAGACACACTACTGCAGCATCGAGTCAGTCATTGACGAGAAGGTAGACTTCCTAATGACTACTCGAGGTGGTCACGCTCAGTGCCCTCGTTCTCTAACGAGTACCTGTACTCTCGCTCCGGTGTCTCCACACCGTAGACTCAAGACTCATCTACTAAAGAGAAGCGATTCGTACACCAACCTTCCGGATCAATCACCATCCTCGTGATGATCCTATGGTCGGGAGCTGTTTATGAGTTAATAATGATTATTCATGTCTTAAATTTTCAACTCTTGAAAATATGAATTATCATTACCATTAACTCAAAGGATGTATCACAGACACTAAATACACATATGTGATAGAAAATAACCCATTTTATTCATTATAGTCAAAATTATAATTTTGCCCCTAGAAGTGTATTACAAGTGTCAGCCAATTCTGGCTTCTAGGGCACATATATCTAACACAACTACTATGGTTGGTCAATCCATGTACATCTAAAGGTAGGTTTATAATCAATTATTTTTTTAAACAACTTTTAGTAATTTAATTTTATCCCAAAAATCTAATCAGTAGGCTAGAGCCTCCACTGTAAGGATCCAGTTAGGTCCAACCATTAGCATGACTATACTTGGTGCATCTAACCAACGAATGATTAAGCCCAACTATGGTTGGTCAACCTAACCACTATTAGAGAGACACATCTAAGTCGTCATATGATGAATGATAATTTTATTAGTCAATAGGCACCAAGCCTATGGGCCTTCAATGATTATTGAGTTAATGGATCCATTATCAAACACCTTAATGGAAGGCTATGACTCCATTATCTTCATAACTTTATTATTTTAAGAACCTAATAATTTTAGAGAATTTAAAATTATTTATGATTTAAGAATAGAAAGGATATGGATCAATTTGCTCCTACCGACTTCACCAAGTCAAGTCCTCCCACTAACTTCTCAAGTCTTTGATAAGAACTAGGATCAATATGAGTCTATGGGCACCTAGATTAGTCTCACTAAATAAAATCAATCTTACTAATTTTCTATGTGATATGGGTTAGCACGAGTCAACGAGCAGCCTAATCAAGACCTGATTAACCACATTGACCAGGTAAGTAAGATTGGTGGGAGGATCTGCTAAGGCTTGTCTTAGACACTATCAGAAATGGCTAGGTAAATGGGATGTCAATTAAAAATCATCAGTCTAGGATGCCAGACTTATCTTAGACATCAATCGATTTATCAATTTTCATTTAATCTGCCTAAAGACTCAAACTCGACCACTGAGCCACGATCAATATCCATTTATTAGATGTATGAATTTTGATCAACTATAACTATTGAAGTGATCTAAAAAAATGATCTAATCCTAATTAATTATTAATCAGATTGGATCAATTTCTTAACTTAGTCCATATTTAATCTAACCCTAGGTCTAATCCAGTTAAGGATCTGATCAAAGCTAATCCATTTTTCTTTAATCCATATTTTATGAAATTATCTTAGAATCTTTAAATCACAAACCTCAATCCTAAACAATCACTTAATTCTTAATTAAGTTTAAAGCTTATGGGTTTAGATTTATAGAATTTCAGAACTAATTTTTGACTTAAACATTTAAAATATTTTTAAATTAATAAGTAATTTATATTGAATAATATTCAATATATATGGTTTTAGATCTGATTAGTTTTAATGTTTCAATCATGTCTTAAAGTTTCTAATCTAAAATTTTGCAGAAAGTAAGTTCATAATTTAAATTCTACAAAATATGTAATACATATTCTAGATTCAAAACAAAAATTATATATCAATATATGCAATAAAAGGATCTAGATCTAAACATAAAATGCATCATATAGATCATATCATAAATTATTTAAAGTTAGATTTAAAATCTAAAAATGAATCATAAATCCTTTTAGATCTCATCTAATATATTTATGATTTAGGTTATTCGGATCAGCACATACTAGGATAATCTCTCCACTGTAAGGAATAAACCTTACAGTAGGACACTCTTATAGCAGTATGTACAATTCGATATTATTTAAATCTAATCTAAATAATTTAAAATAGATCTAATATCTATTTAATTTTAAATTTAAAATTAAAAAATAAATTATAAAATTAGTTAGATCATATCTAACTTATTCATGATTCAAGAATAGATCAGCACATACTAGGACAACCTCTCTACTATAAGGAATAAACCTTACAGCAGAATAACCCTATAGCAGTATGTGCGATCTTTAGAGTTTTAATTTTTAAATTTAATTTAATATAAATATAATCATATTATAAATGAATCTAGATGCTCTGATACCACTGTTGAAAAATATATAGGGTTTCATGCATGAATTTCAAAATATTTTTGAAAAATAGCATAGCGGAACATGTAGATTAAATCGTTTAATCTATAAATGCATGTAATCTAATTACTAAACCCTACATCTAGAATCTATAACATATCATAATACATTCTAAATATAAAAATAAAAGTATTTGGTATTGATCGAATCAATACCCTAGATTTAGAATGATTCTAGATTTGAAACCTAGATCACATCTAGGTGAGAAAGAGATCAAATCTCTTACCTTGCATGGGTCGAGAACTTCATGGTTAGTTTTCATTATAATTTTCAGAGCCACACATGCATCCAACCTCTACAGGTGATCTATACAAGGCTGCAATAAAATTAAAGGTTCGTCGAACGAAGATCTGCTCGAAGTGCTAGCTTCTTGCAGATCCCTCCGGATGGTTAATCTAAAATTTATTCTTTAAATCTCTTGGACACTCCAAGAGATGAAGAATATAAGAAGGATTAAAGAAGAAATTTAATCTTCAAATCTTCTAAAAATTAGAAATAAATTATATTAGAAAAGGATCCTAAGAGAAGATAAATTTTCTCTTTCAGAACATCGACGATTGATATCCAGAAAATATCCTTATACTAGGACAAGAGAAGACCTTCTTTCCTAAACTTTTTTCATATTTTTAGATCTTACACTCTCTGATTTTTTTCATAAAAATATCTTACAAAATATGGAGAAGAAGGATTCTCAAATAAACCCTACGAGAAGACCTTCTTCTCTTCTTCTCTCATTAGGACATGATCAGATCATGTCCAAAAAGATCACTATGCCCTCTTTCTCTCTCTCTCTCTCTCTTAGATTTTTATCATATAAAAATTATATAAAATAAATAAAAAATATTTTAAAAAAAATAAAGAGAAAACAGTCTTCTCTTACCTTTGTCCTTTCAAGACATCAACATTTGATGTCTTGATGAAGATCTTTTCTTCAAGAAACTTGGTGCCCCAAACCTCCATGCCTTCTTCTTCTTTTCTTCTAGTTTTTTTTTATAATTTTTTTACATTTTACACATCCTAAACCTGATAGGAGACATCCTCCCTTTTATGTATGGAAGACTAGATCAAAACTTAGTCTTAAAAGGAGACCAAGAAGGAGTTTTAGGAGGCATCCAACTCTTGGATGCCTCCCCCCTTATTTTTGGATATGAAGATCAGGAAACCATGTGCAAAACTAAAGAAAATAAGTGGACAAAAGAAAAGAAGACATGGAGAAAAAATTCCATAAGGAAAGGATGTGTTTTGGAGAATTGGGATTCTTTCAAAAGGAAATAAAACCAAACCACTTACCAAATTTGATCAAATCAAATTTTAATTAATCTCTTCAAATATTTAGTGTATGAAGAAGCTCTTATTAGCATGGAGAACATCACATAAAGATCTAGAAATAAAATATGGGCATTGACTTTTATTGGCATAAGGAAGGAGTGAGAGTCCCAGTCCAACTGGGACTCTTCTTATTTGACAAGGTCAAAACTATTTTGAACCTAATTCAAACTAAATTAAATACAATCTAATTAAAGATGATCTTAGTCTAACTAGAAGTCTAATTAAATTAGATTAAATTATATTTAATTTTGATTTAAATCCTAACTCAATTAAGAATTAGGTGCACTCAAATCCTAGTCAGACTAGAAATAATTTTTCTCTTACAATTAGCTTATCCAATAAATCAATTAAACTTAATTTAATTAAATTAAAATTAATTCTAATTAAATCTAATTTAATTACACTTGATCTCAGTCCAATCGCTCAATCAAATTGAGTCAATTAGCAATCCAATTGCTAATCGATCCTCTTGCAATACTTGCATTAGGTCAAACATCAATCGCATTGAATGTTTGACCTTAGAACGATTCTCAATTATTGATTAACCATCTGATTAGATTACAACTTCTTATGTGTGTGACTCTATAGGTTCGAACCTAAAATAGTAGCATAGGAACCAATTCTTGTATCAGTCGAAGCAACCATCTAGTAATAATTCTTGACGTCCGAACAGGTCGAATGTATGCAAAGCAACATTCTTAGAACCCTAGCCCATGGTTTTTGTATAATTCATCCCTATAACCAATAATACTCAAGACGACTTCGAGTATGTTATCAAACACTCAAACAAGTTATCTCTATTGTGTCTTAAAAATTTGTAAATCCCATGACACCTCACGAGGATTACCTAGACCTAAGTTTTGCTAAATTGAAACACAACGAGACATTCTCTTCCTGAAGCTAATTAGGAGTGGTCAATCCCATCTTGACTCATATACCGACTTCATAAGTACTAGACTATACCCAAAAACCTTTCAAATCTATATTAGAAATACAGACAGTCCAGCACCAAAGTATAGTGAGTTGCTTGCAAATCACCGTTGTGATCTCAGGTCAGAGGGACACTTATATCCATTGATCTTAGCTAGCTACTCTTGATAGTAGAGTGCTACATTGATCACGTTTAGTGCAAATATACTCCTACATCTTATCTGGACGTCATACCAGTATCTCCATACCACTTGATTACGAGGACAACCAATGCATATCGCATATAGTGACCTACACTCGATAAGTTATCATCCTTATTAATAACTCATCATTTGATCGTAAATAATTTAAGAACTATTCAATAAATCCTCTCTTTATTGAAACTAAATGGTCCTAAGGACTTCATCATAATAATGGAGTTCATTAGAAGATGTAAACTTATGATGAAAAATGATGTCAAAATATTTTTTATTAATTAATAAATTAATTATAATATCTCGACTGTCAACAAGCTGATGATTGGCTTTAGAAAATAATTTCCAACACAGTCTTCTTTTGAAGTTGACCCCTTATCTTAGGGTGTTCTCCTGATGGCTCAGGTAAGAAACTTAAGGAGGGATGTTCGTCAACTTAAAAGAAAGTTACGAAAAATAGAAGGAGAGCTTCAAAAATTCAAAAAGACTTATGCTGAAGCTAATGTTTAGATCAGCCACCTTCATCAAGTCCATAAGAAGGATGCCATGGACTATATCAACAAGAAGCGTCACTTAACTGAAGGGCTAGAAAGGGCGAAGAAGCTAAATAGTGATAAGGCCTAGGTTCTATCCGCTAAGATCTTCTCCCTTGAAACTGAACTCCATGGAGTGAATGAGAAGATTGATTGATTGAAATTGAGTGCAGTTCAGTTTCAAAGCCAAGAGGAGTACAGCTGGGATTGGTCTAGAAGGTTTTTTGATCTCCAGAAATAACTATGCGACATTGAAGAGAATTATAAGTCTTATCAATTTTCTTGGAGTGAGGAGATCGATGATTACAAGAGGAAACTCAAGACTACCAATTGTGAAGTGATGAGACTCCAGAAGTAGTTGGCCGATAGAGAGCAAGCTGGCCCTAACAAGGAATTGTACTAACTCCTTGCTTTAAGGGGGACCATGGAAGGACTATCTGAGTCATATGAAAAGGAGAAAATCGAGCTGCAACCGCTAAGGGTCTAGATGGTTTATCAAGAAGATGCCATCAAGGATGCAGAGGCTAAATCTGTAGTTCTTTTGAAGAGGTTGAGAGAGATAGAGGAAGAATCGTGTAGATGGGAGAGGATGCTGAGGGAGAGCTTGGTGGTGAGGAAGAGGCTTGAAGAAGAAATAGAAGGCCCAAAACTATTCCTTGAAATGGCTGGAGCTGGCAGTCCAAAGTCCAACTCTAAGTAGGATTTTGGCTTCTTTTTCTCTCTTTTTTTTTGTAATTGGCTTTACGGACCATTTCATGTATCAAAAGTTTATTTTAATGAAACACTACATTCTAATTGCTTCATCTCAGTCTTATGCTTGCATAGTTTTTCAATCTATTTTTTTTAGTTATTCTCGATTGTAAAGTTGCTCTTCGATAGTGGTTATAGTTTGCCACAACATATGTACCCTTTGATTATAGATGATGGTTCATGGGTAGTTTTTTTTTTGGTTTGTATAATTGGGTCTTCACATATTTTGTGTCTGGATGAGGTCCCTTGATCCCGATTGTGGTTGATCATGACCTTCGCTTAGACAAAATCATCCTCCCTTCTTGAATATTTGGAGGTCTTTTCTTATGCCAGGATGAGGTTCTCCTCCTGTTCTTGGCATATTTGATCTTTTCTTTTGTTAAGATGAGATTCTCCTCCTATTCATAACAAAGGCATTGGAGCATGAAAGGTCCCTTGAGAGAGCCTCTTCCTTTATCCTTCTGTCAGGATGAGGTCCTCCACCTATTCCTGATGGAGTTATTTTTTTTTCTTATTAGGATGAGGTTCTCTTCCTAATCCTAATAAGATCATTTAGGCACAAAAGGACCATTGAAAGGTTCTGTCTCCTTATTTCCTTATCTGGACGAGGTTCTCCTCCTATTCCTGATGGGTTTGGCCTTTTTTCTTGTTAGGATGAGGTTCTCCTCCTATTCCTGATGGAGTCATTAGGGCATAAAAGGGCTATTGAAAGGGCCTCTCTCCTTATCCTTCCATCAGGATGAGGTCTTTCTCCTATTCCTAATGGAGTTGGCTTTTTTTTTGTTAGAATGAGGTTTTCCTTCTGATCCTAATAAGGTCATTGGGACACAAAAAGGCTATTGAAAGGGCCTCTCCTCTGATCTCGATGTCAGGATGAGGTCCTATTCCTGACGGGGTTGGCTTTTTTTCTTGTTAGGATGAAGTTCTCCTCTTATTTTTAATAAGATCATTAGGCCACAAAAATGGCCATTAAAAGGGCCTCTCCCCTTATCCCTCTGTCAGGATGAGGACCTCCCATTCCTGATGGGATTAACCTTTTTTCTTATTAGGATGAGATTCTTCTCTTATTTCTAACAAGTTCATCAGGACATAAAAGGACTATTGAAAGGGCCTCTTTGTTAGATATATGTACCCTAGAAGCCAAATTGGCTGACACATGTAATACACTTCTAAGGAAAAAATTCTAATTTTAACTATAAATAATAAAATGGATTATTTTCTATCATGGTGTGTATTTGAAAGTGTCTGTGATACATTCCTTGAGTTAATGGTAATGATAGTTCATATTTTCAAAAGTTGAAAATTTAAGACATAAATTTTTATTATTAACTCATAAAATACTTTCAACCGTAGGATCATCATAAGGATGGTGATTGATCTGGAAGGTTGGTGTACGATTGCTTCTTTTAGATAGATGAGTCTTGAGTCTATGGTGTAGAGACATCGAAGTGAGAGTATAGGTACTCGTTAGAGAATGATGGCACTGAGCATGACCACGTCGAGTAGTCATGAGGAAGTTTACCTTCTCGTCGATGATTGGCTCAAAGCTGCAGTCGTATGTCTTGTTCTTTGATCTGAGGTGCATCGATAATTCACCTTGAGGGTGTTGTAGTTTGACTACACCATAACTCGATCTCCTAACCATTCAAAATTCTAAGGTGTATGTTGGCTATAGCATATTCATTATAGAAATTAGATTGCACTAATAGGGGATCTATCAAACTCGGTAGATGAGGAGTAGCCCTATTATGATCATGACAATCAAGTCTATAAGCCCATGGCCATGGTAGAGTGAAATAATAGAAAAAATTTCTATTAAGGTTTTCACATTGGACTTGAATCGAATGATTAATTTATAAGATGGAAATTAGGATTTGACAAGATCACCTTAACCCTAATCCAGTCAGGGCTCAAGATACAGGAACTTAATCACATAGGTAACTACATCGAGAGGTTCACTTTTAGTTCTAATGGGTTGCCATCATATGTTGCTAGGTGTCACTAGTGAATTTTGGGAGCAATTAGAATGATTTGGATGATCGATCATACTAGTTGTCTGAATCAGAAAAGTTCTAATCCATCGAAAGGTGTTTTGATGATGTTGATGATAGAGATCGCGACATATCCCATTACCATATGAGACTGAACCTAACTGGATCACACAAATAAAAATTTAGATCTAGATATCATCAATTGGATTAATCTAGTTCAATTGATTTGAATATGATTCAATTAGGTTCAAGAAAATCATTCTAGCACACGATTGAGCCTAATGTTCTCCATTAACAATCATTAAAGCTTGTCTCAACTAAGCCAAATGTATTTGGGATCACTCAAAAACCTTTACTTACTCTGACTGAAGCTTGTCTAGGTCAGAAAAAGGATTGTCTTAATTTATGAGATAAATTTAAGTCAACACTTTCCATTTTCAGTCACCCGCTAAATCTTGTGTTCGGACATTGGTTAAATGTTGACCCTGGACACTTAGACATCTGCCCATCTATCATGCACCCATAGGAGAGAACCTGGACACTTGTCCCCCTACTAAAATGTAGATAGGAAGGGAGTGCATGCCTAGGGAGGCATGCGCCCCATGAGGACAAAAGATGGAGTCCCATACAGATGGGACTCTAGTTGCTTCAGGGGATTAAATTGTGTGGCGCCAACAAGACTTGTTTGACCCAGTCTTGGCACCACCTAAGGAGAGTTTTGAGGGTTACTAATTTGATTGGATCACATGACATCATTCCATCAATCAAATTTATATCTGATTGCCCAAAGGGCCATGATTGGCCATGATGATGTGGCATTGCATGGCACAGCAGGGTCTATATAAACCCTGTCTACACCTAGAATTCAATTTTTCTACCTTTAGCCCATGCCACATAGCCACTCTCCCTTCTTCTCCATGCCACCCTCTGGTCCTTCCTCTCCTCTCCATGCCCAAGGGACTTTGGGCATGAAGAAGATGTGATCCAAGCAAGTGAAAGGCACTAGAAAAGGAAGAAGGTAGCACTACTGTAAGAGACAACGTCTGTTCTTCAAAATCCATTCTGAGGACCTTCAAGATTAGATCCAGATCTAATTTTTGGAGGATTGATTGAGAAGAAGAATATCTTTAGATCTTGCCCGAGTGGATATGGTAGAGGCAAGGGACTTACATGGCAACATCCAAAACCTCAGGCAAACATCGGAATCGTCATAGGATAATTAGATAACCAAAAATAAAGGTATAATTAAATTAGATTTAATTTTTATTTTTATTTTTATTATTAAATTAATAAGATTAAATTTGAGGAGTCTCAGATTTGATTAACATCTTAAAGGAAAAATTTCTAAAATATTCCACCCGATCCAATCAGATCTGAATGAACCTGATCCAAAAAATAGATTTTTTCCTTCAACTGGTATCAGTGCCAGGTTCTAAAATTTATTAAATCTAATTTTAATTTATTTTTTATCTAATAATTAGATAATTTTAGATGTCACATTAGATGTGATTATATTTTAAATCAAAAAATTAAAAATTAAATAATCTAGATCTAAGATGTATGAGATGCATGATTAGACTAGGAATAGAATTATTCTATGTGTAGTCCAACATGATTATAATTCTTATTTAATTATTTATAATTTTTAAATTTACTTATTGAATATTTTTTAATATTATAAATATTATAATTTGATCTAAAAAGTAAAAAATAAATTTATTTAATTTGATCATATGAGATATGATAGATGCATGTTTAGACTAATTATAGAATAGTTCTACAAAATTATCTAGAATAAATTTTAATTCGATATGATCAAATTTAAATCTTATTTTTTAGATATTTATGAGATAATTTAGACATAGGAATATGAATGATATGATACATGAGATGTATGCAAAATATATTTTTAGTTAGATTAATTTTTATATATGTGATATATGATGTAGATCTAACTAGTTTTGTAGATTTATCATATTTTTGATTAAGGCATTTTCCTTGGCCGTCCGATCATGAGAACGAAGTAAGATTTAAAGGCCTTCTCCTCCCATTCGATGGGGTGTTTTTATGCTGTGTGGGGGTGCTATGCATTCGACCTTAATTAGAAATCAAAACTTATTTTCTGCAAAATCCTAGATCCTGAAATCCTAGGATTTTATATATATATTTTATTTATGAACCATAAATTTAATTGAGAATTAAGATTATCAAATATATTAGATCTAAAGTTGAGAATTTTTAGATCTAAGATATATTCATAAAATTGGATTCGGGCTTGGATAGCTGAATTAGGTCTAGCGATTGATCAAACTGAATCAGGAGTTGGATAGGTGGGATCAGGAGTACTTAAATTGACCAGCCTAATAGGATTAAGTCTGGGTTAAGATCAAGTCACATGAGTGATCGATCAAGTTAAGACCTAATTAGGCTTAGTGGTTAGAGTCTAGATTGTAGGCTAATCCAATTGGTTCTGGCTCAATAATTTGGTATCCAAGGTAAGTTTGGCAGATACGACCGATTGATTTTTAATTGAGAGCTACTCGACTCGAATGCATTCTTGTTGAGTTAATGGCATATCCGTTCCACTGGTCTCACTTACCTGGCCATATTTGTTGGCCCAGTCCTGATCTAAGGTGGCTAACAATACGAGCTAACCCATGCCACTAGGTTAGTCATAATGGTTATGGCTATATCAAGTCAAGTTTAAAGAGACCTAAACCAAATCTTCCTAAGAAAAGATTAAGTCAAAGGTCTTCCACCATTGTACATGTGCGGGTCCTTTTCGGGGTTGATTATTGTCGGCTGGTCATAGTGGTTCAGTTACACCAAAATGATGCAACCACGTCCATTAGGCATTGGATGCTATGGGCTGAAGGATGGATTGGGATCAATATTCTAGATATGGTGAGAGATTCAATTAAGAATCCAATCTGTACAAATGGTGGATTTGACTTAACTAAGAAGTGGATCAATATTTCGTGCATGATGAGATTCATGAATTATAGACCAAGTCTGGGTGCACCATGATTAGAGAATCATTGGACAAGAGTTGTTGACTCATTGGCTAACCCATCACCAATAACTGTTAGGTGAGATGATGAGTCAGTTGATGGGACTGCACCATCCACTGGAAATCAGTAATCATGAAGATTTTCACATCTTTACAAAGGAAGTGTAGGGATTCGAGAAAATAGTGGAAGCTGATTTGTTTAAAAATCAAACCCCTAAACATATTGGTTAAGTCTTAATTACAAAATCTAACTAGAAAATTTGACTCTCTATAGAAAAATGTCTGCATCCAACCCACTAGCCCATATCCTGGACACCCATAGACTGATCGGATTCAATTACAAGGATTGGCTCTAGAACTTCAAAATTACTTTAGGTTTCGAGAAGTTGACTCATGCAGTGGATCAAGATCTCCTCACCTTACTAGCTCGTCCATCCACTGAACAGAGAGCATCTCTTGACAAATGGATGGATGAAAATAATAAGGCCAAATACTATATGTTGGGCTCGATGTTTGATAAGCTTTAGTGCCAACATAGATATCAAGATTGTTCACCAAATGTTGGCTCATCTACAAGAGTTGTTTGGTGAATAGAGTCGTGCAACCAAATATGAGGTCACTAAATGACTATTTAAGGCTAAAATGCATTATGGATAGTTAGTCTATGATCATTGTCTGATGATGATCAAGAACTTGGAAGAGCTTGAGAAGCTCAGAGTGAAGTTAGACCTGGATCTGCAGAATGATATAATTCTACAATCCTTGATTGATGCGTATGTAGTAGCTCATCATGGACTACCATATACATAAACTTCAGAATACTCTGACTGAGCTTATGAATATACTGGTTACTACTGAGCTTTCTATAAAAGGTTCTAAAGGCTCAGTACTTGCTATGAAACAAACTTCTATCAAGAGAAAGCTTTTTAGAAAGAAGAAGAAGTCTGTAAAAAAATAGAAGGTGGAAGGTGGAAAAAAGAAGAAAGCCGCTGACAAAGGAAAGTGTTTCCATTGTAATACTGACGGCCACTGAAAGCAGAATTGCCCTACATATCTAGCCATCTTGAAGAATAAGAAGAAGATAGATCCTTCTGGAGGTATGCTCGTTATTGAATCTAATCCTATGATTTCTTCTACATCTAGTTGGATGCTTGACTCTGCTTCTAGTGCTCATTTGTGCACTTCTATGCAGGGTCTTAAGGATAGCAAGAGACTGAGGGATGGTGAGATGATCCTACATGTCGAAAATGGAGCAAGAGTTGCTGCTGTGGCCGTGGGAACCTATCCTCTTCGACTACCGTCTCGCTTAGATTTAGTACTTAGGGATTGTTATTATGTGCCTACTACAAGCAGGAATTTGATTTCTATTTTATGTTTAGCACAAGAAGGCTGTGTAATTAGTTTTCTTAAGGATCCTTGTAATATTCTTTATGAAAGAAATAAAATTGTTAGTGGTTTACTTATTAATGATCTCTACCAGTTATATATTGATGTATCTATCTTCAATATCGAGCAGAATGTGAATGCCATAAGATCAAAATGACCCAGAGATTGTCCAAATGATAGGTATCTATGGCACCTAAGGCTAGGCCAAGTAGCAGAAGATAGGATTAATAAATTAGAGAAAATTGAGCTATTGAGTTTGTTGACTTCGGAGTCAAACCCAATTTATGAATAATGTCTTCATGGCAAAATGACTAAGCTCCCTTTTGTAGGACATGGGGAAAGGGCCACGAAACTACTTGCCCTTGTACATACTGATGTGTGCAGCCCATTTGATATGCCGGCTAGAGGCAACTTTGACTACTTCATAATCTTTATCAATGATTTATCTCGATATGGTTATGTGTATCTTATGAGACACAAGTCTGAAGCCTTGGAATAGTTTAAGAAATTCAGACATAATGTTAAAAAGTAAACTAAAAAACCCATTAAGGTTCTTCGATTAGATCAAGGAGGTGAATACCTTAGTTGAAAATTTTTGGACTATCTCAAGCAAAATGGCATAGTCTCTCAATGGACTCCATCTGGAATACCTCACTTAACGAAGTTTTAGAATGGAGGAACCAGACCCTACTAGATATGGTCCAATCCATGATGAGCTTAACAAACCTTTTTGATTTTCTTTGGAGACATAGTCTATTAATTGCTATATATTTATTGAATAGGGTTCCCTCTAAAATCATTTCTACCACACCGTATGAGATATGACATGGTAAGAAACCAAGTCTGAGTCATCTCAGAATTTAGGATTGTCGGGCTCATGTCAAAAGACAACAAGTGGATAAGTTAGACTATAGATCCTTTAGAGCTCGATTCATAGGATATCCTAAAGAGTCATTAGGATATTATTTCTACATTCCAAAAGACCATAATGTGATTGTGATTCGACATGCTATCTTTCTTGAAAAATAGTTTATTCAAGATGGTGGCATTGGAAAGCAGATCAAGCTCAAGAAAAAAATCTCACAAGAGCAAGAAGCTATGGAAATCAAATCAGATTGAGCCAATACAATCACTACCTCCTCCTCCTCATAGATCGAAAAGGATTTCTCATCCTCCAGAGAGGTACATGGTACTATTTGAGAGAAAGTAGAAAAAATATTCCTCATAGGTAATGAGGTTCATGGTGATGATCCCAAAACCTATGATGAGATGATATCAGATATCGACTCCGAGAAATGGTTAGAGGCAATGAAGTCAGAAATTTACTCGATGCACTCAAACCAAGTTTGGACCTTGGTAGATCCACTAGAAGGTATAATACCTATTGGGTGTAAATAGATGTAGAAGAAAAAGATTGGTGTAGATGAGAATGTGGAGACATTCAAAGCTAGACTAGTGGCAAAAGGGTATAGTCAACATGAAGGAATTGACTATCAAGATACCTTTTTGCCAATAGCCATTTTAAAATTCATCTTCACATTGCTTGCTGTTGCTGCCTATTTTGATTATGAAATATGGTAAATGAATGTGAAAACGGCATTCTTAAATGGATATCTTGAGGAAGATATCTATATGGAACAACCACTAGATTTTACATCCAGTGATGTTGATCACAAAGTATGCAAGCTGCAAAGGTCCATATATGGACTTAAGCAAGCATCTCAAAGTTGGAATACTCATTTTAATGATGTGATCAAATTATTTGATTTCTTCAAGAATGAGGAGGAACCATGTATTTTCAAAAATATTAGTGGGAGCGCTATTGTCTTCCTCGTACTATATGTGGATGATATCCTCCTTATTGGGAATGATATTTTCATATTGACCACAGTTAAAATATGGTTATCTAAAGAATTTTCTATGAAAGACCTAGGAGAAGTATCCTTTATTCTAGGAATTAAGGTCTATAGAGATAGACCAAATAGGATGCTAGGTCTTTCATAGAAGATGTACATAGAGGAAGTGCTAAAGAGGTTTAGCATGGAAAACTTCAAGAGGGGTTTGGTACCCTTCAGACATGGCATTCATCTCTCCAAGAAAATATGTCCCAACACACCTGAGGAGATTGAACACATCAGCAAGATCCCTTATGCTTCAGTAATAGGGAGCCTCATGTATGCCATGTTATGTACATGACCTGATATAGCCCGTGCTATGAGTGTCACGAGCAGATATCAGGCGAATCCAGGTGAAGAACACTAGACTTCTGTAAAATGTATCCTTAAGTACTTGAGAAGAACTAAGGATATGATGTTGGATTTTGGTAATAGAGAACTCCAAGTCCAAGGATATATAGACTCGGATTTTATGTCTGATATAGATGATCGAAAGTTGACATCTAAAAGTCTGTTTATGTGTAATGGTGGTGCTGTCAGTTGAAAGAGTTCCAATCAAACAATGATAGCAAATTCCACAATAGAAGTAGAGTACATCGCTACGTCAGAAGCTACAAAGGAGGCATTCTGGTACAAGAAGTTTACCATAGAGATTGGAGTGATGCCATCGGATGCCATTCCTCTGTACTGCGATAATAATGGTGCCATTACCCTAGCTAAGGAGCCAAGGTCTCACCAAAAATCCAAGTACATCGAACGGCAATACCATCTCAACCATGATTACCTTGAGAAAGGTTATGTCGAGATCAAGAGAGTCGACTCTGCAGACAATGTGGTAGACCCACCTAAAAAGCCATTGGACCAAAAGAAGATCGAAGCCCACCTTGAGAAGATGGGACTAAGATTTGTAGCCAATTGGCTTTAGAACTAGAATCAGTTCAACTTGATATCACCAGATTCAAACCCATTTTTTTTTTTTTTTTTTTTTTTTTTTTTTTTTTTTTTTTTTTTTTTTTTTTTTTTTTTTTTTTTTTTTTTTTTTTTGTTTTTTTTTTTGTTTGTGTGACCATTTTGGTTCAGTTCTTATATGGTAATGGGATATGTCATGATCTCTATCATAGACATCATCGAAACTCTTTTCGATGGATCAGAACTCTTCTGATTCGAACAGCTAGAATGATCGATCATCTAAATCATTCTAATTGCTCCCAAAATCCACCAGTGACACCTAGCAGTATATGGTGGCAACCCATAGAGCTGAATGCAACCTCTTGGTGCAGCTACCTGTGTGATTAGTTCTTCTATCTTGAGCCCCGATCAGATTAGGGTTAAGGTAAACTCGTCAAACCCTAGTCTCTGCATATGATTAATCATTCGATTCGTCCAATGTGAAAATCTAAATAGAAACTCTTTCTATTATTTCACTCTACCATGGCCATGATTTCGGACTTGATTCTCATGATATCATAGGGCTGCTCCTCTACCACCGAGGTAGATAGATCCATCTTGATGCAATCCAGTTCCTACAATGAACATGCTATAGCCAATATACACCTCAGGGTTCCATATGGCTAGGAGACCGAGTAATGGTGTAGTCAAACTATAACACCCTCAAGGTGAACTGCCGATGCATCTCAGGTCAAAGAACCAGACACACTACTGCAGCATCGATCAGTCATTGACGAGAAGTAGACTTCCTAATGACTACTGAGTGGTCACGCTCAGTGCCCTCTTCTCTAACAGTACCTTACTTTGCTCGGTGTCTCCACACCGTAGACTCAAGAACTACTATTAAAGAGAAGCGATCTACACCAACCTTCCGGATCAATCACCATCCCTGTATGATCCTATGGTCGGAGCTTTTATGAGTTAATAATGATTATTCATGTCTTAAATTTTCAACTCTTGAAAATATGAATTATCATTACCATTAACTCAAAGGATGTATCACAGACACTAAATACACATGTGTGATAGAAAATAACCCATTTATTAATTATAGTCAAAATTATAATTTTGCCCCTAGAAGTGTATTACAAGTGTCAGCCAATTCTGGCTTCTAGGGCACATATATCTAACAATATACACTAAACTAGACTTGGCTTAGTCATAACAATTATGACTAACCTAGTGGCATGGGTCAGCTCGGATTATTGACCACCTCAGATCAGAACTGTGTCAATAGATATGGCCAAGTAAGTGAGACCGGTGGAAGGAATATGCCGTTAACTCGCACAAGAACGCATTCAGGTCGAGTAGCTTCCAATTAAAAACCAGTCGGTCGTCTGTGCCAAACTTACCTTAGACACCAAATTGTTGAGTCAGAACCAATTGGGTTAGCCTACAATCCAGACTCTAACCTCTGAGCCTAATTAGGTCTTGCTTGATCGTGACTCGATCTTGATCCAGACTTAATCCTATTAGGCTGGTCAATTTAAGCATTGTTGATCCCCTCTAACCAACTCTTGATTCGATTTGATCAACCGCTTAGACCTAATTGAGCTACCCAAGCCCGAACCTAGTATTATGAATATGTCTTAGATCTGAAATTCTCAATTTTAGACCTAATTGATATTCCATAAACTTAATTCTTAATTAAGTTGGGTTCATAAACAAAATATGCACAATAAATCCTAGGGTTTCAGGATCTAGGGTTTTGCAGAAAGTAAGTTTTGGGTTTCTGATTAAGGACGAACATGCAGCACCCCTACACGTCATAAGAACACCCCATCGAATGGAAAGAGAGGGCCTTTAAACTCTTCTTCATTCTTATGATCGGACGGCCAAGAGGAACGCCTTAATCAGGAACATTCAATACTACAAAACAATATCAGATCTATATCATATATCTCATATATAAAGTAGATCTAATCATGGCATATTTTGCATACATCTCATGTATCATAATCATGCATGTTTTTAGATCTAAATTATCACATAATAATCTAAAAAATTAGATTTAAATTGATCTAATCAAAATAAATTCTAATCTAGACAATTATGTAGAACTATTCTACAACTAGTCTAGTCATGCATCTATCATATCTCATATGATATTTAAAATTAAATAATTTTATTTGCTGTTTATCAGATGTTATTATAATACTTATAATATCAGAAAATAGTAAATAAGAAGATCTAAAATATGATTTAATCAGATTAAATCAAAGACATGCAAAACTATTCTATAGAACTATTCTATTCTAGAACTAGTCATGCATATCTTCATGTTCTTAGATCCAAATCATTTAATTTTAATTTTCTGATTTTAGATCTGATCACATCTCATGTGACATATGAAATCACTTTATTTTCTAATTAAAATAAAATTAAAATCAGATCTAAACAATTTAGAACCATGGCTCTGATACCAGTTGAAGGGAAATCCTGATTTTTCGGTCCAGGTTCGTCCAGATCTGATTAGATCAAGAGATATATTTCAAAAATTTTCTCTTGATCTCAATCAGATATTGATATATTTTAGATCTGATTCTTATTATTTTAATAAATAAAATAAAATAAAATAAATTAAATCAAATTTAATTTACCTGATTTGGGTAATCCTATTACCCTGTAGATGATCCTGATTGCAGCGGAAGGTTCTGGATCAAGCCACGCAAGCGCCTGGCCTCTACCGGTATCCCCACTCGGGTTGGATTTGAAGATCCTCTTCTTCTCTATCACACCTCCAAAAATCAGATCTGGATTTGATCTGGAGGATCTTCAAAACTCTTTTGAAGATCTGCAGTCGTCCTTTTGCAGCAGCGCAGCCTTCTTGCTTTTGATCGTCTTTCCTTGATCTGAATCGCACCAACCTAAGTCCAAAACTCTTTTGGACGTGGAGAGCAAGGGGAGAAGAGACTATGGCATGGAGAAGGAGGGGAGAGGCAGCCTTGGGTGTGGGGTTTCTTAATTGAATTTCATTCACTTAGAATTAGGGTTGGGCGCAGGGTCTTATTTATAGACCTCTTATGATCCAACTCCTCTTCCTCTCAACCAATCACAACCCTTTGTGAAATCAGATCTAAATCTGATTGGTTGAAATAGAGACCCCTGGATTCCTCCTTAGAGGGCGCCTAAGACCAGTCAAACTGGATTCTTAGTAGAACTCTGATTGGAATCCAAAAGGGAGGTGGAGTCCTTGTCCAACAAGGACTCCTAGGCGCCTCCTACTTGGGCTCACGCCACCCTTGGCGTGCGCCCTTCTCCTTGCCAGGTTCTAGCAGGGGGACAGGCCCCCACCAGCTCTCCAATAGGTGCATGACATGTGGTCAAAAGTCAAAGGGTCAATGGTCAACGTTTGACCAGTCAAAGGTAGACTTTTGACCAAAGTCAAAGAACAAGAAATGGCAGGTGACCAAAAATGGCAGGTAATGTCTTACAAAATAAGACAACCTATTCTGACTTGGACAACCTCCAGTCAGACCATATGAAGGCCTCTGATTGAGCACAAACTCCTTTGGCTCAGTCAGGACAACTTATTTATGATAGTAAAAGAAGAACGTTAGGTTCAATCGAGTGCTAGCACGATTTTCCTTGAACCTAATTGAATCTCATTCAGATCAATTGAACTAGATCAGTTCAATTGATGATCACCAGATTCAAACCCTTGTTTGTGTGACCCAGTTAGGTTCAGTTCTGTATGGTAATGGGATATGTCATGATCTCTATCATCGACATCATCGAAACTCCTTTCGATGGATCAGAACTCTTCTGATTCGAACAGCTAGAATGATCGATCATCTAAATCATTCTAATTGCTCCCAAAATCCACCAGTGACACCTAGCAGTATATGGTGGCAACCCATCAGAGCTGAATGCGAACCTCTTGGTGCAGCTACCTATGTGATTCAGTTCTTCTATCTTGAGCCCCGATCAGATTAGGGTTAAGGTAAACTCGTCAAACCCTAGTCTCTGTCATATGATGTAATCATTCGATTCGAGTCCAATGTGAAAATCTAAATAGAAACTCTTTCTATTATTTCACTCTACCATGGCCATGGATTTCTGGACTTGATTCTCATGATCATCATAGGGCTGCTCCTCTACCACCGAGGTAGATAGATTCCATCTTGATGCAATCCAGTTCCTACAATGAACATGCTATAGCCAACATACACCTCAGGGTTCCATATGGCTAGGAGACCGAGTAATGGTGTAGTCAAACTATAACACCCTCAAGGTGAACTGCCGATGCATCTCAGGTCAAAGAACCAGACACACTACTGCAGCATCGAGTCAGTCATTGACGAGAAGGTAGACTTCCTAATGACTACTCGAGGTGGTCACGCTCAGTGCCCTCGTTCTCTAACGAGTACCTGTACTCTTGCTCCGGTGTCTCCACACCGTAGACTCAAGACTCATCTACTAAAGAGAAGCGATCGTACACCAACCTTCCGGATCAATCACCATCCTCCTGATGATCCTATGGTCGGGAGCTATTTATGAGTTAATAATGATTATTCATGTCTTAAATTTTCAACTCTTGAAAATATGAATTATCATTACCATTAACTCAAAGGATGTATCACAGACACTAAATACACATGTGTGATAGAAAATAACCCATTTTATTAATTATAGTCAAAATTACAATTTTGCCCCTAGAAGTGTATTACAAGTGTCAGCCAATTCTGGCTTCTAGGGCACATATATCTAACAATATACACGACCTGATAGCCCATGCTATGAATGTTATGAGAGGATATCAGTCGAATCTAGGTGAAGAACACTGGACTTCTATGAAATGTATCCTTAAGTACTTGAGAAGAACTAAAGATATGTTGTTGGTTTTTGGTAATGGAGAACTCCAAATCCAGGGGTATACAGACTCGAATTTTATGACTGATATAGATGATCGAAAGTCGACATCTGAAAGTCTGTTTGTGCATAATGGTGGTGCTATCAGTTGGAGGAATTCCAAGCAGATAGTGATAGCAGATTCTACCATGAAAGCAGAATACATCACTACATCAGAAGCTACGAAGGAGGCATTTTGGTACAAGAAATTCACCGTGAAGATCAAAGTGATGCCATCGAATGCTATTGTTCTATACTATGACAATAATGGTGCCATAGCCCTTGCTAAGGAGCCGAGGTCTCACCAGAAATCTAAGCACATTGAGCGGCGATACCACCTCATCTGCGATTACCTCGAGAAATGTTATGTCAAGGTCAAGAGAGTCGACTCCACAAATAATGTGACAGACCCACTCACAAAGTCGTTGGGCTAGCAGAAGATCAAAGCCCACCTTGAGAAGATGGGACTTAGATTTGTAGCCAATTGGCTTTAGGTCAAGTGGGAGTTTGTTAGATATGTGTGCCCTAAAAGCCAAATTCGCTGACACTTGTAATACACTTCTAAGGACAAAATTATAATTTTAACTATAAATAATAAAATGGATTATTTTCTATCATAGTGTGTATTTGAAGGTGTCTGTGATACATCTCTTGAGTTAATGGTAATGATAGCTCATATTTTCAAGAGTTGAAAATTTAAGACATGAATTTTCATTATTAACTCATAAAATGCTTCCGACCGTAGGATCATCATGAAAATGGTGATTGATTCAAAAGATTGATGTACGATCGCTTCATTAGGATAAATGAGTCTTGAGTCTATGGTATAGAGACATCAGAACGAGAGTATAGATACTCGTTAGAGAACGAGGGCACTGAGCATGACCACGTCGAGCAGTCATCAAGAAGTCTACCTTCTTATTGATGACTGGCTCGAAGCTGCAGTAATGTATCTGGTTCTTTGACCTGAGGTGCATCGATAGTTCACCTTGAGGGTGTTATAGTTTGACTACACCATAACTCGGTCTCCTAGCCATTCGAATTTCTGAGGTATATGTTGGCCATACCATGTTCATTGTAGGAATTAGATTGCACCAATATGGGATCTATCTATCTCGGTAGAAGAGGAGCAGCCCTATGATGATCATGAGAATCAAGTCCATAAGCCCATGGCCATGGTAGAGTGAAATAATAGAAAGTGTTTCTATTAGAATTTTCATATTGGACTTGAATCGAATGATTAATTGATATGACGAATATTAGGATTTGATGAGATCACCTTAATGAAGGGAAATCTTGATTTCTCGCGGTCAGATTCGTTCAGATCTGATTGGATCGAGAGGCATATTTCAAAAATCACCACTTAGATCCTAATTAGATCTGACACTTTTTAGATCTAATTTTATGATCTGATGAATAAGAAAATAAAACTAAATTAATTTTGAATTAATTTTACCTTGATTCTGGGTAATCTGATTACCCATCGATGATCCTGCCGAAGCCCTGAGATTCCAGATCTAGCCACGCAGGTGCCTGGCCTCTACCGATATCCACTTGGGTTGGATCTGGAGATCTTCTCCTTCTCTTTCCTTTCTCCAAAAATCAGATCTGGATCTGATTTGGAGAATCTTCAAAACTTCTTCTGAAGATCACCTGTCATCTCTGCAGCAATGCTGCCTTCTTCCTTTTTCGTCAGTCTTTCCTCTCCTGACTCGCACTAATCTGAAGGCCCAACATCCTTAGGTGTGGAGAGGAGAGAGAGGGTCAGATGGTGGCATGGAGAAGGGAGAGGGGCAACCTTGGGGCATGGCTTGGAAGAGAAGTTCTCAAAAGTGGGCGCAGACAGGGTCTTTTTATAGACTCAGCTGCGCCATGCAGTGCTGCATCACCCCGGCCAATCACGTTGCTTTATGCAATCAGATCTAAATCTGATTGATGGGATGACATCATCTAATCTAATCAAATGAGAGACCCATAGGTTCATTCTTAGATGGCATCTAAGACTAGTCAAAGTAGATACCCAAGGGCCACCTAAGTAGAAACCAAGAAGCAACCTGGAGTCCCATCCATATGGGACTCCAGCATCCCTATCCATGGGCGCACGCCATCCTAGGCATGCACCCTCTTCTTTCCAATTTCTAGAGAGGGGACAAGCCCCTATCTGCTCTCCAATAAGTGCATAACACATGGGCAGATGTCCAAGGGTCGAAGGTCAACGTTTGATCAAGTCAAAGTACAAAAATTAGCAGGTGACGAAAAATGGCAGGTGTTGTCTCAAATTTATCTCATAAATTAAGACAACCCTTTTCTAACTTGGACAAGCTCCAGTCAGACCAGGTAAAGGTACCTAAGTGAGCACAAACTCATTTGGCTCAGTCGAGATAACTTTTATGATAAGAAAAAGGAGAATGTTAGGCTCAATCGTGTGCTAGCACGATTTTCTTGAACCTAATTGAATCTTATTCAAATCAATTGAACTGGACAAGTCCAATTGATGATATCCAAATCTAGACCCTTGTTTGTGTGACCCAATTAGATTTAGTTTTGTATGGTAATGGCACATGTCATGATCTCCATCATCAACATCATTGAAACTCCTTTCGATGGATCAGAACTCTTCTAATTCAGACAACTTAGAATGATCGATCATCTAAATCATTCTAATTGCTCCCAAAATCCACCAGTGACACCTAGCAGCATATGATGGAAATCCATCAAAATTGAAAATGAACCTCTTGGTGCAGCTACTTGTGTGATTAAGTTCTTCTATCTTGAGCCCCGATCAGATTAGGGTTAAGGTGAACTCGTCAAACCCTAATTTCTATCATATGATTTAATCATTCGATTCAAGTCCGATGTGAAAACCATAATAGAAACTCTTTCTATTATTTCACACTCTCTGCCATGGCCATGGGCTTATGGACTTGATTCTCATGATCATCATAGGGCTGCTCCTCATCCATCGAGGTAGATAGATTCCATCTTGGTGCAATCCAATTCCTACAATGAACATGCTATAGCCAACATATACCTCAGGATTTCGAATGGCTAGGAGACCGAGTCATGGTGTAGTCAAACTATAACATCATCAAGATGAATTGTTGATGCACCTCAGGTCAAAGAATTAGATACACCACTACAGCATTGAGTCAGTCATCGACGAGAAGGTAGACTTCCTTATGACTACTCGAGGTGGTCATGCTCAGTGCCCTCGTTCTCTAACGAGTACCTGTACTCTCACTCCGGTGTCTCTACACCGTAAATTTAAGACTCATCTACTATAAAGAAGGGATCATATACTAACCTTCTAGATCAATCACCATCCTCATGATGATCCTACGGTCAGGAGCATTTTATGAGTTAATAATGAAAATTTTTGTCTTAAATTTTCAACTCTTGAAAATAAGAATTATCATTACCATTAACTCAAAGAATGTATCACAGATACTAAATACACTTATGTAATAGAAAATAATCCATTTTATTATTTATAGTCAAAATTATAATTTTGCTCCTAGAAGTGTATTACAAGTATCAGTCAATTTTGGCTTCTAGGACACTCATATCTAATACTTAACCCTAATCCGGTCGGGGCTTAAGATAGAGGAACTTAATCACATAGGTAACTGCATCAAGAGGTTCGATTTTAGTTTTGATGGGTTGCCACCATATACTACTAGGTGTCACTGGTGGATTTTGGGAGTGATTAGAATGATTTGGATGATCGATCATACTAGTTGTTTGAATCAAAAAAGTTTTGATCCATCGAAAGATGTTTCGATAATGTCGATGATAGAGATTACGACATATCCCATTACCATACAGAACTAAACCTAACTAGATCATACAAATAAGGATTTAGATCTGGATATCATCAATTGGATTAACTCAGTTCAATTGGTTTGAATAAGATTCTATTATGTTCAAGAAAATCATGCTAGCACATGATTGAGCCTAATGTTCTCCTTTAATATCATTAATGCTTGTCTCGACTGAGCCAAATGTGTTTGGACTCACTCAAAAATCTTTACTTAGTTTGACTAGAGCTTGTCTAGGTTAGAAAAGTGTTGTCTTAATTTATGAGATAAATTTGAGATAACACCTGCTATTTTTCGTCACCTGCTAAATCTTGTCCTTGGACTTTGGTCAAATGTTGATCTTTGACACTTAGACATCTGCCCATGTGTCATGCACCCATAGGAGAGAACTTTGACCCTTGTCCCCCTACTAAAAGATAGATAGATAAAGGATGCATGCCTAGGGAGGCGTGCGCCCCATGTGGATAAGGATTGGAGTCCCATATAGATGGGACTCCAGTTGCTTCAGGGAATCAACCTAGATGGCGCCAAGGAGTCCTGTTTGACCAATCTTGGCGCCATCTAAAGGGAGTTTTGAGGGACTCTAATCTGATTAGATTAGATGATGTCATCCCACCAATCAGATTTAGATTTAATTGCACAAAGGGCCATGATTGGTCGGGATGATGTGGCACTGCATGGCGCAGCAGGGTCTATAAAAATCCTGTCTGCACCTAGATTGAAAGAGCTTCTACCTTAGCCCACACCACATAGCCCCTCTCCCTCCTCCATTCCACCCTCTAGTCTTCTCTCTCCTCTCCATGCCCAAGAGACTTTGGGCATTAGTTAGGTGCGATCTAAGCAAGAGAAAGGCGATAGAAAATAAAAAAGGCAGCACTGCTGCAAGAGACAATGACAGCACTGCTGCAAGAGACAATGACTGATCTTCAAAAGCCATTTTGAAGATCTTCAAGATCAAATCCATATCTAATTTTTAGAGGATAGATTGAGAAGGAGAAGATCTCTAGATCTTGCCCAAGTGAATACCGGTAGAGGCTAGGTGCTTGCGTCGCTACATCCAAAACTTCAGGCAAACATCGAGATCATCATAGGATAATAGGATTACCCATAACAAAGGTATAATTAAATGAGATTTAATTTAATTTAATTTTTTATTAGATCAATAAGATCAGATCTGAAGAGTCTCAGATCTAATTAGAATCTTAGAAGAAAATTTTTGAAATATTCCTCTTGATCCATTTAGATTTGAACGAACCTAATTCGAAAAATAGGATTTTTTCCTTCACTAAATTCTCCTTAGTACTCCATTCTTATTGGACAGAGGCCTAACTTCACTATCGGAGGGCCCTACCGAAGCCAACTCTGGCTAGGACTTCACCTTGCGGTCCCGTCGGTGACCTCATCTTCTCTAGCTCCAGCAAACTTCGATATCCATTCATTTTTTACACCAATAGGATTGGTGCTAGAGGAAGGAACCTCTGAGCCATTGTTCTTAAAGAAGTATTTAGTTGAGAGCGGTCCTCATCTCCTTCCTTTCTCCTTCCATTCCTTTTCCATTGATTTTTCGTTTGCTCTAGCGAGATGCCTCCGAAGAAGGCTCCTTCTTGTCGATCTCTCACCTTTGCCGCTAGATTCGACTCAGAATCGATGGATCAGCCCATCCCGACTTCATCGCCTACACCTCAACCCCCTTCATCAATAGCAATGGTGGATCTGGAGCAGTTCAACATACTGATGCAATAGGTTAGGGGCCTCAAAAGTAATGCAGGCCATGCAGTAGCCTCCAACACTGGTACTGCTAGAGAAACCATTAACGGAGCACCAAGATTAAACACTGGGAAGGCCCATCTAGGCAAGTCAGCTGGTAACCCCTGAAAAGGGGAAGTAGAGAGCGGAGAGCTTCTATTTCGACCATGATTCTACCTCTGAAAGATCTCGACCTCCATTCGATCGACGATCCTTTGAGATTCATAATCAAGATGATATTCTCGATCAGAAGCTTTAGAAGATGAACTGGTGGATTGAGAAACTCCGCCATGCTACCCCCATCCACATGATGATATTTGCACCAACCTTCCATTCTCCACTCAGATCATGTAGGAGCTTGTCTCGTCAAACTTTAAACTCCTTCTATTTGAGAGTTATGATGGGACCTCGGATCTCATCAATCATCTTAAAACCTTCAGAACTATGATACTGCTCCATGGCACACCTAATGCCATTCTATGCTAAGCCTTTCCTTTCATCTTGAAGGAAGCAATAAGGAACTGATACTCAAGTCTTAAATCAGATACCATCTTTTTCTTTGACTAGTTAAGCCACCAATTCATGGCTCATTTTGTTAGCAGTAGGCGTTAAAGATAAGGTTCGGACTTCCTTGTTAATATCAAGCAGAAGAAAGAAAAATCCATCCAAGCTTATGTCAGCCATTTCAACACCGCTGCACTAGAGGTCTGCAACTTGGATCAGTCTATTGCTATGGCTGTGCTGAAGGACGGCCTTTTGAAGAATAATCTCTTTTTTTCTCTAGAGAAGAAATATCCCTGGGACTTCATTGACATGCTGGTTCGGGCGGAGGATTATGCCAGGGCAGATGAAGCTTTTAAGCTTCACGATGAAGAGGCCGCAAGAGAGTAGCAGGTGGGAGAATCTAGCAAACCCATGCTTGAAGAAAAGCTGAGTGAAGCTCGACCATGCTCCAAAACCCCTCCAGAGCATAGAAAAGATCGAACTCCACTTTGAGCTCATCGACCAAGAAGTTTAGAGCGAAGGATGTGATGGAACTCACCTCCTAAAAGATTTCACAACTACTCTCTCCTCAATGCTCCAAAGACCAAAGTGTTGATGAAAATCAAGGAGCAACTATCGAGGTTGGAAAAGATGCAGTCTCATCCAAGCAAGCGCAATCCCAGCAAGTACTATCTATATCATTGTGACCATGGTCATGATACTAAGGAATGCATCTAGCTCCAAGATGAGATCAAGGAGTGAATCAGATGGTGTCATTGGACCAATTCCTACAATATTGGCCAGAAAGGAGAGAAAATCGGTCAAGAGCTCTGCTACAACCTGAATCACCTCGAAGGGATGAACCACTAGAAGATCAGCCTCCACTAGAAATTATTAACATGATCGCTAGGGGACATCAGCAAGAGGAGGCTAGTGGATCGACAAGAAGAGCAAAGAAGCAAAGGACTGAGAAACCTATCACTTTCATTAAAGAGGATGCACAAGGGATTTAGTTTTCACATAATGACATTATTGTATTCACTTTAAATATTGCTGATTATGATGTACGCTGCATTTTGATTGATAATAGAAGCTTAGCTAATATTTTGTTTTATGATGCTTTCTCCAAAATATCCATACCTAATAGTTGCTTGGGACCTATGAACTTTTCATTGGTAGGATTCACCAGTGATGCTGTACTGATTGAATGAATAATTACTTTATCAATTATGGTAGGTTGGTACCCAAAGCAATCCAAAGCTCAGGTTAATTTTCTAGTGGTAAAGGCTCCCTCTGCCGATAATGTAATCTTGGGCCAACCTAGGTTGAATGCACTTCGGGCTGTGGTATCAACTTATCATTTAAAGATGAAGTTTCCAATGGATTATGGAGTTGAGAAAGTTAGAGGAGATCATGCTTTGGCACGTCATTGCTATACAATCGCTCTGCAAGAAGGAAGGTAACTAGAATCCTATCCCGTGGATGGACTTGATGCCCGTGGTGATGTTAGATCTGTGTGCCCTAGAAGCCAGATTGACCGATACTTGTAATACACTTCTAAGGATAAAATTATAATTTTAACTATAAATAATAAAATAAGTTATTTTCTATCACAGTGTGCATTTAAAAGTGTTTATGATACATCCCTTGAGTTCATGGTAATGATAGTTCATATTTTCAAGAGTTGAAAATTTAAGACATGAATTTTCATTATTAAATCATAAAATGCTCCCGATCGTAGGATCATCATGAGGATGGTGATTGATCCAAAAGGTTGGTGTACGATCGCTTCTTTTGGATAGATGAGTCTTGAGTCTACAGTGTAGAGACACTAGAGTGAGAGTACAGGTACTCATTAGAGAACGAAGGCACTGAGCGTGACCACCTCGAGAGTCATGAGGAAGTCTACCTTCTCGTCAATGATTGGCTTGAAGCTGCAGTAGTGTATCTGGTTCTTTGATCTGAGGTGCATCGATAGTTCATCTTAAGGGTGTTATAGTTTGACTACACTATAACTTGGTCTCTTAGTCATTTGAAACTCTGAGGTGTATGTTGGCTATAGCATATTCATTATAAAAATTAGATTACACCAATAGGAGATCTATCTACCTTAGTAGATGAGGAGTAGCCTTATGATGATCATGAGAATCAAGTCCATAAGCCAATGGCCATGGAAGAGTGGAATAATAGAAAGAGTTTCTATTAGGATTTTCATATTGAACTTGAATCAAATGATTAATTCATATGACGGATATTAGGGTTTGACGAGTTCACCTTAACCCTAATTCGGTTGGAGCTCCAGATAGAGAAACATAATCATACAGATAACTACACCAAGAGGTTCGCTTTTAGTTCTGATGGGTTGCCACCATATACTACTAGGTGTCACTAGTGGATTTTGGAAGCAATTAGAATGATTTGGATGATCGATCATACTAGTTATCTGAATCAAAAAAGTTTTGATCCATCAAAAGGTATTTCGATGATGTCGATGATAGAGATCACGACATATTCCATTACCATATGGAACTAAACCTAACTTTATCATACAAATAAGAATTTAGATCTGGATATCATCAATTACATTAACTCAGTTCAATTGATTTAAATAAGATTCTATTATGTTCAAGAAAATCGTGCTAGCACATGATTGAGCCTAATGTTCTCCTTTAACAATTATTAACGCTTGTCTTGACTGAGCCAAATGTATTTGGACTCGCTCAAAAATCTTTACTTGGTCTGATTGAAGCTTGTCTAGGTCAGAAAAGGATCGTCTTAATTTATGAGATAAATTTGAGATAGCATCTGTCATTTTCCACCACCTGCTAAATCTTGTCTTCGGACATTGGTCAAATGTTGACCCTGGACACTTAGACATCTGCCCATGTGTCATGCATCCATAGGAGAGAACCTAGGGACTTGTCCCCCTACTAAAAAGCAGATAGAAAAGGGGTGCATGCCAAGGGAGGCGTGCACCCCATGAGGATAGAAGATGGAGTCCCATATAGATGGGACTCCAGTTGCTTCTGGAGATTAAATTAGGTGGCACCAAGAAGACTTATTTTACCTAGTCTTGGCACCACCTAAGGAGAGTTTTATGGGTCTTTAATCTGATTGGATCAGATAATGTTATCCCACCAATCAGATTTAGATCTGATTGCATAAAGGGCCATGATTGGCCCAGATGATGTGGCACTGCATGGCACAGTAGGGTCTATATAAACCCTGTCTGCACCTAGAATTTAATTCTTTTGCCTTTAGTCCATACCACATAGCCCCTCTCCCTTCTTCTCCATGCCACCCTTTGGTCCTCTCTCTCCTCTCCATGCCCAAGAGAATTTGGGCATGAAGAAGGTGTGATCCAAGCAAGTGAAAGGCACTAGGAAAGAAAGAAGGCAGCACTACTGCAAGAGACAATGATTGTTCTTCAAAAGCCATTTTGAAGACCTTCAAGATCAGATCGAGATCTAATTTTTGGAGAATTGATTGAGAAGGAGAAGATCTTCAAATCTTGCCTGAGTGAATACCGGTAGAGATCAGGCACTTGCGTGGCTAGATCCAAAACCTCAGGCAAACATCAAGATCATCATAGAATAATTAGATTACCTAAAATAAAGATATAATTAAATTAGATTTATTTTTTTTTTATTTTTATTTTTATTATCAGATTAATAAGATTAGATCTGAAGAGTCTCACATCTGATTAGGATCTTAGAGAAAAATTTTTTGAAATATTTCTTCTGATCCAATTAGATCTGAGTGAACCTGATCCAGAAAATAGATTTTTTTCTTCAACTGGTATCAGAGCCAGATTCCATAATTTATTAAATATGATTTTAATATATTTTTAATATAATAATTAGATGATTTTAGATATCATATTATATATGATTAGATCTAAAATTATAAAATTAAAAATTAAATAATCTAGATCTAAGATGTATGAGATGCATGACTAGACTAGGAATAAAATTATTTTATGTGTAGTCTAGCATGATCATAATTTTAATTTAATTAATTATAATTTTTAGATTTATTTATTTATTATTTTTTTATATTATAAATATTATAATTAGATTTAGAAAATAAAAAATAAATTTATTTAATTTATTAATATGAGATATGATAGATGCATGTTTAAACTAGTTATAGAATAGTTCTACAAAATTATCTAGAATAAATTTTAATTTGATATGATCAAATTTAAATCTTATCTTTTAGATGTTTATGAGATAATTTAGATCTAAAAATATGTATGATATGATATATGAGATGTATGCAAAATATATTTTTAGTTAGATTAATTTTTATATATGTGATATATAATGTAGATCTAACTAGTTTTGTAGATTTATCATATTTCTAATTAAGACGTTCTCCTTGGTCATCTAGTCATTAGAACAAAGTAGGGTTTAAAGACCCTCTCCTCCCATTCGATGGGTATTCTTATGGTGTATAGGGGTGTTGCACATTCGACCTTAATAAAAAATTAAAAACTTATTTTCTACAAAATTCTAGATCCTGAAACCCTAGAATTTTATATACATATTTTGTTTATGAACCTTAAACTTAATTGAGAATTAAGATTATGAAATATATTAGGTCTAAAATTATGAATTTTCAAATCTAAGATATATTCATAAAATTGAGTTCGGGCTTGGGTAGCTCAATTAGGTCTAGCGGTTGATCAAACCGAATCAAGAGTCAGTTAGATGGGATCAAGAGTGCTTAAATTAACTAACCTAATAGGATTAAGTCTGGGTCAACATTGAGTCACATGATTGATCGATCAAGTTAAGACCTAATTAGGCTCAGTGGTTAGAGTTTGGATTATAGGCTAACCCAATTGGTTCTGACTCAACAATTTGGTGTCTAAGATAAGTTTGGCAGATATGATCGACTGATTTTTAATTAGGAGCTACTCAACTCGAATGCGTTCTTATCGAGTTAATGGCATATCCCTTCCACCAATCTCACTTACCTAGCCATATTTGTCGACTCAGTCCTGATCTAAGGTGGCTAATAATTCGAGCTAACCCATGCCACTAGGTTTGTCATAATGGTTATGGCTATGTCAAGTCAAGTTTAAAGAGACCTAAATCAAATCTTCCTAAAAAAAGATTAAGTCTAAGGTCTTCCACCATGGTAGATATGTGAGCCCTTTTCGAGGTTAATTATTCTCGGCTGGTCATAATGGTTCAATTGAACCGAAAAGATGCAATCATATCTATTAGGTATTAGATGCTTTGGGCTGGAGGATGGATTGGGCTTAATATTTTGGATATGGTGAGAAATCCAATTAGAAATCTAATCTGTGCAAATGGTGGGTCTGACTTAACTAAGGAGTGAATCAATATTCTGGGCATGGTGAGATTCATGAATTAGAGACCAAGCTTGGGTGCACCATGATTAGAGAATCATTGGACAAGAGTTGTTCACTCATTGGCTAACCCATCATCAATAACTATTAGGTGAGGTGATGAGTCAGTTGGTGGGACTGCACCATCCACTAGAAATCAGTAATCATTGAGATTTTTGCATCTCTACAGAGCAAGTATAGGGATCCAAAAAAATAGTGAGCGCTAATTTATTTAAAAATTAAATTTTTAAATAAATTGATCAAGTCTTAATTATAAAATCTAACTAAAAACTTTGACTCTCTACAAAAAAAAGAAAAATATCTGCATCCAACCCACTAGCTCATATCCTGGACACCCATAGACTGATCGAACCCAATTATAAGAATTGACTCCAAAATTTTAAAATTATTTTGGATTCTGAGAAGTTGACTAATGTATTAGACCAGGATACTCCCACCTTATCAGCTCGTCCATTCGCTGAATAGAGAGCGTCTCTTGACAAATGGACGAATGAAGATAATAAGATTAGAAACTACATGTTGGGCTCGATGTCTGATGAGCTTCAGCACCAACATGAAGAATCAAGACTGCCTGCCAAATGTTGGCTTACCTGCAAGAGTTGTTTGGTGAATAGAGTCGCACAGCCAAATATCAGATCACTAAATGATAATTTAAGACTAAAATACATGATGGACAGTCAGTCCAAGATCATTGTCTGATGATGATCAAGAACTTGGAAGAGCTTGAGAAGCTCGGAGTGAAGTTAGACTAGGATCTACAGAATGATATAATTTTGCAATCCTTGACTGATGCATATGGGCAGTTCATCATGAACTACCATATGCATAAACTTTAGAATACTCTAGCCGAGCTTATGAATATGCTAGTTACTGCTGAACTTTCTATGAAAGATTTTAAAGGCTCAGTACTTACTATGGAATGAACTTCTTCCAAGAGAAAGTTTTTTGGAAAGAAGAAGAAGTCTGTAAAAAAATTGAAGGTGGAAGGTGGAAAGAAAAAGAAGACAGAGTTGAAGAAGAAAGTTGCTGACAAAGAAAAGTATTTTCATTATAATACTGACAGCCACTGAAAGCGGAACTATCCTACATACCTGATCATCCTGAAGAATAAGAAGGAGACAGGTCCTTCTAGAGGTATGCTCGTTATTGAATCTAACCTTACAATTTTTTCTACATTTAGTTGGATGCTTGACTCTGGTTCTAGTGCTCATTTGTGTACTTCTATGCAGGATCTTGAGGATAGCAAATGACTGAGAGATGGTGAGAGATCCTACGTGTCGAAAATGGAGCAAGGGTTGCTGCCATGGCCATGGAAACCTACCCTCTTCAACTACCATCTGGCTTAGATTTAGTTCTTAGAGATTATTACTATGTGCCTGCTGCAAGCAGGAATTTGATTTCTATTTCATGTTTAGCATAAGAAGGCTATGTAATTAGTTTTCTTAAGGACCATGGTAATATTCTTTATGAAAGAAATAATATTGCAAGTGATTATCTTATTAACGGCCTCTACCAGTTACATATTGATATATTTGTCTTTAATATCGAGCAAAATGTGAATGCCATAAGATCAAAACAATCCAAGGATAGTCCAAATGATAGGTATTTATGGCACCTAAAGCTAGGTCATATAGTAGAAGATAGGATTAACAAATTGGAGAAAATCAGACTATTGAGTCTGTTGACTTTTGAGTCATATCCAATTTGTGAATCATGTCTTCATGGCAAAATGACTAAGCTTCCTTTCATAGGACATGGGGAAAGGGCCACCGAACTGCTTGCCCTAATACATACTGATGTGTGTGGCTCATTTGATGTGCCAGCCAGAGGTAACTTTGACTACTTCATAACCTTTACCGATGATTTATCTCAGTATAGGTATGTATATCTTATTAGACATAAGTCTGAAGCCTTTGAAAAGTTTAAGGAATTTAGACATGAAGTTGAAAAGCAAACTAAAAAATCCATTAAAGTTCTTCGATCAGATCGAGGAGGTGAATACCTTAGTCAGAAATTTTTGGACTATCTCAAGCAAAATGGCATAGTTTCTTAATGGACTCCATCTGAAACTCCTCAACTCAATGGGATTTCGTAATGGAGGAATCGGATCCTATTAGATATGGTCCGATCCATGATGAGCTTCATAGATCTTCCTGATTTTCTTTAGAGACACAGTCTATTAACTGCTATATATTTACTAAATAGGATTTCCTCTAAAACTGTTCCTATCACATCGTATGAGATATGGCATGGTAAGAAACCAAGTCTGAGTCATCTCAAAATTTGGAGTTGTCTAGCTCATGTCAAAAGACAACAAGTAGATAAGTTAGACTATAGGTCCTTTAGAGCTTGATTCATAGGATACCCTAAAGAGTCATTAAGATATTATTTCTACATTTCAGAAGACCACAATGTGATTGTGAGTCGGCATGCCATCTTTCTTGAAAAATAGTTTATTTAAGATAGTGGCATTGGAAAGTAAATCAAGCTCGAGGAAAAGATCTCATAAGAGCAACAAGCTAAGGACCCTATGGAACCAAATCAGATTGAGCCAATACAATCACTACCTCTTCCACCTCATAGATCGAAAAGATTTTTTGTCCCCTTGAGAGGTACTTAGGTACTATTTCAGAGAAACTAGAGAAAATATTTCTTGTAGGTAATGAGGTTCATGGTGATGATCCCAAAAACTATGATGAGGCGATATCAAATATCGACTCTGAGAAATGGTTAGAGGCAATGAAGTCATAAATTGACTCGATGCACTCAAACCAAGTCTGGACCATGGTAGATCCACCAAAAGGTATAATACCTATTGGATGTAAATAGATCCATAAGAGAAAGATTGGTGCAGATGGAAATGTGGAGACATTCAAAGCTAGATTAGTGGCAAAAGGGTATAGTCAGTGTGAAGGAATTGACTATCAGGATATCTTTTCGTCAGTAGCCATGCTAAAATCCATCCATACATTGCTTGTTGTTGTAGCCTATTTCAATTATAAAATATGATAAATGGATGTAAAAATGGTGTTCTTAAATAGATACCTTAAGAAAGATATCTATATGGAACAGCCACTTGATTTCACATCCAATGATGTTGATCACAAGGTATGCAAGCTGCAAAGGTCCATATATGCACTTAAGTAAGCATCTCAGAGCTGGAATACTCATTTTAATAATGTGATCAAATAGTTTGGTTTCATCAAGAATGAGGAGGAACCATGTATTTTCAAAAAGATTAGTGGGAGCACTATTATGTTTTTCGTACTATACGTGGATGACATCCTCCTTATTGGGAATGATATTTTCATGTTGACCATACTTAAAATGTGGTTATCTAAAGAATTCTCCCTGAAAGACCTAGGATAAGCATCCTTTATTATAGCAATTAAGGTCCATAGAGATAGACCGAATAGGGTGCTAGGTCTTTCACAGAAGATGTACATAGAGGAAGTGCTAAAGAGGTTTAGCATGAAAAACTTCAAGAGGGGATTAGTACCCTTCAGACATGGCATTCATCTCTCTAAGAAAATATGTTCCAACACACCTGAGGAGATTGAATGCATGAGCAAGATCCCTTATACTTCAGCAATAGGGAGCCTCATGTATGCCATGTTATGTACACGACCCGATATAGCCAATGCTGTGAGTGTCACGAGCAGATATCAGTCGAATCTAGGTGAAGAACAATGAACTTTTGTGAAATGTATCCTTAAGTACTTAAGAAGAACTAAGGATATGATATTAGTTTTTGGTAATGGAGAACTCCAAGTCTAGGAATATACAGACTTAGATTTTATGTCCGATATGGATGATCGAAAGTCGACATCTGGGAGTCTGTTTATGTGTAATGGAGGTGCTGTCAGTTGAAAGAGTTTCAAGCAGACAGTGATAGCAGATTCCACCATGGAAGCAAAATACATCACTACGTCAGAAGCTACGAAGGAAGCATTCTGGTATAAGAAGTTTACCACAGAGATCGGAGTGATGCCATCGGATGCCATTCCTCTGTACTACGATAATAATGGTGCCATAGACCTTACTAAGGAGCTAAGATCTCATCAGAAATTCAAGCACATTGAGCGGCGATACCACCTCATCCGCAATTATCTTGAGAAAAGTTATGTCAAGGTCAAGAGAGTCGACTCCACAGACAATGTGGTAGACCCACTTACAAAGTCGTTAGGCCAGCAGAAGATCAAAGCTCATCTTGAAAAGATGGGACTTAGATTTATAGCCAATTGGCTTTAGGTCAAGTGCAAATTTGTTTGATATGTGTGCCCTAGAAGCCAGATTGGCTGACACTTGTAATACACTTCTAAGGATAAAATTATAATTTTAACTATAAATAATAAAATGGCTTATTTTCTAATACAGTGTGTATTTGAAAGTGTCTGTGATACATCTCTTGAGTTAATGGTAATGATAGTTCATATTTTCAAGAGTTAAAAATTTAAGACATAAATTTTCATTATTAACTCATAAAATGCTCCCGACCGTAGGATCATCATAAGGATGGTGATTAATTCGGAAGGTTGGTGTACGATCGCTTCTTTTGGATAGATGAGTCTTGAGTCTATGGTATAGAGACACTAGAGTGAGAGTATAGGTATTCATTAGAGAACGAGGGTACTGAGCGTGACCACCTCGAGCAGTAATGAGGAAGTCTACCTTCTCATCGATGACTGGCTTGAAGCTGCAGTAGTTGTTCGGTTCTTTGACCTGAGGTGCATCAGCAGTTCACCTTGAGGGTGTTATAGTTTGACTACACCATAACTCGATCTCCTAGCCATTCAAAACCCTGAGATGTATGTTGGCTATAGCATGTTCATTGTAGGAATTGGATTGCACTAATAGAAGATCTATCTACCTCGGTAGATGATGAGTAGCCCTATGATGATAATGAGAATCAAGTCCATAAGTCCATAGCCATGACAAAGTGAAATAATAGAAAGAGTCTCTATTAAGATTTTCACATTGGATTTGAATCGAATGATTAATTCATATGATGGATATTAGGGTTTGACGAGATCACCTTAACCCTAATCCGATCGGAGCTCAAGATAGAGGAACTTAATCACACAGTTTACTGCACCAAGAGGTTTGCTTTCAGTTCTGATGGGTTGCTACCATATGCTGCTAGGTGTCACTGGTGGATTTTGGAAGCAATTAAAATGATTTGGATGATTGATCATACTAGTTGTTTGAATCAAAAAAGTTCTGATCCATCAAAAGGTATTTCGATGATGTCAATGATAGAGATCACGACATATTCCATTACCATATGGAACTGAACCTAACTGGATCACACAAACAAGAGTTTAGATTTGGATATCATCAACTGGATTAATCTAGTTCAATTGATTTGAATAATATTCAATCAGATTCAAGAAAATCATGTTAGCACACGATTGAGCCTAATGTTCTCCTTTAACAATCATTAAAGCTTGTCTCGACTGAGCCAAATGTATTTGCGCTCACTCAAAAACCTTTACTTGATTTGACTGAAGCTTATCTAGATTAGAAAAGGATTGTCTTAATTTATGAGATAAATTTGAGATAATACCTACCATTTTTCGTCACTTGCTAAATCTTGTCTTCTGACATTGGTCAAATGTTGACCCTGAATACTTAGACATCTGCCCATATGTCATGCATCCATAGGAGAGAACCTGGGGACTTATCCTCCTACTAAAAAGTAGATAGAAAAGGGGTGCATGCCTAGGGAGGCATGCACCCCATGAGGATAGAAGATGGAGTCCCATACAGATGGGACTCCAATTGCTTCAGGGGATTAAATTAGGTGGCACCAAGAAGACTTATTTGACCCAGTCTTGGCATCACCTAAAGAGAGTTTTGAGGGTCTCTAATCTGATTGGATCTGATGATGTCATCCCATCAATCAGATTTAGATTTGATTGCATAAAGGGCTATGATTGGCCAGGATGATGTGGCACTGCATAGCATAGTAGGATCTATATAAACCCTGTCTGCGCCTAGAATTCAATTCTTCTATCTTTAGCCCATGCCACGTAGCCCCTCTCCCTCCTTCTCCATGCCATCCTCTGTTCCTCTATCTCCTCTTCATGCCTAAGAAACTTTGGGCACGAAGAAGGTGCGGTCCAAGAAAGTGAAAGATGCCAGGAAAGGAAGAAGGCAACACTACTGCAGGAGACAATGATTGTTCTTCAAAATCTATTTTGAAGACCTTCAAGATTAGATCTAGATCTGATTTTTGAAAGATTGATTGAGAAGGAGAAGATTTTCAGATATTGCTCGAGTGGATACTAGTTGAGGCTAGACACTTGCATGGCTACATCTAGAACCTCAGGAAAATATCAGGATCATCACAGGATAATTGGATTACCCAAAACAAAGGTATAATTAAATTAGATTTAAATTTTTTTTTAATTTTTATTTTTATTATCAGATTAATAAGATTAGATCTGAGGAGTCTTAGATTTGATTAGAATCTTAGAGAAAAAATTTTTGAAATATCCCTCCTGATCCAATTAGATCTGAATGAATCTGACCCAGAAAATAGGTTTTTTCCTTCAACATCTGACTGAAGAGTGGGGGAAACCAACTGACGATCTCATTGCAGTCTCTTTAAATGATGGAAATGAAGATCGTATTATTTAGATTGGCTCCAACCTAGGAGAAGAAGTCAAAAGGTAGCTCATTGCCTTCCTACGGAGGAATGCTAATGTCTTTGCCTGGGTACCTATAGATACACCTGAGATTGATGCTGAAGTAATAGAATATTATCTAGATGTAGATCTCAAACGCCAGCCCATGAAGCAGAAGAAGCACAGCTTTGCACCCAAGTGACGAAAGATGATTGTAGATAAGATTGATAAGCTCCTTGAGGCCAAGTTAATCTAGGAAGTCTTTTACCCAGATTGGATCGCGAATGTGGTTCTCGTCAAAAAGATGAATGGCAAGTGGAGGATGTATATAGACTTCACCGACCTAAATAAGACCTATCCAAAAGACATCTATCCTCTATCCAGAATTGATCAACTAGTCGATGCAACCTCGGATCATGAGCTTCTTACTTTCATGGATGCTTTCTTCGGCTATAACCAAATTTAGATGGCATTAGAAGATAAGAAGAAAACTACTTTTGTTACTGACCATAGTCTTTACTATTATAGGATTATATCTTTTGAACTCAAAAATGCAAGTATAATATACCAGCATCTGGTGAACAAGATCTTTAAGAAGAAGATCGACCGCAATATGGAGGTCTACATGGATGACATGCTCATCAAGAGTTGATCTTCAATGATCACATTGCCAACCTTGAGGAGACATTTAATATACTTCAAAAGTACAAAATAAAGCTGAATCCCATCAAGTGCGCTTTTGAAGTGACATTAGAAAAGATTTTAGGATTCAAGGTGTCGAGGTGCGGCATCGAGGTAAATCCTAAGAGGATTCGAGCCATCCAAAAAATGACAGCTCCGAAGATAATAAAGAAAGTCCAATGCCTGACGAGAAAGATTATGGCTTTGAATCACTTTATTTCATGGTCAGCAAAACATTGTATTGATAAGTATCATAAAATTATTAATAAAAATATTAATTTATTAATTAATTTATATTTATTTTAAAATTAATATTTTTATTAATCTAAAATAAGAAATATTATTACCAATAAAAGGAGCTTATTTTTTTAGTTAAAATGAATTAAATTTGGAAGAAAAAAAGGAAAGTAAAAATAACTTTGGCTCAGCCGATGCCTCTAGCATAGTCGGCGTGTTCTTTCTAGCTAACATGCCAAGCTAGAGTGACCCACCCATGCATGTCGCTTACATCAAGTTGACGTCAAAAAACCATGCAGCTCACGCAAGACCACTTTGTAGGGGCATTCTGGTCATTTTGATGGCAAAGTTTGCACTGATTCACTACGTTCTTCACAAAGCCCAGTTCACCATAGTCCACCTACATAGTAAAGCATGATCCGATGGTCCAAGTCGCTATTGGTCTAGATCTAATAGCTGTGGCATTTTTTTATTCAGATTAAGAATCCAGACTCCTTTGCACGATCCGATAGTCTGAGCCCTCCAAAATTTGATCTAATGGCTAGATTACGCCCAAAATTCAATCCAATAATTAATGAATGTCCTGACTTTGGTTTAGCCTCCCAAAGCATGATCTGACGGTCCAAATCTTCCAGATTAAAGCAATCCAATGGCTAGAATTAATTTCGACTGAAATTGGGTTGATCAACAAGCTATTTTGGTATTTTTTGATGCATTGGATTCCTATCTGATGGCTGAGATGCAGAACTCACCTAGAAAACCAGAACATGATCCAAAAAGAGTTTTAATGTGATTAACACTCAAATTTTTGTTAGATGTGTGTCTTGAAAGCCAGATTGGCTGTCACTTGTAATACACTTCTAAGATCAATTTTATATTTTTGACTATAAATTAATAAATAGATTATTTTCTATCATTGTGTATATTTAAAAGTATTTGTGATACATCCTTTGAGTTAATGGTAATGAGAATTCATATTTTCAAGAGTTAAAAATTTAAGACATAAATTTTTATAATTAACTCATAAACTGCTCCTGATCGTAGGATCATCATGAGGATGATGATCAATCTGGAAGGTTGGTGTACGATCGCTTTCTTAGGAAAGATGTGTCTTGAGTCTATGGTATGGAGATATCGAAGCAAGAGTATAGATACTTGTTAGAGAATGAGGGCACTGAGCATGATCATCTCGAGTAGTCATAAGAAAGTCTACCTTCTTATCGATGACTGACTCGATGCTGCAGTGGTATGTCTGATTCTTTAACCTGAGGTGCATCGGTAGTTCACCTTAAGGGTGTTATAGTTTGACTATACCATAACTTGGTCTTCTAGAAATTTAGAATCCTGAGGTGTATGTTGGCTATAGCATGTTCATTATAGAAATTGGATTGCACCAATAGAGGATCTATCTACCTCGGTAGATGAGGAGTAGCCCTATGATAATTATGAGATTGAGTCCATAAGCCCATGGCCATGGCAGAGTGAAGATGATAGAAAGAGTTTCTATTAGGGCTTCACATTAGACTTGAATCGAATGATTAATTCATATGATGGACATTGGATTTGATGAGTTCACCTTAACCCTAATCCTATTAGGACTCAAGATAGAAGAACCCAATCACATATGTAACTATACCGAGAGATTTACTTGCAATTCTGATGGATCACCACCATATACTGTTAGGTGTCATTGATAAATTTTGAGAGCAATTAGCATGATTTTGATGATCAATCATTCTAATTGTATGAATCAGAAAAGTTTTGATCCATTGAAAGGTGTTTCGATGATGTTGATGATGGATATCGTGACATGTCTCATTACCATACAGAATTGAACCTAACTAGATCATACAAACAAAGATTTGGATCTGGATGTTATCAATTAAGCTAAGCCAGTTTGATTGATTTGGATTAGATCCAATCAGGTTTAAGGTAATTATGCTAGCATATCATTGAGTCTGACTTTCTTCTTCTGAAATCTTTCTAATTTATCACAATCAAGTCAAATTTGATTTGACTAATTCTTATATTTAGAATAGATTTATTTTCATATAATTGTAATAAGTTTAGGTCAGATTAATTATAGAAATTAAATCCATTCATAGTCAAATTGGACTAGGGTCAAAAGTTGACCAATTTGAGAGAATTAAGGATCACCTGATCAGATGCTTTTAGAAAATTTTTTAGAAATTATTTTGATTTGATTTTTGGATATATGATAGAGTATGAGTTATGCATTAGGTGTACCAAATTTTGTGACTTTTGGAGGTATCTAGACTAAGTTATGATAGAGTTTGATTTGGATCAAACTCTTGAGGGAAGAGTCCTAGGCGTAGTGGACTCTTCCTTATCTACTCATGCCGATACCTTTTTGAATCATTTTTGATAAAAAAAATAGATGAAATCTGATGGTTTTTTTATGGAGAATAAGTTCGAGAGTCCTAATGATAAAATAAATAAGTTATTTTGATCAAATGGGACTCTAAGTTGGTGTTGGACATAAAAGCCTTTCTCACATCAAAGTGCATTCAACATAAGAAATAATTTTCCATGCCCAAAGTCTACCATCCCTGATATCCCACGCAACCTCTATCCTCTCTCTTCTTCTATTCTACAAGTCTATAAAGTTAGGCCCAAATCTAAGAAGAAGGTCCAAGGTTTTTAGCATAATATTTAGGATCTACGTGATGGTGTTCGTGTGATGGAGGGGCTACCTTCAGAAATAGCTTTGGAGATTCTTTGGATCAGATCTAGATCTAATTTTTAGCAAAAAAATTTATGAGGAGAAAATGTTCAGATCTTGCTCAAGTAGATACCAGTAGAGGCCAGGCACATGCGTGGCTCCTTCCAAAACCTCAGGAATCAACAGGATCATTACAGGATAATTAGATTACCCAATCAGGTACTTTAAATTAAATCTAATTTAATTTTAATTTTTAATTTTTAATATTAGATCACCATAATTAGATTTAAGAACTCTTAGATTTGATTAGATTATTTAAAAATTTTTAAAAATATCTTTCTTAGATTTGATCAGATCTGCACGATCTTACGGCGAAAAATAGTATTTTTTCTTCAACTGGTATCAGAGCTACATTAGCAGTTCTTCAGATCTACCTTAGATCTAATTTTATTTTTATTTATGATCTGATATTAAAATATTTTAGATATCACATTAGATATGATTAGATCTAAAATTAAAAAATTAAAAAATAAATAATTTAGATCTAATGTGTATGAGATGCATGACTAGACTAGGTATAGAATAGTTCTATTTGTAGTCTAGTATGATCATGTATTTAATTTGATTAAATATAATTTTAAATCTATTTAATTTTTATTTTTTTGATATTATAATTATTATAATCAGATCTAAAAATAAAAAAATAATTTTTTTAATTTTTGATTTATTCATATGAGATATGAAAGATGTATTCTTAGACTAGTCATAGAATAGTTCTATAAGATATCTAGAATAGTTTTAATTTTGATATAATCAAATTTAAAATTTTATTTTTTTGATTTAATATGTAATATTTTAGATTCGAAAGTATGTATATTGATGATACATGAGATGTATGCAAGACATGTATTAATTAGATCTTTTTATATGTGATGTACGATCTAACTAGTTTTGTAGTAAAAAATTATGTTTTTGATTAAGAAGTTTCCCATGGCCGTCTGATCATAAGAATAAAGTAGGGTATAAAGGCCCTCTCCTCCCATTCGATGGGATGTTCTTATGGCGTGTAGGGGTGCTGCGCCTTTGTCCTTAATAAAAAATCAGAACTTATTTTTTTGCAAAATTCTAGATTCTGAAACCTTAGGATTTTCTATTACATGTTTTGTTCATGAAACCAATACTTAATTAAGAATTAAGATTATAAAATTAATTAGATCTAAAATTATAAATTTTTAGATCTAAGATATATTCATAAAATTGGATTCGGACTTGGATAGCTTAATTAGGTCTAGCGGTTGATCAAACCGAATCAAGAGTTGGTTAGGTGGGATCAAAGAAAGCTTAGATTTGATAAGCCTAATAGGATTAAGTCTAGGTATAGATCAAATCACATTGAGATGTGACTTGATCAAATCAAGATCTAATTTGGCTTTGTAGTTTGTGAAGAAAAATCCTGATTTTCCGATCTAAGTTCGTTCAGATCTGATCAGATCAAGAGATATATTTTGAAAATTTTTTTCTTTGATCTATATCAAATATGGGATGTTTTAGATCTGATTCTTATTATTTTAATAAATAAAATAAAATAAGGATAAATTAAATCAAATTTAATTTACCTGATTTGGGTAATCCTATTATCCGTTGATGATTCTGTTTGCAGCCGAAGGTTCTAGATCTAGCCACGCAAGCACCTGGCCTCTACCGGTATCCACTTAGATTGAATCTAGAGATCTTTCTTCTTCTCTATCACATCTCCAAAAATTAGATCTGGATCTAATCTGGAGGATCTTCAAAACTCCTTTTGAAGATCAGCAGTCGTCCTTTGCAGCAGTGCAGCCTTGTAGCTTTCAATCGCCTTTCTTTGATCTGAATCTCACCAACCAAGGTCCAAAACTCCTTTTGGACGTGGAGAGGAGAGGGAGAAGGTGAGTTTGGTGTGGAGGAAGAAGGGAGAGGTAGACTTAGGGCATGGGGTTTCTCAAACTCATCATAATCTGATACCAATTGAAGGAAAATCCTGATTTTTCGGTCCAGGTTGGTTCAGATCTGATCAGATCAAGAGATATATTTCAAAATTTTTTTTCTTTGATCTATATTAGATCTGAGATGTTTTAAATTTAATTTTTATTATTTTAATAAATAAAATAAAATAAGAATAAATTAAATCAAATTTAATTTACCTGATTTGGGTAATCCTATTACCCGTTGATGATCCTATTTGCAGCGGAAGGTTCTGGATCAGCCACGCAAGCGCCTGGCCTCTATCGATATCCACTCAGGCTGGATCTAAAGATCCTCTTCTTCTCTATCATGTTTCCAAAAATCAGATCTGGATCTGATCTAGAGGATCTTCAAAACTTCTTTTGAAGATTAGCAGTCGTCCTTTGCAGCAGTGCAACCTTCTAGCTTTCAATCGCCTTTCTTTGATATGAATCGCACCAACCAAGGTCCAAAACTCCTTTTGGACGTGGAGAGAAGAGGGAGAAGGTGAGTTTGGTGTGGAGGAAGAAGGGAGAGGCAGCCTTGGGGCATGGGGTTTCTCAAACTCATCATAATCTGAGTTGGGCACAGGGTCTTATTTATAGACTGACTCTGATCTAACTTCTCTTCTTCCCAACCAATCACAACTCTTTATGAAATTAGATCTAAATCTGATTGGTGGGAATAGAGTTCCCTGGATTCCTCCTTAGAGGGTGCCTAAGACCAGTCAAAGTTGGTTCTTAGGAGAACTCTAATTGGAATCCAAAAAGGAGATGGAGTCCTTGTCCAACAAGGACTCCTAGGCGCCTCCAACTTGGGCACATGCCAAGGGTGGCGTGCGCCCTCTTCCTTGCCAGGTTCTGGCAGGGGGACAGGCCCCCACCAGCTCTCCAATAGGTGCATGACATGTGGTCAAAAGTCAAAGTGTCAATGGTCAATATTTGACCAGTCAAAGGTAGACTTTTGACCAAAGTCAAAGAACAAGAAATGGCAGGTGACCAAAAATGGCAGGTAATGTCTTACAAAATAAGACAACCTTTTCTGACTTGGACAACCTCCAGTCAGACCATATGAAGGCCTCTGATTGAGCACAAACTCCTTTGGCTCAGTCAGGACAACTATTTATGATAGCAAAAGAAGAACGTTAGGTTCAATCGAGTGCTAGCACGATTTTCTTGAACCTAATTGAATCTCATTCAGATCAATTGAACTGGATCAGTTCAATTGATGATCACCAGATTCAAACCCTTGTTTGTGTGACCCAGTTAGGTTCAGTTCTGTATGGTAATGGGATATGTCATGATCTCTATCATCGACATCATCGAAACTCCTTTCGATGGATCAGAACTCTTCTGATTCGAACAGCTAGAATGATCGATCATCTAAATCATTCTAATTGCTCCCAAAATCCATTAGTGACACCTAGCAGTATATGGTGGCAACCCATCAGAGCTGAATGTGAACCTCTTGGTGCAGCTACCTGTGTGATTCAGTTCTTCTATCTTGAGCCCCGATCAGATTAGGGTTAAGGTGAACTCGTCAAACCCTAGTTTCTATCATATGATGTAATCATTCGATTCGAGTCTGATGTGAAAATCTAAATAGAAACTCTTTCTATTATTTCACTCTTCCATGGCCATGATCTTCTAGACTTGATTCTCATGATCATCATAGGGCTGCTCCTCTACCACCGAGGTAGATAGATTCCATCTTGATGCCATCCAATTCCTACAATGAACATGCTATAGCTAACATACACCTCAGGATTCCAAATGGCTAGAAGACTGAGTAATGGTGTAGTCAAACTATAACACCCTCAAGGTGAACTGCCGATGCACCTCAGGTCAAAGAATCAGACACACTACTGCAGCATCGAGTCAGTCATTGACGAGAAGGTAGACTCCCTAATGACTACTCGAGGTGGTCACGCTCAGTGCCCTCATTCTCTAAAGAGTACCTGTACTCTTACTTCGGTGTCTCCACACCATAGACTTTAGACTCATCTACTAAAGAGAAGTGATTGTACACCAACCTTCTAGATCAATCACCATCCTCGTGATGATCCTATGGTCGAGAGCATTTTATGAGTTAATAATGATGATTCATGTCTTAAATTTTTAACTCTTGAAAATATGAATTATCATTGCCATTAACTCAAAGAATGTATCACAGAACAAAATTACAATTTTGCCCCTAGAAGTGTATTACAAGTGTCAGCCAATTCTGGCTTCTAGGGCACATATATCTAACAGTTTAAGCCTTAATTGTAGGCTAATCCATTAGTTCTGATTCGATAATTTGGTGTCTAAGATAAGTTTAATAGATATGACCGACTGATTTTTAATTGGAAGCTATTCGATTTGAATGCATTCTTCTCGAGTTAATGGCATATCCCTTCCATCAATCTCACTTACCTAGTGATTTATGTTGATCCAGTTCTAATTTGAGGTAGCTAACAATTCGAACCAGCCCATACCACTAGGTTACTCATAATTGTTATGACTAAGTCATGTCAAGTTTAAAGACACCTAAATTAAATCTTCCTAAGAAAATATTAAGTCTAAGATCTTCCACCATTGTTGATGTGCGGGCCCTTCCCGGGGTTGATTGTTCTCGACTGGATACAGTGGTTTAGTTGCATCGAAAAGATGCAACCATGCCTATTAGGCATTGGATGCTATGGGTTGGAGGATGGGTTGGGCTCAATATTTTGGATACGATGAGAGATCCAATCAAGAATCCAATTTATGCAAATGATGGATCTAACTTAACTAAGGAGTGGATCAATATTTCGAACATGGTGAGATTCATGAATTAGAAATTAAGTTTAGATGCACCATGATTAGAAAATTATTGGACAAGAGTTGTCCACTCATCGGTTGATCCATCATCAATAACTGTTAGGTAAAATGATGAGTCGGTTGGTGGGACTGCATTACCTACTAGAAATCTATAATCGTGGAGATTTTTGCATCTCTACCAAGAGAGTGTAGGGATCCGAGTAAATAGTGGGAGCCTAATTTATTTAAAAATAAAATTTATAAATAAATTATTTAAGTCTAATTATAAAATCTAACTAGAAATTTTGACTCTCTATAGGAAAATGTATGTGTCGAATCCACTAGCCCATATCCTGGACATGCATAGACTGATCGGATCCAACTACAAGGATTGGCTCTGAAACTTCAAAATTATTTTAAGTTCTGAGAAGTTGACTCCTATGTTGGAATAGGATCCTTCCATCTTATCAGTCCGTCCATCCGCTGATCAGAGAGTGTCTCTTGAGAAGTGGATGGATGAAGATAACGAAGTCAAGTATTATATGTTGGGCTCGATGCTTGATGAGCTTCAGTGCCAACATGAAGACATTAAGACTAGCCACCAAATATTGGCTCACTTGCAAGAGTTGTTTGGTGAACAGAGTCGTGCAGCCAAATATCAAGTCACTAAAAGATTTTTTAAGGCTTAAATGCATGATGGACAGTCAGTCCAAGATCATTATCTTATGATGATCAAGGACTTGGAAGAGCTTGAGAAGCTCAGTGTCAAGTTAGATCAAGATCTATAGACTAACATAATTTTGCAGTCCTTGACTAATGCATATGGATAGTTCATCATGAACTACCATATGCATAAACTTCAAAATACCTTAGCTAAGCTCATGAATATATTGGTTACTGCCGAGCTTTTTATGAAAAGTTCTAAAGGCTCAGTACTTACTGTGAAGCAGATTTCTTTCAGGAGAAAGTCTTTTGGGAAGAAGAAGAAGTCCGCAAAGAAGCAAAAGATAAATGGTGAGAAGAAGAAGAAGAAGGCGGAGCCAAAGAAGAAGGTCGTTGGCAAAGATAAATATTTTCATTACAACACTGACGGCCATTGAAAGCAGAACTACACTCTTTACCTAGCCAGCCTGAAGAACAAGAAGGAGGTAGGTCCTTTTGGAGGTATGCTCATTATAGAATCTAATCTTACAATTTCTTCTGCATCCAGTTGGATGCTTGACTCTGATTCTAGTGCTCACTTGTGCACTTCTATATAGGATCTTGAGGATAGCAGGAGGCTGACGGATGGTGAAATGATCCTATGCATTGGAAATGGAGCAAGAGTTACTATTATGGTCATGAGAATCTATCCTCTGCGATTATCATCAAGATTAGACTTAGTACTTAAGGACTATTTTTATGTGCCTGCAGCAAGCAAGAATTTGATTTCTATTTCATGTTTAGCACTGGAAGGCTATGTAATTAGTTTTCTTAAGGACCATTGTAATATTCTTTATGAAAAAAATAAAATTGCAAGTGGTTTCCTTATAAAT
>QRFJ01000604.1:165233-206565 GCA_006176705.1 Cocos nucifera | reverse complement strand
CTTTAATGGTCTCTATCGTTACATATTGATATATTTATTATTTTTAATATGAGCAAACATGAATTGCCATTAGGATCAAAGTGACCTAGAGATAGTCTAAATGCATAGGTATCTTTGGCTACCTTAGGCTAGTCCATATAGCTGAAAGATAGAGATCTCCATTCAGAACCACAACTCAAACGTACAATGTCAGGCTATTTGAGTCCGTTCTTTAAGTCATCATTCGATTTGTGAATATTGCCTTCATGCAAAATGACCAAGCTCTTTTTATGGACATGGGAAAGGGCCACGACCTACTTCATCCTAGTACATATTGATTGTATGGGCCCATTTGATGTATCAGCAGGATATTACATCTACTTCGATCATCTTATCGATATTTTATCTGATATGGGGTATGGTTATATTTTGATGTGATACAAGTCTGAAGCTTTAAAGTTCAAGGGAATTTAGACTCGAAGTAGAAAGCAAATAGAAAAATCCATTATTAAGATTCTTCGATCAGAGTCGAGGAGGCGTAATACTTAGCTCGAATTTTCATAAGACTATCTTAAAGACAATTGGCATAGTCTTACAGATGACTCACCATAGAACACCTTCAACTCACATGAATTTTAGAATGGAAGAAATCGGATCCCATCATTAGATATGGTTCATCCATGATGAGCTTCACGGACGTTCTTGAGTTTTTTGAGGATATTAGTCCGTTGACAACGCTATATATCTATTGAAAAGGTTTCCCTTCAAAAATCATTCCTACCCAACCATGATGAGTATGGGATGATAAGAAATCAAGTGCTGAGTCATTTAGAATTTGGATTGTCCGGTCCATGTCAAGACGACAACAGGTGGATAAATTAAAGATCTAGGTCTTTTAGAGCTCAATGTTATTGAATTCTTAAAGAGTCATTAAGGATTTTTTTATTTCTAATCTTTTGGAGAGATCACAATGTGATTGTACGTCTGACAATGCCATCTTTCTTGAAAAATAGTTTATTTCATAATAATGGCAAATTGGAAGATCAGATTAGGCTCGAGAGAGAAAGTCTCCAAGACACGAGCCAAGGAAACCTATGAAATCCAATCAGATTAAGTCGGTCAATCACTCTCGTCCATCTAGTTATTGGAAAGAATTTTCTTCCCCCTAAAGTACTTAAGTTACTATTTCAACGAGGACGTAGATGAAAAATGTTTCCTCACAAGAAAGGGGTTCATGGTTGAATCGATTCCAAAACCTATGAATAGGACGATATCATATATCGACTCTGAGAAATGGTTAGAGGCAATAAAGTCAGGAGATTGAACTCATTGGCACTCGACCCAAGTTTTAGCGTGGTAGATCTATCTTGAAGGTTATAGTGACCATTAGGATGTACAATAGATCTTCAAGAGAAGAAGCAGCACGGTGCCGATGGGAAACTATAGAGACATTTCAAGCAAGGCTCCGTAAACAAAAGAATATGTCCAGCGTGAGTAATGACTATCAAAGATCAGCCCCATTTTGGCCAAGCCAGTAGCAATGCTCACAATCTATTAGCACATTGCTTGCTGCTTTTGCCAGCACTATTAATCGATTTATTGAAATTTAGCAGTCGGACCGTTGCACAAAATGACGATATTTCTAATGTGAATATCTTGAGAGAATATCCTATACGGAAATAGCTGCTTGGTTTCACATCCAATGATACTGATCACAAGGTCTCGCACAGCTGCCACAGGATCCACATACTACATGAACTTAAGCCAAAGCACTCGGAGCTGAAATGCTCGTTTCAATATGTGATCAAATACATTGGATTCATCAAGAATGAAGAGAGCCCTATGTTTTCAAAAAGGTCAGTGGAAGCACTGTAGTCTTCTCGTACTCTATTGTGGATGACATTCTTCTAATTGGGAATGATATTCCCATATGTTGCACTATCAGTTCAAAATATGGTCTGTTAAAGAATTCTTCATGAAAGACCAGGAGAAGCATCCTTTATTCTAGAAATAAAGTTTATAGAGTTAGACAAAATAGGATGCTGGGTCTCTTACAGAGACTGTAATAGAGGAGGGTGCTAAAGACGTTTAGCATGGAAACACTCTTAAGAGGGGATTGGAGCCTTCAAACATGAACATTCTATCCTCCAAGAATGTATCCATACAATCTAAGGAGAATTGAACGCAGGAACAAGATCCTTATGCTTTAGCAATAGAAGCCTCATGTATGCATGCTAATACATGACCTGATATTGTGCGTGCTGTGAGTGTCAATGAATAGGTATCAAGTCGAATCAAGATGAAGAGTACTGGACTTTTGTGAAATATTCCTTACAGTATTGAGAAGGATAAGGATATGTTTCTAGGTCTTTTGGTAATGGAGAACTCCAGGTCTAGGGTATATAGGACTCGAATTTTCATGTCCGATATAGATGATTGAAAGTCAACATCTAGAAGTTTTGTTTGTGTAGTGGCGCATAGCTGAAGAGTTCCAAGAGACTATATAGCAGATTCCACAAGAAGCAGAGTTTACATCGCTGAAAGAAAAATCCTGATTTCTGACAAGTTTGTTTTAATCTGATCGGATCAGAGATATATTTTAAAAATCTATCTCTTTGATCCTAATCAGATTTGGGATGTTTTCAAATCTGATTCCTCTATTATTCTAATAATTAAAAATAAAATCTAAATTAAACTTAAATCAAATTTTAATTTTACTTGATGTATGGGGTAATCCTATCTATCCGTTTGATGATCCTGTAAGCAGCGGAAAGGTTTCTGGATCTAGCCATGCAAGTGCCTAGGGCCTCTACTGGTAATCCACTCAGGCTAGATCTGGAGATGCTCTTCTTCTCTATTCATGTCTCCAAAAATCAGATCTGGATCTAATCTGGAGGATCTTCAAAAACCTTTTGAAGATCAAGTAGTTGCCTTTGCAGCAGTGCAGCCCATTCTAGCTTTTCTGTCGCTTTCTCTATCTGGATTGCACCAATTCGGATTCCAAACACTTTTGGCGATGGAGAGAGAAGGGAGAGAAGATGGATTGGCAAAATGGAGGAGGAGGAAGGAGGGAAAAAAGCCCCCCCCTTTGGGGGGCCAATGGAGAATTTTCAATTTGATTTTAGTGCCTCCTTGGAGTTGGTTGCAGGGTTTTTATTTATAGACTATGCTGATCCAACTCCTCTCTTCTCCAACTAATCTAAACTTTGTTGAAATCTAGATCTAAACTTGAATTGGGGACAATCAGAGTCCCTTGGATTCCTCCTTAGATGGCGCCTAGACCAGTCAAACCTTGTTTTAAGAGAGTCTAATCGGAATCCAAAAGGGAGAGGGAATTCCCTATCCAAACAGGGACTCCTGGGCACTCCAACTTGGGCACTATCCGCCAAAGGGTGTGCATGCGACCTCCTCCTTGCCAGGTTTTGTAAAGGGGACAAGCCTCACTACTCTCTCAATATGTCGTGTATGGACATGAAAGTCAAAGTTCAATGAAGTCAAAACTTACCATGACAGCAAGTCAACTTTTGACCGCAAAGTCAAAGGACGAGAAATGGTAGGTGACCAAAATAGTAGCAGGTATTTAGTCTTAAAATAATAAGAAACCTTTTTTGACTCAGGACAAAGCTCCAGTCAGTACCAAGTGAAGGCCTCTGATTGAGCACAAATCCTTTGCTCAGAAGGACAACTAATTTATGATAGTAAAGAAGAGAGTTAGGTTCAATCGAGTGCTAGCACGAATTTTCTTGAACCTAAATTGAATCTCATTTAGAATCAATTGACTGGATCAGTTCAATTGATGGATCACCAGATTTCGAAACCCTTGTTGTGTGATCTAGTTAGATTTTAGTTCTGTATGGTAAGAATATGATCATGATCTCTATCATTGACATCATCGAAACTCTTTCGATGGATCAGAACCTCTTCTGATTCGAACAGCTAGAAATGATCGATCATCTAAATCATTCTAAATTACTCTCCAAATCACCAGTACACCCTAGCAGTATATGGGTGGCAACCCATCAGAGCTGAATGCGAACCCTCTTGTGTACTACCCTTATGTGATTAAGTTTTCTTTCTTGAGCCCGATCATTTAGGTTTAGTTGAACTCAGTCAAACTCCTAGTCTCTGTCATATGATGTAATCATTCGATTCAAGTCCGATGTGAAAAACCTAAAATAAACTCTTTCTATTATTTCACACTTGCCATGGCCATGGGCTTCCTGACTTGATTCTCAATGATCATCATAGGGCTGCTCCTTAACCACGCGAGTAGATAGATTCGCATCTGATGCGATCCAGTTCTCTACAATGAACATGCATATAGCCAAATACACCTCAGGGATTGTCGTGTGGTAGGAACCGGTTATGTGTATAGGACCAACTTTATAACACCCTCAAGGTCGACCTGATCGATGCACCTCCAGGTCCAAGAACACAGACACACACTCAGCATCTGAGTCAGTCATTGATGAGCGAGGTAGCTGTCTAATGACTTACTCGAGGTGTCACGCTCAAGTGCCCTCGTTTCTCTAACTGAGTACTGTAACTTCTCACCTCCGTATTTCCATACGTAGACTCAAGGACCTCTACTAAAGAGAAGCGATGTACACAACCCTCTGGATCACACCATCCTTGTGATATCCTGAGGTCGGAGAGCATTTTATGAGTTAATAAATGAATTATTCATGTCTTAAGTTTCAACTCTAGAAAATATGAATTCATTCATAGCCATTAACTCAAAGGAATGCTAGCCATAGACACTAAAATACACATATGTGGATAGAAAATAACCTCATGTTTATTGATTTTAGTCAAAATTATAATTTTGCCCCTGAAGTGTATTACAAGTTGTCCAGCCAAATTCTGACTTCTGTAGGGCACATTATATCTGAACAATCTCCATTACCTTAAAGCCAATTGGGCTACAAGTCTAAGTCCCATCTTCTTAAGTAGGCTTCGATCTTCTGCTAGTTCCCACCGACCTTTGTAAGTAGGTCTGCCATAATTGTCTTGTGGAGTCACTCTCTGACCTCGAAGTAACCCTTTCTCGAGATTAATCCACGGATCTGAGGATTTCGTCGCTCAATGTTGCTTGGATTTTTAGTGGACCTTGGTCCTTAGCAGGAGCTATGGCGCATTGTTGTCATGGTATAGAGGAATGCATCTGATGGCATTACTTCAATTTCTTTTGCAGCAAACTTCTACACCAGAAATGCTTTCCTTCACAGCCTTTGATGCCAAAAAGATTATTCTGCTTTCTATGGTGGAATTTTGCTATCATGGTTTGCTTGAAACTCTTCCATGACAGTACCACCATTGCACACCAAACAGGACTCCCAGATGTCGGACTTTCGATCATCTTACATCGGACAATAAATCCAAGTATGTGTATCCCTGGATTGGAGTTCTCCTTACCAAAGAACCAACTCATTAATCCCTATTCTTCTCAAGTACTAAGGATTACATTTCCTCACAGAAGTCCAGTGTTCTTCAACCTGGATGTGACTGAATCTGCGTTGCTGACACTCATAGCATGGGCTATAATTCAGGTCGTGTTACATCGCATGGCATATATGAGGCTCCTTATTGCAGAAGCATAAAGGCGATCTTGCTCATGCGTTTATATTCATCAGATGTGCTAAGGCACATTCTTCTTGGAAAGATTGACATACCATGTCTGAAGGGTATAATCCCCTCTTAGAGTTTTCCATACATAAACCTCTTTCAGTACTTCCTATGTACATTCTTCTGTGAAAGTCTAACATCCTATTCGTCTATCCCTGTACGACCTTAATCTAGAATAAAGGATGTTCACCTCAGGTTTTCATGGAGAATTCTTGGCCAACATAATTTGACTGTTGTCATCTGAAAAATATCATTCCCAATAAAGAAGGATGTCATCCACGTATAATACGAGGAAGACAACAGCACTCCCACTGACCTTTTTGAAGATACATGGTTTCTCTCATTTTTTGAATGAAACAAAACATTTTCTGATCAACATCATGAAAAAGAGTGTCTCCAGCTCTGAGATGTCTGCTTAGTCCATATATTGGGGACCTTGTGCCAGCTTGCAAAACCTCTGTGAATCAGTAATCACTGGATGTGAAGCCTAGGGCTATTCCCATTAGATATTTTTCTCAAGATAATCCATTCAAGAATGCCGTTGTTCACGTCTATTTGCCATAATTTTAAGCGACATAGGCATGCAAATGGTAAGCAATGTGCGGATGGATTTTAACATAGCCACTGGAGAAAAGGTATCCTGATAGTCAATGCCTTCACGTTGAAATAGATTCCTAATTGACTTTAGATTCAATAGAATTCGAGCTCACTATGAAGACCTAGACTTTAATCTATCACGCTGTTGTCTTTGTGACCCATGAGCGACAACCCAAATTCTTGAGATGGACTCAGAACTTGATTTCTTACATCTGCCATATTCTCAATACGTGTGGTCAGGAATGCGTTTAGAGGGAACCTATTTCAATAGGATAAATAGCTGAGTTAACATTAGTGTTCCAAAGAAACATCAGGACGGTCGTGTGAAAGTCATCATGGATCGAACCATATCTAAATAGGAATCACATTTCTCCATTCTTAAAATCTCATTGAGTATGAGGTGTTCCTGGTGGGAGTCCCATTGAAGACATATTGCCATTTCTTTGAGATAGTCTAGGAATTTCGGCTAAGTATTCCCTCCTCGATCTGATCGAAGAACTTAATGGTTTTTAGTTTATTTTTTCTACTATCATGTCTGAATCTCTTTAATTTTTCAAAAGCTTCTAGACTTGTGTCTCATAAAGATAACATATCCATACCTAGATTAATCATCGATAAAGTGATAAGTGTGTAACATTTCCCTGTGCATACATCAAATGGGCCGCATCACATCAGATACTGTACTAGGATAAAGTAGGTCTGTGGACCCATTCCCCATGGTCCTACAAAAGCGAGTTTGGTCATTATTGCCTGATAGGAACATGATTCACAATATGGAATATTGACTGCACAAGTAACGAATACTAATAGCCGCATTTCTTCGTAATTTGTTGATCCTATCTTCGCATATATGACTCTATACAGGTCGCAAGATACCTATCTTTGACTTCCTAGGTCACTTTGGAATCTTGGCATCAGTTTGACTCAGATATTAGAACAGTATCATCAATAATGTAGACTTGATAGAAGACCTTTATAAGCTAAAGCATTTGCAATTTGTATTTTTTTCATAAAGAATTATACAATGTCCTTAAAAAAGTAGTAATATCACATAGCACTTCCTAGTGCTAATGAGCATGAAAAGAAATCAAATTCGCTTGCTGCAAGCACATAAATATAGTCCTTTAAATCTTAAGATCTAATCCTATGATAATCGAGAGAAGAGTAGTTTCTACCGCCATAATGCAGTCAACTCTTGCTCCAATTATCCATTGCATAGGATCATGTCACCACCCGTCAGGCCTCCTCGCTACCTTCAAGATCCTTGCATAGAAGTGCAAATGAGCACTAGAAATCAGAGTCAAGAAACTCCAACTGGAGATGCAGAAGAAATTCTAAGGTTAGATCTCAATAATCGAGCATACCTCCAAAGGACCTACCTCTTCTTGTTCTTCAGGTGTCAGGTAAAGAGTGTACTTTGCACTTCTAAGTGGCCGTCGTAGTGTATGAATAATATTATTGTTTTTCTTTTTCCTTTGACACGACTTCTGGCTCCCTCCTCTGCTCTCACCTTACTTTTTCTTGCACTCTCTTTCCAAGACTTTTCCTAATCTCCTTCGCTTCTCCAACCTGCCCCTTGATTATACTTAACCCCTCAAGCCATCTTTTGGCAAGAGTCACTTCCACATAAGACATGAGCCTTTAGAACTTTCATAAAAGTCAGCAGGTACCAGCATATTTATGAGCTTACGCTAAGGTATTTTAGTTTATGCAGTATGGGTATTCATGATGAAACTATGCCATATGCATCAGTCAAGGACTTGCAGAAATAATAATAGGTCTATAGGATCTTCAGTCTAAAACTGTACACGAGCTTTCTCAAGCTCTTCCAGTCCGTTGCATCATCATATCAGACAGTAATATCTTGGACTGATGTTGCTCATCAGATCTTAGCCTTAAAATTTTGTGTGACTTATATTCTTTCGGCCGTCCAATCTCGATGAGAAACATGCGACAGTCTGAACTTCATTGCAAACTGACTCTTGCAACATGGAGCACCCAATGTATATCTGGTGCTAGTCTTAATGTCTCGTTGCCGAGCTCATCAGCATGGAGCCACATATAATATTGACTTCGAGACTGCTCATCCTCGTTTAAGTGGCATCTATGGACAGGCATGGATAGATAAGTGGAAGGGATCCTCTGTACCAACATAGGGTCTAAAATTCTCAAATTAAAAATTAATTGTAGTTCATGAGCCAATCCTTTAGTTTGGGTCGAGTCAGTCTTGATGGTCCAGGATACGTAGGCTAATGGATTCGGACACAACATCTTTCTATCAGAGAGTAGAATTAGTAAGTATTATATTATGCTGACAATTTTTTCAAGAATTACTTAATTTTACTTATAAATAATTTCTAATAAATAGCTTCCACTATTTACTCGGATCCTACACTTTCTCTGTAGAGATGCAAAAATCTCACGATTATATTTCTAGTAGGTAAGTGGTCTCAACCAACTCATCTCTTCTCACTACCTAAAGTTTTGTGATGGATACCGATGAGTGGAACAACTCTTGTCTCAATAGATTTCTCTAATATGGTGCACTAACATCTTTCTTAATTCATGGCAGAAATCTCACCCATATTGCGAAATATTGTCCACTCCTTTTAGTTAAGTTCAGATCCATCCATTTGAACAATCTGGATTCTTATATTGCGATCTCGTCACTCTTATCCAAAATATTGAGCCCAAACCGATCTCTCAGCCATAGCATCAATGCCTAATCAGACTGGGTTGCGTCTTTCATGCACAAACTGTGCACTATATCCAACGCAGAAAATCAAACCCCAGGAAGGGCCCGCACATCAAATGGTGGAAGACTCTAAGCTTAATATTTCTTCATAGGAGATTAATTAGTGTCTTTAAACTTAATGACTTTTAGTCAGGAACAATTATGATAACCTGTGGTCATCTGGTTGAGTTGGATTAGCTACCTCAAATTAAGAACTGGAGTCTAATACAGAAGTGAGATGCATGGTAAGGTATGCCAAGACCGTGGAAGAAAAGCATTACAAATCGAATAGGCTTCCCAATTAAAAAATCAATCCGCTATCTATTAAACTTATCTTAGACACCAAATTTTGAACAGAACTAATGGGTTAGCCTACAAATCTAGCTCTAAAACCTCTGTTAGATATTATGTTGCCCTAGAAAGCCAGAATTGGCTGACACTGTAATTACCACTTCTAAGCAATGTTTGATACAAAAGAAATTCTATCATTATTGATTCGTGTTGGATACATCCGTTTGAGTTAAGGTTAATGACTAATTCATATTTTCAAGAGTTTAGGAAAATTTAAGACATGAATCATCATTATAACTCATAAAATGCTCTCCGAACCATAGGATTCATCACGAGGAATGCGTGATTGATTCCGAAAGGTGGTTGTACAATCCTCTCTTTAGATAGATGAGTCTTAAAGTCTATCGGTGTGGAGAACATCGAGCAGCAAGAGTACAGGATACTCTTTAGAGAAATGAGGGCACTGCACGCGTGACCACCTCGAGTATCATTAGGGAGTCTACTTCTCGTCAATGACCTGACTCTGCCTGCAGAGTAGGTGTGTTGTTCCTTTACCTAAGGTGCGATCGACAGTTCACCTAGAGGTGTTATAGTTTGACTACACCATTACTCAAGTCTTTTAGGCATTGCGAATCCTGAGTGATATGTTAGGATATAGCATGTTCATTGTTAGGAATGGATGGCATCAAGATGAATCTATCTACCTCGAGTGGTAGAGGGAGCAGCCCTATGATTGATCTAGAGAATCAAGTCTAGAAGTCATGGCCATGTTTAGAGTGAAATAATTAGAAAGAGTTTCTATTAGATTTTCATTCATCGACTCGAGATCGAATATTACATTCATTTGAAGAGACTGGGTTTGACAGTCCTTCATTAAACCCTAATCTGATCGGGGCTCAAGATAGAAAGGAACATGAAATCACACAGATATATGCACAAGAGGTTCACATTCAGCTCTGATGGGTTGCCACATAGACTGCTAAGGTGTCACTGTCGTCGGATTTTGGGAGCTAGAATTGATTTAGATGATCTCAATTCTAGCTGTTCGAATCAAGAAAGTTTTGATCCATCGAAAGGGTTTTCGATTGAGTCGATACAGCGTCATTGACATATCCTCATTATCATTACGAACTGAACCTATCTGGGGTCACCACAAATAAGGGTTTTGAAATTGGTGATCATCAATTGAACTGATTCCAGTTCCAATTGATCCTGAATGAGATTCAATTTAGGTTCTAAGGAAAATCGTGCTAGCACTCGATGAGCTCTAACGTTCTTCTTTGCTATTATTAAATTAGTTGTCCTAACTGAGCCAAAGGGAGTTTTGTGCTCAATCAGAGGCCTTCATTATGGTTTGGACTGGAGGTTTGTCCAAGTCAGAAAAAGGTTGTCTTATTTTTAAGATATTACCTGCCATTTTTTGTCACCTGCATTTCTTATTCTTTGCTTTGGTCAAAAGTCTACTTTGGACTGGTCAAATATTGACCATTGATACTTTGACTTTTGACCACATGTCACTGCACTATTGAGAGCTGGTGGGGGCTTGTCCCCCTGCCAGAACCTGGCAAGGTAAGAGGGCCACGCCACCCTTGGCATGTGTGCCCAATGTTGGAGGCGCCTAGGAGTCCTTGTTGGACAAGGACTCCATCTCCTTTTGGATTCCAATTAGAGTTCTCCTAAGAACCAACTTTGACTGGTCTTGGCACCTCTAAGGAGGAATCCAAGGGACTCTATTCCCACAATCAGATTTAGATCTAATTTCATAAAGAGTTTGATTGGTTGGAAGAAGAGAAGTTCGGATCAGATTCAAGTCTATAAATAAGACCCTGTGGCCCAACCAGATTATGATTGAGTGATTGAAAGATCATAATTCTGCATGCCCCAGAGGCTGCCTCTCCCTCTTCCTCCACCAAACCACCTTCTTCCCTCTTCTCTCTCACGTCCAAAGGAGTTTTGGACCTTGGTTGGTGCGATTCAGATCAAAAGAAAGGCGATTGAAGCTAGAAGTTGCACTGCGCAAGACGACTGCTAATTCTTCAAAGAGTTTTGAAGGTTTTTAGATCAGATCCAATCTGATTTTTGGACAGATGATGAGAGAAGAGGATCTTTAGATCCAGCCTGAGTGATATCGATAGAGGCCAGGCGCTTGCTGGCTAGATCCAGGAACTTCCGCTGCAAATAGGAATCATCAACGGGTAATGGATTTACCCAAATCAGGTAAATTAATTGATTTAATTTATTTTTATTTTATTTTTATTTATTAAAATAATAAAAATTAAATTTAAACATCTCAGATCTAATATAGATTAAAGAAAATTTTTAAAATGTATCTCTGATTCTGATCAGATCTGAAACAACCTGGACGAAAATCAGGATTTCCCTTCAAACTGATAATCATCCAGTTCTAATTATTTAGATCTGATTTTAAATTTTATTATTAAAATAAATGTTTTTCAGATGTCACATTAGATGGATCAGACTTAAAATTCACAAAAAATAAAATTAAGTGATTTGGATCTAAAGATTAGGAAATATGCATGACTAGTCCTAAATAGAATAGTTCTATAGAGATTAGTCTTTGCATGTTTTTGATTTAATCTGATTAATCATATTTTAGTTCTTTTATTTACTATTATTCTAATATATAAGTATACTATAATAACATCTAAAAATAAAAATAAAATTATTTAATTTAAATATCATATGAGATATGATGATGCATGTCTAGGATAAGTTAGTAGATTAGTCCTCTACATAATTGATCTAGATTAGAATTATTTTTGATTAGATTAAATTAAATCAATTTTTTAAAGATTATTATCAGATTAATTTGTAGATCTGAAAATATGCATGCATTCGATTACATGGAGATGTTAATGCCAAAATATGTCCAATGATCTAGATCTGATTTATTATATGAGATAATATGATATAGATCTAAAACTGTTTTGTAGTATTGCATGATCCTGATTAAGGCTTCCTCTTGGCCGTCGGTACATAAGACGGAAGAAGGGTTTAAAGGGCCCTCTCTTTCCATCTTGCGATGGGGTGTTCTTTATGATGTGTAAGGGGTATTGCTGCGTTTCGTCCTAATCAAAAATCCAAAAAAACTACTTTCTGCCAAACCCTAGATCCTAAACCCATAGGATTTTGTGCTATTTTGTTATATGAAAACCTACTTAATTGAAAATTAAGCATTAATGGAATATCAATTAGGTCTAAATTGAGAATTTCAGACTAAGGACATATTCAATAATACTGGCGTTCAGGGCCTTGGGTAGCTCAATTAATCTAAGCGATGATTAAAACCGAATTAAGAAGTTTGGTTAGATGGATCAACAAGCTTAAATTGATCGGCCTAATAGTATTAAGTTGGTCAAGATCGAGTCACGATCAAGCAAGACCTAATTAGTCAGAGGTAGAAGGTCTAATTAGGCTAATCCAATTGGTTAATCTGGCTCAATAATTTCGGTGTCTAAGAAAGTTTGGCACATACGACCGATGATTTTTAATTGACAGCTTACTCGACCTGAATGCAATTCTTGTATGAGTAATTGGCATATTCATATCCACCGATCTCACTTACACTGGCCCATATCTACTGAATTAGTTTCGATTTGAGGTGGTTACATAATCTTGGCTAACCGACATTGCCACTAGTTAGATCATCATTGTTATGACATATGTACAAGTCTAGTTTAATGAGACCTGAATCAAATTCTCCCTAAGAAAAGATTAAGTCTGAGGTCGTTCCACCATTGTAGACGTACGGGCCCTTTCGGGGTGATTTATTCTCGGCTGGATACAGTGGCTCAGTTGCACCGAGAAGATGCAACCATGTCTATTAGGCATTGGATGCTTAGGGCTGGAGATGAGTTGGCTCAATATTTCGGATCATGGTAAGAGACTCAATTAGGAAACTCAAGTCTTGCCAAAGGTGGTTCTGAACTTAACTAAGGAGTGGATCAATATTTCTGGATACAGGCTGAGATTCAATGAATTGAGGATCAAGGTTTGGGGCTGCACCATGATTAGAGAATCAATTGAACAAGAGTTATTCACTCATTGGCTAAACCCCATCAACTAAAACTGTTAAAGTGAGGTGATGAGTCAGTTGGTTGGGAGACCGCACCAACCCACTAGAAATCATTAATCATGAAGAATTTTCCATTCTCTTATAAGGAAGTTAGGGATCCGAGAAAATAGTGGGAGCTAATTTGTTTAAAAATAAAAATTTCTAAACTAATTAGTCAAGTTCACAAATATATAATATCTAACTAGAATCTTTTGATTCTCTACAGGGAAATGTCATTGCGTCATCCATTGGCACGTATTCCTGGACACACATAGACTGACTAGACCAATTATAAAGATTGGCTAGGAAACTACAAATAGTTTTGGTTTCGAGAAGTTAACCCATGTACTGGATCAAAGGACCCTCCTCACCATTACCAACCCATCCATCCATTGAATAAGAAGAGCATCTTCCTGGAGAGAACTGGATAGATGAAAGATAATAAAGGCCAATATTACATGTTGGGCCGATGTCTGAGAGCTCCAGCGCCAACATGAAACGATATCGAGACTGCTCACCAAATGTGGTCTCACTGTCAGGAGATGTTTGGTGAAATAGAGTCGCGCAGCCAAGTATCAAGTCACGAATGACTTATTAGGCTAAGAATGCGTGATGGGATAGTCATCGTCCAGATCACTGTCTGACAATGATCAAGACAATGGAAAGCTTGAGAAGGCTTGGTGTCGAAGTTAGACTTGGACCTACAGATGAATATTATTCCTGCCAACCTTGACTGATGCATATGGGCATTCCATCATGAATTACCACTGCATAAACTTCAAAATTCCTTGGACCCGAATTATGAATATGCTGTTACCGCTTGAGCTTCTATGAAAGGTTCTAAAGGCTCAGTTCTTGCTATGGAACGGACTTCATCCAAAAAAAAATCTTATGGAAGAAAAGAAGTCTGCGAAAAAAGGCAGAATGGTGAAGGAGTAAGAGACAAGAAGCAGAGCCGAAGATGAAAGCCACTGGCAAAGAAAAGTGTTTCTATTACAACAGCGATGGCATTGGAAGTGAAACTGCCCTACTTAACCGCGGCCATCCTGAAGAATAAGAGGGAAGGTTCCTATCTAGAGGTATGCTCGTTATTAAGTCTAACCTTTACGATTTTCTTCTGCAATCCAGCTTGGTACTTGACTTTGGTTTCTATGCATCAATCCATGCACTTCCATGCAGGATCTTGAGGAATGCAGTTGAGGGAGGAGATGGTAGACATGATCACTACGGCATCGGTAATGGAGCAAAAGTTGCAGACAGTGCACATAGGAACATCCCTCTTTGATTACATCTAGTTGAAACTTTAGATTGAAAGACTGTTATTATGTGCCTGCAGCTAGCAGGAATTTGATTTCTGTTTCATGCTTAGCACAAGAAGGCCATGTGAATCACCTTCTTTAAGGACCATTGTAACATTCTTTATGAAAGGAAATAAAATTGCAAATGGTTTTCTTATTAATGGTCTTTATCGGCTACATATTTTATGTACCTATTTTTAACTATCGAGCAAAATGTGAATTGCCAAACGACCTATGGGATAGTCAAATGATAATATCTATGGCACTTGACGATTAGGTCATATTGCAGAAGATAGGCATCAACAAATTGAAGAAAAATGGACTATTGAGATCATTGACTTTCGAGTATATCCAACTTGTGAATCCTACCCTTCAAGGCAAAATGACCAACTCCCTTTTGTTGGGAGCATGGGAGAGGGCCACAGACTCTCCTGCCCTAGTACTTACAGATGTTAGTGCGGCCCAATTTGAGCTGCCGGCTCTAGAGGCAATTTCTGTCATACTTCCATTACTTTACGGATGATCGTCTACGGTATAGGAATGTGTATCATATGAGACACAAGCTATTTAAAGCTTTGTCGAAAAGTTCCAAAGAATTTCAGACATTGAAAGTAGAAAAACAAACGTGAAAACACCCATTAAGGATCTTCGACTCAGATTGAGGAGGTGAATACTTATAGCGGGAATCCATATGAACTATCTAAGCGAAAATGGCATAGTCTCTGCAATGGACTCCACTAGGAACACCTCAACTTAATGGGGTTTCAGAATGAGAATCGAACCCATATTAGATATGAGTTCGATCCATGATGAGCTTCACAGACTCCCTGATTTTCCTTTGGGGACACTTATTGTTACCTTCATCTATCTACTGAATAGAGTTCCCTCTAAAAATCATTCTACCACACCGTATGAGATAATGGACGGTAAGAAACCAAGTCTGATCATACTCAGATTTGGGTTGTCCGGCTCACGTAAAAGACAACAAGCGTGACAAGTTAGAGTTTAGGTCCTTTAGAGCATCGATTCAAGGATATCCTAAAGAGTCTTAGAGATACATTTCTACATTCCAGAAGGGCCACAAATGTGATTGTGAGTTGACATGCCATCTTTCTTTGAAAATGAGTTTAACTCAGATACGCGGATTGGAAGGTGATCAAGCTTGATGAAGAAAGTCTCACAAGTACATATGCAGCTAAGGACCAATTAGAATCAATCAGGTTGAGCCAATAAGAACACTACCTCCTCCACCTCATAGATTGGGAAAGAGTCTTTCCGTCCCCCTGAGAGATACTTAGTATTGTTTCAGAGGATGTAGAGGAAATGTTCCTCGTAGGGCAATGTGCTCATGGCTGGATGATTCATCTCTCCTCTGTTGTATTTCAAAATATCAAATCCATCTTATAGATTATCCTGGCCAAGGTTTTGCTATATTGAAATACAGTGATGAATTATTCTCCAACTCTTGGAGTGGTCAATCCCATCTTGATCACTCACTGACTATGCAAGTACTTGATTATGCCCAAAAATTTTTTGTTACTGAAAAAAATTTAATTAGTCTATTACTAAAGCATAGCGAGTTGCTTGCAAGCCATTATAGTGATCTCAGGTCTAAGGGACATTTATACCTATATCCCATCGGAGCAATTCTTGATAGCAAAATACTCTGAAGTTGGCCATGTCCAGTGATAATGTACCTATACATCTCACTTGTATGCCATACTATTATCTCCATACTCCTTAGTTAAGAAGATAATCAACCTATATGGCATACAATGACCTATGCTCAAAAAATGCTGTTGTCCTAATTAACAGCGTATCATTTGGTCATGAACTATTTAAGGACTAATCGATAAATTCTTTCTTTATCAAAACTAAATAGTCCTAAGAACTTTATCACAACAATGAAGTTCATTAGAAGATGTAGACTTTGAGATGAAAATGTCAAAAATATATTTTATTTAATAATAAATTAATTATAATTATAAAGTAGCACAATCATCAACAGGCTGATGATTGACTTTAGAACACATTTTTCAACACTAGGTTCCCTTGGTCAGTGCGAACAATTATGAGTCCAAATTTCTTTGGAACAACTTGTGTAGGACTCATCCAATAGCTATCAAAAATAGGATAAATAATACTAGTATCTAAACATTTAATTATCTCTTTCTTGACTACTTCTTGCATATTAGGGTTAAGCCGTCTTTGCATCTCTCGAGTTGGTTTGGCATTATCTTCTATGTAAATATGGTGCATGCATATTGACGAACTAGTGCCTTTTAAATTGACGACAGTCCAACCTATAGCCTCCCTATATGTTTCCAAAATATCTACCGATTGGTCTTCTTGTTCGAGAGTTAGGTTTGAAGCAATGATTACTGATAGGGTTTTCTCTAATCCTAGAAATATATACTTAAGTGATCCAGGCAAATGTTTTAGTTCAAGTTGTGGTGAGGCTTGAATCGAAGGACGTAATGGTTCAATTTCTTGCTCAAGTAAGGGCTTTACTTTCATTAACCAAGGTAATGAATGTGATGGATGAGGTGAATCAAGCAGGGCATTCACTTCCTGGGTTTGGGTTTCTTCAATGGATTCATCCCGAAAATCATTCTATAATAAATCTAAGTAGAAATCAGATTCAACTATTTCATCTATTTGATCGATTACAAAGCAGTCTTCCCTCTTGAGTGTCCTTTATGGTATTAAAAATATTAATTCTTACCTTTTGATCCCTAAAAGAAATGTTTATGGCTCCTGTCTTACAATTGATATTGGCATTGGCAGTAGCTAGGAATGGACGACCCAGAATTATAGGATTTTGGTTCAGCTCTTGGGATGGTTCTATATCAAGAATGAGGAAGTCTACTAGAAAATAACATTTATCTACTCTAACTAAGACATCCTCAATCAAACCATATGGTGTCTTTATAGATCTATTGGCTAGTTGCAAAATAATCGACGTAGGTTTTAGCTCTCCTATCCAAAATTTTTCATAAATCAAGGTTGGAAGTAAGTTTATACTAGCTCTTAAGTCTAATAATGCTTAGTTAAAGATAATGCCTCCTATAACACATGAAATTAAAGGAGCACCAGGATCTTTCATCTTTTGAGGTAGTGGGCTTAATAGGACTACACTTACATTTTCAAATAGCATAATTTTTTTAGCAGTTCATGGCTCTCGCTTATGAGTACAAAGTTCTTTAAGAAATTTAGCATAAGCCAGGAACTGTTGAATTGCATCGAGAAGGGATAGTTAATATGAACTTGTTTAAATAATTCCATTCACTCCTTGTTGTGGGATCCTTGCTTTTTATGAGAAGAGCCCGCTTCTAGGACTGAAGGAAATGGGGCTTTGGGTTTATATATCTCAAGCAACTCATCTGTTCTCTTCTTTCCTTTATCTATTTGATTGGAACTAGTATCAGTACAAGTTTTAGGCTCAGGTTCTTCTATATGATTAGTTTCAGTGTCAACCTCTTTTTCTAAATTTTTGTCTTGGCTAGCATCAATACTAGCCTTTATCACATATTTCTAGTATGGGTCCTTAAGAATCCTACTACTTTTAAGTTCAGAAATTGCCTTAGCATTATCTAATTGGGGATTCCTTGGTGGAACATTGGGTCGATAACTGAATCTAGGTGCTTGATACACATTGGGTGGATTATTTTTAGGATTTGCAGTAGTTAGCTTGGCAATTGACCTAGTTCTCTTTTCATGCTAGACTCAGCTAATTGTCCTATTTGAGCTTCTAGCCTGATAATAAATTATTGTTGAGTCAGAATCAATTATTGTTGATTCAAAATTAATTATTGTAGTTGATTAAATCTATTGTCTGCTAGATTGGTCTATTGAAGAGATGGATATGAGAGCTGATTATAATGCAGTGGCTGAGAAGACTAACTAGGCTGACCTCTATTATAGGCATAGTTCTAGTATTAAAACCTCTTTTAATAATTTTGCACTAATAAAATTTAGATCTGAGCCTGAGTCTGTTATGGTCTCCAAGAGAAATTAGGCTGGTTCCTCCAACCAGGATTATATGAATTTGAAAATGGGTCACTAGCTGATTTGGAATAGCCTTGAGTAGCTTAGACTTATTCTTAGATGAAAGACAAAAATTGTGCAGCCATGGGACATTCACTTATACAATGGGCTAGGCTAGTATAAATTAAACAAATCTCTTGATAATTAGAAGTTGGTGTGTATTGTATAGGAGATTACTGACCTAAGGTTAGAAATTGATCTAATTTCTAAGCAAGAAGATCGACTTTATCTAACTTTCGAGCTATTAGGTTCAAGTTAGCCTTAGAACTAAGTTCTGGATGTTTGATCTCATAAATTTTTGCCCATTTTTGATAAGAAATTGACTTTTCATAAAAAGATAATAAAGCATAGTTAATTGAATTTTTACTCCGAGTTTCAAACAAGGTATAAGCTTCATCCTAACTTTTGCTCATGAATGCACCTCCACAGGATGCATCTACCATTTATCTATATTGGTCTCCTAAACCTTCATAGTAAACTTGAATGATTTGCCACTTGGATAGACCATGATGTAGGCATTTTCTAAAAAGTTTCTTAAGTCTCTCCGATGACTCATGAATTTGTTCCCCTGGAAGCGGAGCAAATCTAGTGATGGCTCACCTCATGGTATTGGTTTGGCTTATGAGATAAATTTTTTTATGAAATTCATGTTGCATCTCTACCCATGTTTGAATTGGTCTTCCTATTGTGCTAAGTGATAGGATTGGTGTACAGGGCGGAAGCACGAATTTCAAAGCAAAATTATGAAATCATACAAACCAAACTCGAAATCTAGGACCACCTTATTAGCAATTAAATCATATAACATGCATTTGTAATATAAAAGAAAGTATTAGAACATACCTCTCATTGCTAAACCCTAAATTCTTCCTAATTGCCGGCAGCAGTTCGTCAGGGATTCCACCAGGTGCCCATGTGTTCACCCTCCAATATTGATCCACATGGAGACTTGATCAAGACACCAGCACCTCTGATTTATATAATTAAAATTTTAATAATAAGAACTTTAATAAAAGCAAGACCTTCCTTAGCCTTTATGTCACCTTCCTTGCCTCTCCTTATCTTTCTTTCTTTTTTCTTGTCTTCTTAATTTTTCTTCCTAATCTCTTTATCTTAAGATGACTTCTAATCTTTATAAGGACAAGATCTGGACAAGAGAAGGGAAGAAAAAAATTGGACAATAGAAAATACTTGTAAGAAAGATGATAATTTTTACTCCTCCTGGACTCTTAGTGCGCACCCTTATTTATAATGTACGTAAGGGTGCCAACACATTTTCTCGCACCCTTTCAAAATATTATCTCATGTCCCTTCAGCCAATCTCACACCTCATCAGATAATAACATCATGTAGACTTAGTCTAAGAGGTGCCTTAAAGCAGAAGGACTCTCGGACTAATTCTATGTAAATTATTTATGAAGAGTCGCAGGCTTTCATTCTTTGTGCCATCATTTTCATCCATTAGATTAGATAAAAAGGCCATCCAATGGCATTAAAATGGGATGCCCATTCAGCAAGAAGGCGTGGAGATGAACTTTGAAAAGTCCAAGAGGCATCAAGGATAAGAGGGCGGTAAGGAGTCTTAGGCGGCAAGTATTCCTAGGCGACAAAGAGTCCCTTCTCAAAACAATAACAGAGTATTTCATCTGCAAAAGGACTCTTTTGTGCCCCATATCTGATGTCCATGCCTATTTAAAAAATTTACACGACATAACAAATGGAAAAAGTCAAAGAAGGTAGGGGCCAACTAAATCCTATGCACCTAAAACACTTTGCACATGAAAGACTTCCCACACGCAAGAGAGAGACTCTCTGGTGCATGGGATTCTAGTATGTGGCACCCTAACTGAAGCCTAATCAGTCTAGATTAATCCAATTCAAGACCAAATCATATTTGGCTTAAATTGGACCTTAATTAGCCCAAATCAGAAGTAGATTTGAATCCAATTTGAATCTAGGTGCTAAGGTTTGCTACATGTGCTAGCATGTTCATCTTGCAAACATGGTCTAATCCAATTAGATCCTTAATCAATTCTCTTTGTGTGTGACCTATTGGATTCCACATCTAGCCAGCAGTGGGTCTGGGTGTGATTTGATCTAATCAGATTAGAACTCAACTAAATCGATTTAGGTCAAAACTAGCCAACCCATTTTGACTTAATTTAGAACACTTTCTAATTTAATGATCAAATTAAAATTTTAGTTTGATCGAACCCACAAGACATGATTGACATCTAGCAAAGTATTGTGACTTTCCAAAAGATGTAAAATTTTGATAGAAATATCAAAAATATCCTTCAGAGAAAATTATCATGCAACTAGATCCTTTGATCTACCTGCATCCCGAATATTACTCTGGGTATGAAAATATGTCAATCCCAATATCATATTCATTTCTCTTTCAATCTTATGATGATGATTCATTTAATAAAACATTAGAAACCATTTCTAATTTTTATCATGCTTTGATCAAAGTCTTCCTGAATCATCATTTGTTTGAAGCAGGTAGGATGCTATTTTCTCTTACCAGGAGTGATCGATTCCATGTTAACCTACTCACAACCTTCATATATAATCTACCATATCCAGATCATCCCATACATGACTGAGTCATGAATGAGTATGAACCAAAATATGGATTCATATATATAAGATTCTATGGTAGTTTCAGATCAAAGGATTATATGCACAATTCCACTATGAGAACCATCTATTGACATGTAGATAAGACTCCATTAGATATTCTCAACTTGGATCAATTCAGTGAACTCATTCTCTAATGAGCACTCACATCTTTGTATTAGTGTCATATACAAGTGATTGTGAGATCAATCACTCTCTCAATTGAGCATACAAAAGATGTGCTAGTCTTACCAAAAATGTTGATCCCCAACTCAATGTTCCATCGACTAGAAATGTTTAAATTAGGATTTTAAGATTTTAGATCTCACTGATATGATCTCATCATAATCCTAAAACCATAGTCTTAATTTATGGGGTTCATCATAATCTTAAATAAATAATAAGACATTGCATATGATGAAATAATGCCTTTATTTATTTTAAAATGTCATTACATGAGTTTGAAAGACAAAGAACAGCCCAAAAATTGATTGGCTTGAGGGCATATTCCTTTCAATCTCCCACTTGCACTAAAGCCAATCACCCTTAAATTTTAATCCCATACAATCAAGGTGACGATCAAACAATTGTAGTGGTAAAGTCTTAGTGAATGGGTCTGCTATATTGTTCTTTGTGTCAATTCATTCTATGACACATCTTGTCTTTCAATAATTTCATGAATGAGATGAAAGCATCTCAGAATGTGTTTGGATTTATAATGAGACCTTGGTTGCTTTGCTTGAGCAATAGCTCCAGTATTATCATAGTAAAGTGGTACTGGATTCTTAATTTCAGGAATAACACCCAATTCAGTGATGAACTTCTTCATCCAGACAGCTTTCTTGGCGGCTTCACATACAGCTATGTATTCTACTTCAGTGGTTGAGTCAGCTATAATTGGCTACTTAGTACTCTTCCAACTCACTACTCCACCATTCAGAGTAAAGACATACCTTGAAATGGATTTGCTATCATCTGGGTCTGATTGAAAACTAGAGTCAGAATATGCTTCTAGTTTAAGATCAGAACCACCATATACTAGAAAAATATCTTTAGTCCTTCTCAAGTACTTAAGAATATTTTTCACAGCTTTCCAATGATCCTCTCCTGGATCAGCTTGAAATCTACTTGCAATGCCTAAAGCATAAGCAACATCAGGCCTTGTACATAACATAGCATACATTATTGATCCAATAGCTAAAGCATAAGAAATAGAACTCATTCTATTTTTCTCTTCAGGTGTCTTTGGAAACATCTTTTTAGAGAGATGTATGCCTTGACTCATGGGTAAGTAACCTCTTTTACTTCCATCCATACTGAATCTTTTCAGTATTAAGTCAATGTACCTAGATTGGGACAAGCCTAGCATCCTCTTAGATCTATCTCTATAGATCTTTATTCCTAGTATATAGGATGCTTCTCCTAAATCTTTCATGGAAAACTTATTTGATAGCCATAATTTGACTGATTGCAACATTGGGATATCATTCCCAATGAGGAGTATGTCATCTACATATAGAACCAAGAAGACTATGGTTCTCCCACTAGTTTTCTTGTACACACATGGTTCATCCGCATTCTTGATAAAACCAAAATCTTTTACTGTTACATCAAAATGAATGTTCCAACTCCTTGATGCTTGCTTTAATCCATTAATGGATCTCTTAAGCTTGCATACCTGATTTGGTCTCTAATTTGACTCAAATCCCTCTGGCTGTGACATATAGACCTCCTCCTCAAGAAAACCATTAAGGAAGGCGGTCTTCATATCCATTTGCCATATTTCATAATCGTGGTATGCTGCTATGGTAAGCATAATCTGAATAGATTTGAGCATGGCAACAGGTGAAAATGTTTTATCATAATCAATCCCCTGTTTCTGCCTAAAACCTTTAGCCACCAATCTGGCCTTATAAGTTTCAATTTGACCATCTGCTCCAATCTTTTTCTTAAAAATCCATTTGCATCCAATAAGAGTTATATTCTTTAGTGCATCCACCAAAGTCCATACTTTGTTGGTATGCATGGATTCCATTATGGATTGCATGGCAGCCAGCCATTTGTAAGTCCTTAGTTTTGACTACTTTTGTATAGGTCAGAGGTTCATCATTCTCAATGACTTGGGCTTCATTGTTCTCAATAATGAACTCGTACCTCATAGGTGTATGTCATGCACTTTCAGACCTACGGATAGGAGTTATGTGTTCTGGTTCTTTTATGTGAATATTTGGTTGAGAAATTTCTATTTGTTTTTCTTGAACTTCACTAAGTTCAATATTTCTGCTACTGCCATTTTCTAGGATAAATTCTTTTTCCATAAAAGTGGCATGCCTACTTACAAATACCTTTTATTTAGTAAGATGGTAGAATAAACATCCTATACTATTTCTAGGACATCCGATAAATAGACATTTGTCTGATCTAGCATCAAGCTTATGTCCAAAATTTCTTTTGACATATGCTGGACAACCCCATATCTTAAAATAATTAAGATTGAATTTCTTACTTCTCCATATCTCATATGGAGTACTAGATACATATTTAGAAGGTACTCTATTCAAGATATAAATTATGGTCTCCAGGGCATGACCCCAGAAGAAAATAGGTAATTCAGTGAAGCACATCATGGACCGTACCATATCTAATAAGGTACAATTTTTTCTTTTGGCTACACCATTTAATTATGGTGTATAAGGAGGTGTCCATTCAGAGAGAATTTTTTTTACTTTAAGATAGTCTAGAAACTCACTAGATAAGTATTCTTCTCCCCGATCAGATCGAAGGATTTTTATACATTTTTTAGTTTATTTTTTGACCATACTTTGATACTCTTTGAATTTATCAAAGGCTTCTGATTTGTGTTTCATAAGATATACATATCTAAACCTAGATTAATCATCAGTGAATGTTATAAAATAAGAGTATCTGCCTTTGGCTTAAGCTGTCATAGGACCACATACATCAGTATGTATAAGTCTTAATAATTCTTTTGTCCTTTCTCCATGTCCATTAAATGGAGTCTTAGTTATTTTACCCATGAGACATGATTCACAAGTTCCTAATGATTCATAATAAAAAAGACCAAAGAACTTTTTTTTGTATAACTTGTTAATCCTAGCCTCACTAATATGACCTAATCGATAATGCCAAAGTAAAGTATTATTTATGTCTCTTCTCTTATATTTTCTATTTTCATCAATATAAAATATATTGTCATCCAAATATAGAGTTAACAAATCATTACGAAATATGCCAAAATAAATATTTTCATTAGAATATTTGATCGAGCAACCTTCGCTCGTTACATTAAGACTATAACCTTGTTTTAATAACAAGGGTATAGATATAATATTTCTAATGATCTTAGGTATATAATAATAATTTATAAGCTCTAAGATCTTTTCATAAGGTAACTTCAATATATTTGTTCCTATAGCTTCTGCTTGGATAGACTCTCCTCCAGCGCCATAGAGCTTGAAGTCATCTTTCTTCAAACTCTTAATTTTCTACAGCCCCTGCAAAGATTTGCAGATATAAAAATCACAGTCGGTATCTAATACCTAAGAATTTAAAATGAAAGAATTTAATGATAATATAGTATGTATCTCATACATACCTTTTGGTGCATTATTTGCACCAGACTTCATGGTTGCAAGGTAAGCCTTGCAATTTCTCTTCCAATGATCTATTTTGCCGTAGTGAAAATAGGTTGTCTATTTGGAGACCTTCTTCTCTTTTTTCTTCTTATTTATACCACCTTTAGGATTCAACCTTTTCTTTGAACCCTTTTTGCCTGCCTTCTTCTTGGAGATCCGATCCATAAGAAGAAGAGGAGCCTTATCCTTTTTGATATGACTTTCTGTTATCTTGAGCATATTTAATAGCTCAGACAAGGAAGAATTTAGTTTGTTCATATGATAGTTTACGATAAACTAAGAAAATAATTCAGGAAGTGATTGTAGGATCAAATTCTGACTTAACTCTCCATCCATAATAAAACCTAATTAACTTAATCGAGTGATTAAGTCAATTACCATCAAAACATGATTTTGTACGAATGTTCCTTCTATCATTCTTGCATGGAATAATTGCTTAGATATTTCATATCTAGCCATTTTACTATGCTCTCTATAAAGTTCTTTTAAATTGAGCAATATGGACTGAGTGTCCATGCCATCATGCTGCCTCTGTAATTCATTACTCATAAAGACAAGTATGATGCATTTGACAGTAAGGAAATCATTTTGCCACATCTTGTATATGGACTTATCTTCATCTGTGGCATCTTTCTCTAATGGTTTAGGATCAGGGGCATCAAGAATATAGGAGAGTTTTTCTTGACTGAGTACTATTTTTAGGTTTTTCAGCCAGTCCATATAATTTTGATCAGTCAATTTATTTGAATCCAAAATTGAATACAATGAAAGTGAAGAAGCCATTTAATCTACATAATAAAGAATAATACATAAACAACTCATGATAACAAACATAATTAAATTAGGACTTTAATTTAATTATGTCTCCCACTATTTAATCAAAAAATCATAATCCTCTAATTGATTTTCTTAGTAAGAATAAGATCCTAATTTCTTATAAAAGGTCTTATGGTTGCACAACAAATCTGTTATAAGTTCAAAGGTAGGAAACTCTTTCCAATTACATTTTATGTAACTCTCAGAAAAAAATTTTTGCCTCTAAAACATTAGTAGCCTTGTGTTAGCACAACAAACTTTAATGTTTTAGTTTAAATAGAACCCTTCATTTCTATACAGCCAAAATGAAATATAACTGCTTTTGTGGTTACACAACAAAGCAATATATTCAAAATGCTATAAGCATCTCAATACACTAGATTAATATTACATCATTCCTCATGATAGATCTTGTGGTTATACAACAAAACTAATATGGTTCTGAACATAATAAGAACCTAGTATGAAGGAAGGCCTTAATGTTGTGAATATAATACTAAGCATTTCAATCTAGAATTAAATTAATCGAATCAGTCAAATAAGTGGGAGATAAGTGGGAGTGCCTCCATTGTTTTCCTTAGACACTAATAAATTGACCAGGTCAGACAACAAAACTAATTAAAAAATCACATTCTTTTTACCAATCATGAACCATTTATCCTAGACATCGATTGATCAATTAGACATCCCGACTGATTCAGCTATAGATTAATTACACTACAACTTAATATAATTTTAAAGAGGGATTTAAATAATTTTGATGCACATTTTAAATCAAACTAAATGTATAAAAGCATCAATTATGAAAAATATATATTAACATATATAATTATTCTAGGACAACCATCATTACACAGTGAGTATTTTTTCACTATGTCAGGGCAACCTTTACAGAATAGTATATACATCATAATCTCATTATGATAAATTAAAAATATGATCTCATCATATAAATAACATGCTAATGAAAAAAAAATATATATCATACTTTTTATTTGTGCCACTATATTATAAGCAAAGCATTATATGATTTAACCTAATAAGGCTTGCTCTGATACCACAAATAGGATTGGTATACAAGGCGGAAGCATGGATTTCAAAGCAAAATTATGAAATCATACAAACCAAACCCAAAATCTAGGACCACCTTATTAGCAATTAAATCATATAACATGCATTTGTAATACAAAAGAAAGTATTAGAACATACCTCTTATCGCTAAATCCTGAATTTTTCCAAATTGCCGATAGTAGTTCGTCAGGGGTTCCATCAGGTGCCCACGTATTCACCCTCCAACATTGATTCACACGAAGACTTGATCAAGACACCAGCACCTCTGATTTATATAATTAAAATTCTAATAATAAGAACTTTAATTAAAAGCAAGACCTTCCTTAGCCTTTATGTCACCTTCCTTGCCTCTCCTTACCTTTCTTTCTTTTTCCTTGTCTTCTTAATTTTTCTTTCTAATCTCTTTCTCTTAAGATGACTTTTAACCCTTATAAGGATAAGATCTGGATAAGAGAAGGGAAGAAAAAATTGGACAATAGAAAATACTTGTAAGAAAGAAAGATAATTTCTACCCCTTCCAGACTCTTGGTGTGCACCCTTATTTATAATGTACGTAAGGGTGCCAACACATTTTCTCGCACCTTTTCAAAATATTATCTCATGTTCCTTCAGCCAATCTCATGCCTCATCAGATAATAACATCATGTAGACTTAGTCTAAGAGGTGCCTTAAAGCAGAAGGACTCTCAGACTAATTCTACGTAAGTTATTTATGAAGAGTCACAGGCTTTCATTCTTGGCGCCATCATTTCATCGATTAGATCAGATAAAAAGGCCATCCAATGGCATTAAAATGGGATGCTCATTCAACAAGAAGGTGTGGAGATAAACTTTGAATAGTCAAAGTCCCAAGAGACTTTGACTTGGTCCAAGAGGCGTCAAGGATAAGAGGACGGCAAGGAGTCTTAGGTGGCATGTATTCCTAGGCGACAAAGAGTCCCTTCTCAAAATAATAATGAAGTATTTCATTTGCAGAAAGACTCTTTTGCATCCCATATTTGATGTCCACACCTATTTAAAAAATTTACGCAACATAACAAATGGAAAAAGTCAAAGAAGGTAGGAGCCAACTAAATCCCATGCGCCAAAAATACTTTATGCATGAAAGACTTTCCACGCGCAAGAAAGAGACTCTCTTGTGCATGGAATTCTAGTATGTGGTGCCCTAACTGAAACCCAATCAGTCTAAGTTAATCCAATTCAAGACCAAATCATATTTGGCTTAAATCGGACCTTAATTAGCCTAAATCAGAAGTAGATTCGAATCCAATTCGAATCTTGGTGCTATGATTTGCTACATGTGCTAGCATGTTCATCTTGCAAACATGGTCTAATCCAATTAGATCCTTAATCGATTCTCTTTGTGTGTGATTCATTGAGTTCCACATCTAGCCAGTAGTGGATCTGGGTGTGATTTGACCTAATCAGGTTAGAACTCAACTAAACTAATTTAGGTCAAAACTAGACAACCCATTTTGACTTAATTTAGAACAGTTTCTAATTTAATGATCAAACTAAAATTTTAATTTAATCAAATTCACAAGACATGATTGACATCTAGCAATGTATCATGACTTTTCAGAAGATGTAAAATTTTGATGGAAATACCAAAAATACCCTTCAGTGAAAATTATCATGCAACTAGATCCTTCGATCTCCTTACATCCTGAATATGACTTTGGATATGAAAATATGTCAATCCCAATATCATATTCATTTCTCTTTCAATCTTATGATGATGATTCATTTAATGAAACATTAGAAACCATTTCTAATTTTCATCATGCTTTGATCAAAGTCTTCCTGAATCATCATTTGTTTGAAGAAGGTAGGATGCTATTTTCTCTTACCAGGAGTGATCGATTCCATGTTAATCTACTTACAATCTTCATATATAATCTACCATATCTAGATCATTCCATACATGACTGAGTCATGAATGAGTATGAACCAAAATATGGATTCATATATATAAGATTCTATGGTAGTTTCAGGTCAAAGGATTATATGCACAATTCCACTATGAGAACCATCTATTGACATGTAGATAAGACTCCATTAGATATTCTCAACTTGAATCAATTCAATGAACTCATTCTCTAATGAGCACCCGCATCTTTGTATTAGTGTCATACACAAGTGATTGTGAGATCAATCATCCTCTCAATTGAGCATACAAAAGATGTGCTAGTCTTACAAAAAATATTGATCCCCAACTCAATGTTCCATCGATCAAGAATGTTTAAATTAGGGTTTTAAGATTTTAAATCTCACTGGTATGATCTCATCATAATCCTAAAACCATAGCCTTAATTTATGGGGTTTATCATAATCTTAAATAAATAATAAGACACTGCATATGATGGAATAATGCCTTTATTTATTTTAAAATATCATTACATGAGTTTGGAAGATAAAGAATAGCCCAAAAATTGATTGGCTTAAGGGCATATTCCTTTCACTAAGCCAGTACTTAGTTTTATCTTTTAATGAGAAAAGGAACAAGGTTAGTCTAAGGGCATCATCAAAAGAGTTTTGGATTTTTACCGTAGACCAGATTTTTAAGAATTCATCCAGATGCTTATAAGGGTCTTCATTGGTGTTTTCATAGAAGGATGGGAGCATTTGGATTGTGGTCGACTTGATTTCATAATGGCTAGCAAGGATATCAGGTAAGTGGATACAAGTCGATGGATTATAGTTAGAAGGAATAAAGTATTTCTTCATCTGCCTAGGTGGTTCTTCAGGATTTTCAGTCATTTGATTATCTAGTTTTATATAAATTAGTCATTCAATTTTGAAATTTGGTTTAACTAGGTCAGGTAATAGCGATCTCCTACCATGCATGTACTAGTGCAACCCTTAATGTATGATTCAATTTATCTTTCTTTATATCTATATATTATTTTTTTAATTTTTTTTTAGAGAAGAAAAGAGAAGAGAAAGAAGAGGATTCTAAAGAAGAGTCCCAAGGAGTCCTAAATCTTGAGATGGTAGAGAAGAATTAATTATAGTTATGTTTGATGTTGATTAGCAAACAAGTTAGGTAATCAATCCTGACTATAGTTTATCTTAGATGTAGATAGCTCCTAACTGCCAAGATCACCTTTAAGCCCTTCAAGTAAAGAATCAACCACTCAACTAGCTAGGTAAGTATAAGATTGGTGGGAGTCTTTCCATTGCTTTTCTTAGACACCAATTGTCTTAGCTAGATAAGCTAACGGAATCAATTAAGTAACCACCTTCCTTCGGGACGTGATCCCAAAATCACTTTTCTTAGACAATAGTTAAATTGACCAATCCTAACTCGATCTAATTTTTAGGGTTTCTTATCCTAATGAGCTCGAGTTCCTAGGGCCGATGCCTAATTGATTTTAAATTATAGGCTTAGGTCAATGTGGGATGCTGGTTGATTGTTTGTGGGCTAAGGAAGAATGATGAAATCTCTACCTTATCTTAATTAATGGGTTATGCCTTTAATTTGATTTAAAGATGAATATGCACAATCATTTTCAAACAAGAGATTTTATGCAACTAAATTAGATGTATGCAACTTAATTGAACTTGAGATGCTTACCTTGTATCTAGCAATAACCAATAAAAACAGAAATAAAACTAATATGATGGATGCTCTAAATAATTAAAGTTTTTACTCTTGTTATGAAGCTTGTAATTAGGTTTAAGTGGATTTTTAAAATTAATTTAAAAATAAAATAAATAATAATAAAAGAAAGAGATTTAGGATTTAGGATTGATCTCACTAAATAAGATTGGAAACTTTCCTCCTTGCCCTAATCTTTTTATCTCTCTCTTTTTTTTCCTGCAAAATAAATAAGAAAAAAAATAGTAAACAATAATAAAAGAAAAATTAAAGAAATCAATAACTTTAATTTTTATGTCTTCCCCAGTAATAGCGTCAAAAACTTGATAGATCACGATATCATCATTAAAATATCATATTTATTAGTTTAATTTTGACTTTTTTAATTAATTAAAAATACATAGAAAGTAACAAGTTGAGTCAAATATATAAAGAAGGCAATGATTTAATTTTAAAATCTTTGATTTTAAAAGAAAAAAGGAAAGATTTTGAAACAGAAATTAAAGTTGAAAAATAGAATTATAAATAAAAGCAGAATTTAAAAGATGAGAAAAAATAAATTTGGTACTAAGATTCACTATTTAGATTTTAGCATCTACTAGCAATAAAATTAAATTTATAATTAAAATAAAAATTAAAATTAAAAGAAAATAAAAATAAAATTTACATTAAATTAAAGTTAAAATTAAAATTTTGAATTTAAATATGACAAATTAAAAAGAAAAGAAATAAAAACTAGAGCGAAGATCGTGATCTCGGATCAACATTGGCATAGCGATGGTGTAGAAGATAAACTTTTTCTCTCAGCACCGTCTACCTCGAAGTAACCTTCAACTAATAACTTGACTCCTATCCTATATCATGGCTTCTCTTGGATCAAATGCTTGAATCTTGGAGTTTTGGGGTCCTTAAATAGGTGCTGGAGGGCTGGAACCTTTGTTATCAGGCAGTATGGGACTAAGGTAGAGTATAGATCATTATTTTATAGAGAAATTAAAGGAAAAATACTATTTTCTACCATAGGATCGTGTAGATCTAATAAGATCTTAGGGAGATTTTTCTAAAAATTTCTAAACGATCCGATCAGATCTATGAGTTCTCAAATCTAATCATTTTGATTTGATTTTTGGATATGTGATAGAGCACGAGTTATGCATTGGGCATACCAAATTTTGTGATTTTTGGAGGTGTCTAGACTGAGTTATGATAGAGTTTGATTTGGATCAAACTCTTGAAGGAAGAGTCCTAGGCGTAGTAGATTCTTCCTTATTTAACTCATGTCAATACTTTTTTGAATCATTTTTGATGAAAATAATAGATGAGATCTGATGGTTTTTCATGAAGAATAAGTCCTGGAGTCCTAATGATAAAATAAACAAGTTAGGCACATGATTGACTCAGTTGTGATAAATTAGAAAGATTTTAGAAGGAGAAAGTTAGGCTCAATCATGTGCTAGCACGATTACCTTGAACCTGATTGGATATAATCCAAATCAATCAAACAGACTTAGCTCAATTGATGACATCTAGACCCAAACCCTTATTCGTGTTAACCAGTTAGGTTCAATTTTGTATGGTAATGAGACATGTCGCGATCTCAATCATTGATATCATTGAAACACCTTTCGATGGACCAGAATTTTTCTGATTCATACAATTAGAATGATTGATCATCGAAATCATCCTAATTGCTTCCAAAATCCACCAATGACATCTAGTAATATATGGTGGCAATCCATCAGAACTGAAAGTAAATCTCTCGTTATAGTTATCTGTGTGATTGGGTTCTTCTATCTTGAGCCTCGATAGGATTAAGGTGAACTCGTCAAACCCAATGTCTATCATATGAATTAATCATTCAATTCGAGTCCAATGTGAAACCCTAATAGAAACTCTTTCTATCATCTTCACTCTGCCATGGCCATGGGCTTATGGACTCAATCTCATGATTATCATAGGGCTACTCCTCATCTATCGAGGTAGATAGATTTTCTATTGGTGGATTAGATTTTCTATTGGTGCAATCCAATTCTTACAATGAACATGCTATAGCCAACATACACCTCAGGATTCCGAATGGCTAGAAGATCGAGTTATGATGTAGTCAAACTATAATACCCTTAAGGTGAACTGTCGATGCACCTCAGGTCAAAGAATCAGATACACCACTGCAGCATCAAGTCAATCATCGATGAGAAGGTAGACTTTCTTATGACTACTCAAGATGGTCACGCTTAGTGCCCTCGTTCTCTAACAAGTACCTATACTCTCGCACCCATGTCTTCACACCATTGATGCAAGATATGTCTATCCTAAAAAAGTGATCGTACACCAACCTTTTGGATCGATCATTATTCTCATGATGATCCTATGGTTAGGAGCAGTTTATGAGTTAATTATGAAAATTCATGTCTTAAATTTTCAACTCTTGAAAATATGAATTGTCATTACCATTAACTCAAAGGATGTATCACAGACACTTTTAAATACACACTATGATAGAAAATAATCTATTTATTAATTTATAATCAAAATTAAAAATTATCCTTAGAGGTGTATTACAAGTGATAGCCAATCTGGCTTCTCGGGGATACATCTAACAAACTCGCACTTGAACTAAAGCCAATTGGCTACAAATCTAAGTTCCATCTTCTCAAGGTGGGCTTCAATCTTCTGCTGGCTCAATGACTTTATCAGTAGGTCAGCCGCATTATCTACAATGTCAACTCTCTTGACCTTGATTTATCCCTTCTCATGATAATTACGAGCTACGACCCATGCTGATGGAAGTTTAAGGCTCGATTGGGATAACCGCCTTATTCCGAAGGCCAAGGCAAATGGTTATTTCTCTAGTCAGTAGTCTTTGGATACGTTCGATATGCTCAAAGTACATGGTAGAGTTCGTCCACCCAAGTCCTCCTTGCTCTTTCAAGTCTCATCCTTGATACCCTGTAAAGGATCCTATTTGGTCACTTCTGCTTCCACCATTGGCTTATGGATGTCCACCGACGTTTAAATGATGGAGATTCAAATATTCCACAAAATTTAGCAAATCTTCAAATCCCATTAAACCATCGTCCATTGTCGTTATTAAAGAGTCAAGGCAGGCCAAATCCGCAAATAATTGATTTTCAGATTAAAGTCTTGCACTTGGCCTCAAGTGATTTTTTCGCTAAAGGATCCGGCCTCGACCCACTTGATAAAGTAGTCAATCACAAACTAAGAAAAACTTTTTATTGTTTGGATTGCCATCGAAAAAGGGTCCAAGTATATTTCCATCACCCATTATGCAATGGCCCAAGGTATGCGCTTAGTGGGGATAACTCGGAGGGCGACTCCTTTGTATACTCACATTTCTTTGGCAGTGGTCACATCTTTTAACATTACTCAACCACAATCGTGGTGCTTGGTTAGCCAGTAGTAACCTTGTTCAAAAGTTAGCTTATGACGGAAAGGAACCTGGCCACCTAGATGGCTCCCATAAATTTTTCATTTACACTTTTCATAATACCAAAATCAGCCTTCAGAAAGATCGGAGGACACTTCAGGAGCAAGGCAAGGAGTATGACCTTTTATACAGTTTGCCTTCATAAAGGACATACCAGAAAGCCTGGTTTCTCAACTTTCGAAGCTTCTTTTAGGATCATGAGAGAGAGTCCCATCTTTTGAATGCGGTCAAGGGATCGATCCAACAAGGGCTTCTGGTTGATCTGCATTATAGTTAGCGGTTTCTTCCATACTTCAGACATTTTTAGGTACTCGAAAGTATACCTTCTTGTGGAAAGTTCATTGAGGGTAAGTTATGACTAGCTCTGGATAAGAGGTCGGCCCTGCGCATTCTCTACCCTTGGAATTTTGTCGGCATTGCAAGCCATTGAAGGCTGCGGATCAAGCTCTTCATTTTTTCAACGATAACTTCATCATATTTCTTACTCAAGCTTTCATAGCTGCCACCGCACCTGTCCCACCACAGCTGCGAATCACTATAAACTTAAAGCCAATCGACTTCTAATTTCTTGGCAATCTTGAGCCTCCACTATCAGAGCTTTTCATTATTCTGTCTCATCGTTTGTTGCCAGGGAAAACTCGAAGTAAAGTTGTGTATTTCAGCAATGACCCCCTTGGTGCTTGACTAGGATCAAGTCAGCAACCTATGCCCAAAAATATTGGAGAGCCATCCACACTACAGGGCCCAGAAATCCTTCAAGAAGATTTGCTTCTCTTCGGAGGAGCTCGACTTGCAAACCACCAAAATGCTAGCGCATTTCATTGGGTTTGGATCATCTAGGATCGTACACTCTACTATAAAGTCGGCCAATATCTTGGCTTTTGATTGAGATTGAGGACTAATGGTTTTATGTCAAATTCCATCAATTCAATAGCCCACTTCAAAATTCTTTCAAAAAGGCATCTGTTTCGATGAAGAACTGCTGGGTAATGGGCTGATCAATGAGGAGGGTTTATGGTATGGCTGATTCAATGAGGAGTGTTATGTTATTCCTCCTGAAAATTAGCGGCCAAAAGTCTTCCTGACTGCAATTAGAAGACATAAGCTAATTTTTTTTAATTCAGTATATATGATCTCCACAATCTTTCAAGGACTCAGCATTATTGTAGTTAGATCGGATCGTTACACTTTTACCTCTTCTTGACCAAGACCGTGCTAGGGCTGCAGAGAGACCACCAAAGAGTATAGGAAACAATTTTTCTTTAGGACTCGGGCCTTTGCCAATAGTTGGGGCAAACTGAGGAGGCTCTTGAGTTCTTTGAATGCTTGTTGGCACTTTGCCACCAGCAGAAGTTCTTTTTGGTTGCTGAGGACTTGGAAGAAGGGCATACACTGCTCGGTCGACTTTGATTATCACAGTAGTTTAAAAAAATGCCACCTTTTCTGATCAAGCCGCTAGACTTTTTCTTTATCATTTTGGGCCGGTCATCTCGCTGGATGGTCCAAGATCTTTCTCTGGATTAGCTTCAATTTCCCTGCCTTGAAGGACCATGAACTTTAAGATGTTTTCTTGAGTGTTATTCCGAAGGTGCATTTAGCGGGTTCAGCTTCATTCTTGTATCTTCGAAAGGACGTTGAAGGATTTTTTAAGGTCGACATGTGATTTGGATGAGGTTCGGCTTTTTAAAGCATATTCATCCATGTATGACCTTCCAGGTTGCGGTCGATCTACTTCTTTGAAGATCTTATTTGATCAACGTTGATAGATTGTGCCTATATTTTAAGCCAAAGGGCCATGGATTCCTAAAAACAATTAAAAACCATTGCGTCAGTAATAAAAGTATTTTTTTTCTCATTCTTTGGCTTACCCAATCAGATGCGTTATAGCCCGAAGAAAGCATCTATTAAAGGTGAGGAGCTCGTGGCCTGAAGTGTGCATCCCCACCAGCTATCAATTCTGAGGAGAGGAATAGAAAATATCTTCTTGGCGGCAGGGCCTTATTCAACTTCTTAAAGTTGATAAAACATATCTTCCACTTGCTATTGGCCTTCTTTAACCAGGGACCACATTAGAAACCCAACTTCCTGGATAATTTCACCTCTCGGATGAATCCAACTCCTTGAGAAGCTTATCTACTTTCCTTCGTTATTGCCTTTTGCCTTTTTGGTGCGTGGTCCAAATTTTCTCTTTATTGCGCCTGTGCTTGGAGTTGATAGTCAATTTGATGTTTCCAAATAACCTCGACATTGATTCTCGGACATTATTCCACTGGGGATCAGGTGATTGAAGACATTTGGCATTCATTTCGCTAGAAAGGTTGATGAGCCACTTCCCGAATTTCATTCTTCAGGTTGGAGCCAATTTGCACAGTATGCTCCCATTTCCCGTCATTCAAAAGAATGATCCACAAGATCTCCATTGGGCTCGTCCTGCTCCTTAGTAAGTCAGTTCGCGAAACATCCAACCCATCAATCGAAGCAAGGGTTGCATTGGCTTCCTTTTTGTTAGGCGCAATGGAGTTAGCAGTGCTTTGGCCAAAGCTTTGATCTCTCCTTATTCCACTGTCTGTGGAAACTTTTATTTCAAAGTAGTTAGGTTGATTACCACGATCATAGGTCATTCAGACCAGGTCAACCAAGAATGGCATGTAGGCGGACAAGATCTTCTACCAAAAAGTTACCTGTGCCCCTAAGCCTATTTCGGGGTATTGCCCTGCCAGCCACAGATAGTGTTATTATTCCTTTTCAACTGGCATAAAAGGGGGGGCAATCGTTCCAAAAGTTTGGGAAAAAAAACAGGGGAGCCCCCCCCCCCCCCCCAAACAAGTGGGAGAGTTCAATAGGTTCCAGGGGTTATTGAAGTATAGCATATTTTATAAAAAGCATCATAAAATAAGAATTATCGGCATAGCTTTCATTATCTACATAAAATGCCGACGTACATCATAATCAGCAATATTAAAAAGAAATTAACCCAACCATATCATTTGTGAAAAACTGAACTTCTTGTGCACTTCGTCAGCTTATGGGCTCCTCAATTCTTAGCCTCTCTTTAGGCTCTACTTGATCCACTGGGCCTCCTCCTCGTCGAAGTCCTCCCAAAGATGGTATTGATGATGTCGAGGGGGTCGATCTCCCGGTTGCTCCTTTCTCTCCTCGATAGCTTCTGGTGCGGCAGTATTCCTTGGCTAATCTTTTCTTACCTTCTGGTCGGCATCTCAGAAATCAGCGCCCAAAACCGACCCACCGGACAAGGCCTCGATTACTCATCTTAGAACTTGAATAGCATTCTTCGTATCATGAACCTGGTCTCGATGATAGAGAAAACTTGTTATGATTGTGGCTTGTCGGATTGAGTGGGCATCTTTCCAGCCTCGATAATTGCTTTCCTGATTTTCATCAGCACCTGAATTTTTTGGATCATTGAGGAAAGCATAGTTTATGGAACCTCTGAGAGGAGAGCCCCACCGCCACCCTTCTATCAGGGCTTCTTTGATCTCTAAGTTCGAGGAGGAGTTCAGACTTGCTTGCCACTCGGAGGGAGTTCTAAAGCACGGAGCGAGCTTGCTTGACTTTCTTCAGTTGTGGCATACTTGGATTCGCCCGCTCTTCGGTGGCTTCACTATCCTTGGCCTTAAATGCCTTCTTCTACTTCAGCGTAACCTTCAAGCTCGAGCTAGCATATAGCAAAATCTCTGGGATACTTCTCTCTAAGAAGAAACAATTAGATCATTCTTCTGGAAGGCCGCCCCTTCAGTGCGGCCATAGTTGAAATGACTAATCCAAATTCATGGACCTCCAAACACAGCAGCATTTGAATTGGATTACATAGGCCCGGATGGACTCTTCTTTTTCTACTTAATGTTAATGAAGAGTTTTGAACCTCGATGAGGGCATCGGCTGCTGATAAATGAGTCATAAACTGATGGCCTCATCTAATCAAAGAGAAGATGGTTATCCGAACTTAAGGGCCGAAGTATCCAGTTTTCGACTGCTCCCTTTAAAGTGGATTAGGAAAGCTCGATTACAGAATGGCAATTTGGCATGCCATGGAGTAGCATCCATTATTCAAAAGGCCTCTAGATGATCGACGGGATCGATAGTTCCAATCAAGCTCTTGGAATTTGGAGAGCTTGGAAGTTCGGCAGGATAGTTTTCTTGCATAATTTTTTGAGAGCAAAGATAAGGTCAGCTGCAGATTGTTCATTACCGTGGAAGGGAGGCATGGCGGAGGTTCTTCGCAATCCATCCAGTTTTTATTTTTTATAGCTTTTGATTTAGGAGATTCCTCATTGGTCGTAGATCATTCAAAGTCTTCTGAACTGATATGTGGGGGCAGGAGTTTCCTCCGAGGGGTTGAGTCATGATCAGAACAAGGCTAAACCTCCTCTGCCTTTTTCTTTTTGGAAGGTCACCGACCGACTTTCTCAAGTCGATCATCCCTAGACTAGTCCTAGGGTTCCAGAGAAGCCTTGCTCCGACTAATCTTATGCTTGGGGGCTGTTTCTACTACATGGCCTTACACTGCTTCAGTTGAGATCGTGAACCTATTTGAACTAGAAGGTGATTGCTCTACATTCCACCATTATAGCTGATGGAGATCGAGATACAAGAGAGAAATAGGGGCGACAAGATCTGGATGAGAATCTGACCGTGGAGGTGTTGGACCGTCGAGTTGAAGCCTCTGGGAGGCATCTTTGCTAGGAAGAAAACTCTTGAATGGAGAAGAAAAATCTCTACGGCCACTCCTTTAAGGAAAAGAAAATTTCTAAAGAATGAGAGGGGACCCTTCTCCAGCATTCCAATTCTGCTTGGTGTGAAATCTGATTGTCATCGGAAATCGATTGCTGGAGTCGAAGAAGATGAGGTCGCCGTCGGTGGAACCTATAAATAAGTCTTCATCCAGAGGTCAGGGTGGTGACGTCCAATAATAAGATACTCCGATGATCAAGGTCAGTTCTTTCGGCCATAAAATAGAATAAAGTGCTTAGATAGATTTTAAAGCAGAGTTTTTTGAAGTAGAAGATAAGAGCTTAAGGAAAGAAAGCATATCTGCAAGGATCTCTTATATAGATGCGGAGCCCCATAATTAAACTAATGGTGATTAAAGCCATAACATCTGGTAGTGGGTCTGTTCAAGGCCAACGTTGAAGTTTGTTATAGAGAATTGCGCTGTTCATTATCGTTGACTTGCCAGTCGCAGAGTGGTGTCCATTGTTGCGACTTGCCAATGAGAGGATGTCCGTTGGAGATTAATGGTTTGAAAATTTGGAATGGAAGTTGCACTTAGTTGTGAAAGCTTTCCTAAGGTCACATAGTTGCCAAAAAAGTTGGGCCCCTTTAGGTGTCCCTTTTGATGAGTTCGGGATTGTATTGAGAGCCAGACTTTACGCCAGATAATGAGTCTTCCAGGTGGCCACAGGGGGGCTCGATCGAAAGAAATTCCTTCTCATCCGATGATGGAAATCCGACTACAAAGAGTGCGAAGCCTATGATCAGAGGGGGTTCGGGAGGAAGATTCCAATCTGTAGAGAAGCTCGACTGAAGGACAAGTCCATAAAGAGAAATCCATTCTGGTTAGAGAGGCTGCTAAGGAAGGAAGTTGCGAAGGAGTTCGACTATAGAAGAGGTCTATTAAGGAGATCGATTTGGGGATTGGAGAAGTTTGACTAAGTGAAGAAGTTCGGAAGGAGTTCAACTAGCTGAGAGGTCTTAGGAAGGAGTTCGATTGTAGAGAAGTTCGGTCGAAGGAGGAGTTCGACTGGTTGGAGAAGTCCGACTGAAGAAGTTTGACTGGGTGGAGAAGTTCGACTAAAGTAGGAGTTTGACTAGCGGAGAAAGTTCAAAAAAGAAGTTCGATTGATTGGAGAAGTCCGATCGAAGAAAGAGTATCAACTGACCGGAGAGTCCGACTAAAGGAGTTTCGACCGGTTGGAGAAGTCGGTAAAGAAAAGTCCGATAGGAGTTCAACTGCTGAAGAAGTCTGACTGAAGGGAGTTCGATGTGGAAAAGTTTCGCTGAAGAAGAAGTCTAGGCAGGAGTTCGATTGCTGAAGGAGTCCGACTGAAGAGAAGTTCGTAGGAGCTCGATTCGCTAAAGGAGTCCGAGAGCGTCTTACGAATTCGGTGGAACCTCGTCCCTGGCCACCTATACCAAGCTGTGCGCCAATTCAAAGAATCAGGACATTTTTTAGCGAATGTGGCAATAGCCAGATTTTATCTCCAACATAATATAATTTAGCAAACTAGCAATAAATTAATTAAAGTATGAATTCTATTATCAAAATATCGTAAATAACTTAAAATATCTTACATTTTAAAATCTGGTATCAAATAAAGTCTTATTCAAAAGAGATGTGTCACCATATTGTCCAACAAGTGAGATTTTTATTCCAATATTAGTTTTCAGTAATATATCTTATCATCCATTTTTTATTATCATTAATTCTGATCTTTTAATCTATTTTATTTTCACTTTAGATTAACAAGATCATGCCTTTCATCTCTGTATGATCAAATTTTTTCATGTATAAACTATAGAGCTATCCCAAGGCTAAGCTCCTAGCAGGCTTCCCTAAGCATAAACTCCTTGTAGATTGTCCCCCAAGCGTGAGCTCTTGATCGGCTGGTCCCATGCATAAGCTCAATGGGGCCTTATCCTTAGGCACAAGCTCCTAGCAAAACTATCTTAGATATAACTCCTGATTGGTTTGCATAAGCTCCATAGAATCTTATCCTTAGGAATAAGCTTTTGATGGACTGTCCCATGCATAAGTTCTTAGTGGGCTTGTTCAACATAAGCCTCCTAGCGACTGTCCTAGACCCATAAGCTCCAATGAGCTATCCTAGCGCATAAACTCCTGGCCGCTATTATCCATATGATTGAGGCTTATGTACAAAACACATATCTTTCCATCTAAACGCTTACATTTGGATTTTATCAAATTATTCTAATTTTATAGTATTGAGCAGAAAAGCATATCATTAACCTATATAATTCGTAATCATCCAATCACGATATACATATATAGTCAATTACATAATGTATTAGGATGGAAAAATTGTATTAAGAAATAATTGTGTTCAAAACATGACCAGTCCATCAATATTGAATCAAAGATACAAAAAACATTACAAATCCAACAGCAAAATACTATTATCGTGATCATGTACATGAATTCTTATCTTCAATTAATAATAAACTGCGACTCACTAAAATTATGATCTAGGTGTCAAGAACCTTAATCTCAATTCCTCCTATCCGATGAATTTACTTTTACTATATGTTATTCAAATTAATTACCACAAAATAATCAAAAATAAATCAATTAAAATATCTAGAACCCCTCTATTGGGGTTTCACCGGCGTTCCACACCCCATCTCCAAATTTTTTTTCTTTTGAATTTCCATATAATCCATCTAAAGAGAAATAAATTAAATATATAATAATGATCCAAATAATAAAATAAAATA
>QRFJ01000604.1:28916-165208 GCA_006176705.1 Cocos nucifera | reverse complement strand
GATCAGGTGGTATCGCCACTCAATGTGCTTAGATTTCTGATAAGACTTCGGCTCCTTAGCTAGAGCTATGGCTTCATTATTGTTGCAGTACAAAGAAATGGTATCTAATGGCATCACTACGAGCACTACGATAAACTTCTAGTACGAGAATGCCTCCATTGCAGTTTCTGATGTAGTGATTGTTAGATATATATGCCCTAGAAGCCAAAATTAGCTGACACTTGTAATACACTTCTAGGGGCAAAATTGTAGTTTTGACTAAAATCAATAAAATGAGTTATTTTGTATCACATATGTGTATTTAGTGTCTATGATACATCCTTTGAGTTAATGGTAATGATAATTCATATTTTCATGATTTGAAAATTTAAGACATGAATAATCATTATTAACTCATAAAATGCTCCCGACCATAGGATCATCACAAGGATGGTGTTGATCCAAAAGGTTGGTGTACAATCGCTTCTCTTTAGTAGATGAGTCTTGAGTCTATAGTATGAAGACACCGGAGTGAGAGTACAGATACTCATTAGAGAATAAGGGCACTGAGCGTGACCACCTCGAGTAGTCATTAGCAAGTCTACCTTCTCATCAATGACTGACTCAATGCTGCAGTGGTGTGTCTGGTTCTTTGAACTGAGGTGCATCGACAGTTCACCTTGAGGGTGTTATAGTTTCACTATACCATAACTCGGTCTCCTAGCCACACGCAATCCTGAGGTGTATGTTGGCTATAGCATGTTCATTGTAGAAACTGGATCGCATCAAGATGGAATCTATCTACCTCGGTGGTAGAGGAGCAGCCCTATGATGATCATGAGAATCAAGTCCAGAAGCCCATGGCCATGGCAAAGTGAAATAATAGAAAGAGTTTCTATTTAGGTTTTCACATCGGACTTGAATCGAATGATTACATCATATGACAGAGACTAGGATTTGACGAGTTCACCTAAACCCTAATATGATCGGGGCTCAAGATAGAAGAACTTAATCACATAGGTAGCTACACCAAGAGGTTCGCATTCAACTCTGATGGGTTGCCACCATATACTGCTAGGTGTTACTGGTGGATTTTGAGAGCAATTAGAATGATTTAGATGATCGATCATTCTAGCTGTTCGAATCAGAAGAGTTCTGATCCATCGAAAGAAGTTTCGATGATGTCAATGATAGAGATCATGATATATCTCATTACCATACAGAATTGAACCTAACTAGATCATACAAACAAGGGTTTGAATCTGATGATCATCAATTGAACTGATCCAGTTCAATTGATCTGAATGAGATTCAATTAGGTTCAAGAAAATCGTGCTAGCACTCGATTGAACCTAACATTCTTCTTTTACTATCATAAATAGTTATCCTTGCTGAGCCAAAGAAGTTTGTGCTCAATTAGAGGCCTTCACTTGGTCTGACTGGAGCCTGTCCAGGTCAGAAAAGGGTTGTCTTATTTTAAGATAATACCTGCCATTTTTGGTCACCTACCATTTCTCGTCCTTTAACTTTGGTCAAAAGTTGACCTTTGACTGGTCAAATGTTGACCATTGACACTTTGACTTCTGTCCATATGTCATACACCGATTGGAGAGCTAGTGGGGGCTTGTCCCCCTACCAAAACCTGACAAGGAGGAGGTCGCACGCAACCCTTGGCGTGTGCCCAAGTTGGAGGCGCCCAAGAGTCCCTGTTGGATAGGGACTCCATCTCCTTTTTGGATTCTGATTAGACTTCTCCTAAGAACCAAGTTTGACTGGTCTTAGGCGCCATCTAAGGAGGAATCCAAGGGACTCTATTTTCACCAATCAAATTTAGATCTAATTTCACAAAGTGTTGTGATTGGTTGGAAAGAAGAGGAGTTGGATCACGCATAGTCTATAAATAAAACCCTGCACCCAACTCAAGGAAGATCTGAAATCAATTGAAAATTCTCCATGCCCCAAGGCTGTCTCCCTCCTCCTCCTCTATGCCAAGTCCATCTTCTCCCTTTCCTCTCCATGCCCAAAAGTGTTTGGAATCCAATGTGCATCTCTCTCTATTAATTAATTAAAATAAGCCAAAGAAGAGAGAGAAGAACCCTCTCTTCTCTTCCTTTACTTTTTAAAATAGGGGATTTACTCCCCATTCTTCCTCTCCCACACATGGCCTCGGAAGACCAAGGCTAGCTCCATGGTAGCTAGTGGGAGGTCACTAGATATCCTAGTGGCTAATCGATGGTGGAAAAAATCATAGGGACCTATTTTATTCGATTTTTTTTCAAATGACATATAAAGAACACCCCCTATTTAGAACAATAAAAATATCAAAAAAATCAAAATTCTTAAGAATATGATCTCAAAACTAGGGGTCTAGTTCAAATTTTTAAAAACCTAAAACTTTTAAAACTTTTCTCCTTCAGAACGAATGGATTAAAGGATCTTAAAATTCACTAAAATTCATCTTGTGACTCACCAACACCTAAGAATCAATTATCATCGATTTTAATTTTAAGAAAATCCATATTTCATATAGCCCTCTATATAGATGCTAGCCATAATTTGTACTAAAATATACCATAAATGAATTACTATGCCATACATACATGAACATAAATCTTTTAATTTATTACTTTGCTAGTTTGTGATGTTACACTTTATTTATATCCTTATTGTTTTGGGTTTAGGATCTATTCACAAAGCCATAATTACCTTATCATCACCTTGAAAGTTTTTTATTGATGTACCAATTTGGTAATGGACTAGAATTTCATTAAAAGAGATTAGATAGAATCTTCTTAATTAAAATTAGTCTATAGTGTTTTCATTTAAGATCCTCAACAAAAGAGATTATTTAAGAGAAGAAAGTGCATTTAGGAAAAGATGGGATTTAAAATTTCTACCATATTTAAGAGAGAAAGTGAGTTTTTGTTAGATTTTCTTTTGAGTATGGTTTCAATGTGTATGTAGAGATTATTCTTATTTTAAATTTTAATTTTGTTAAAAATTTAATTTAAGTTTATTAAGAAAATTAAAAAGAGAAGTGATTCAAATAAACGAGCAACATATGAAATTTTTTTTCCTTCATATAGTATATTTAGGAGATTCAAGCTGATGTCTCGGTGATTCCCACATAAGCTCCATTGATGGAGTCCAGCTATAGGAAGGAGTCCAATTATATCTTAAGGGTTTTCAATAAGCAAATTTATTTAATAGCGTAGCTATTGGATGGAGCCAGTTGTATTTTAAGTCTAGCCACATACTTTCTATAATTACAGTAGGGTTAATAGTGGTAAAAGATTGAGCATTTATTTGCATGGATCCTCACATATTAGTTTTATTCAATATTCTCTAAATTTAAGAAAAATGCAAAATTTAATAAACTTATTCATGAATAATGATTATAAAATTAATGACAAGAGCATATATTTATATATTCATATAAGCTTTTTCTATAAATATATGGACTTAAATATCTAAACTATTTGTAAATGGTTCGTGATCAGCTTGGCAATGGTTTGTTTGGATATGGCTATAGACCTAGCCAACACTCTTCACCTATTCCTTCATCACACATCCTTGCAACTCCGCAAGACACAAGAAAGAAACCCAATTAATGGAAATATATATATATATATATATATATATATATATATATATATATATATATATATATATATATATATATATATATATATACTTGTATATAATGTAAGCATGTGCATGGGTGTTGAGTTGTGGCTTCTCCTGAAATTATTTTTTGCTTTAATTTGTGATGCAGCATGAGTATTTTTATTGAGTATCTTCTTTCATGTCTTTTCTTATAATAATTTTAATAATAATAGTTTTTCTTCTTTCATGCTTTTCTTCCTGCTTTTACTAACTTGTTGTTCTTGGATTTTTTTGATAGATTTGATATTTTATGTTCAAAAATCCAAATGATTAACTTGCATCATCAAATAGAAATGAATAGCTGTATAATTATTTTTTCTAAATAAAATGCGTGATAGCTGCTAGTTGCCAACATACAACCACAAAATACCTTGTTAAAGATAAAATCATATAATATGATAGCATTTCTTAAATCAAATATATATAAATATTGTCTAATTATATGTCCTAACTAGAATGGATATCGATGAAGCCAAATCTCATCACACCTTTTGGCAATTGATAAATTTCCTTAAGTAAAAAAATAATGAAAGATAAAAATAATTATAATATGTTAATTATTTTAAAATCTATAAAGATTTTTTTATTTATGTCCACCTAATATTTTGTAATACATTAATTATATATATAACTCACCATCAAGTAGGAAATGATGGGAGAAATACAGGTGTGGTATGGATTTTTTTTAACCCAAAATACTGATCAATATTTAATATATACAGCAACAAAGTTCATAAAGTGGTGCCACACATTGTCCTTTTTCGTATCCCAAGCTGTGGCAAGATCCATTACAACTTTTGGTCTCCACGTCGCATAATGCAATACAATAATATCTTGCTTGCCCTATGACAACAAAATAATTTTTGAATTAGCATGTACATTTAATACTTGCATGAACAAATATTTTGAAAATCTGAGAAAAACTAAGGCATGCTACATGAATATTAAACAAAAGAGAATGACGCATGCATTTTAAGGCCTTCATGTCTACATATTCTTCTAATTTTCTATACTAAAATAGGAGAAGAAATATACCATAAGCAAAGAACATAGCAAGAACTATGATGGCCATGAAAATTTTATTGGCATTAGAAGAGGAAGAGGAAGCCATATCAAATTTCTTGATCTAGTCTAAGAATTTACCTTAGGAGTTCGAATTTATATTAATTTGTCAAAAATATTTCTTTTGTTGAGTAATAACAATTGTCTAAAGGGGGTTTTGTTTCCTTTAATTGCCATGAGACACTATTTATTGGGTTATTTTACCAAGAGTTTCTTATATCTTAATAGGATGGTAACATTTTGTTTTGTTCGGTTTCTTCATGGCATCTTTATTAGTACTGTTGGATTAAGTGACTTGGGAGCCATTATTCTCTAACATATTTGAGAATAATAGGATCCATTAAATGTTTGATAGGCACCCCTCAAAAGTTGAATAATGGGAATAGGATGATGGAAAAAGAAATAAGGATAATTTTAATACCATCGATGTAATAAGAAGATATGGTTTAATCTTTTTCCATTATCTTGGGCTCTTAATATCCATTGGTTACTTGTCGTGATGAAAATTATTTTGAGAAAAGTTAATGATTTTAAAGATTATTGCGATTTCTATGGAATACTATTCTTAAAGAAATATGCACTCGAATGGCATGTATAACTTAATAATCTTTGTGGCGATGTCTTGCTTTTCACCGATTTTGTATTTTAAAAGTTGTAATTTATGTTGGTAGGATAGATATCATGGCTAAAGTAGTGAGGCATGAGCCTATCCCCTTTTGATGAACCAAGTCTCAAGTCAAAGTTCTTTCATCATGTCTTGTCAAGTTAAGTCTTTCTTTATAAGATCACATAAATCAAGAAACATCCCTCTAAACAACCATTTATTTGAAGTGTTAGCTAATAAACATCTTTTTAAAAAATATAAGAACTATCAATTTGACTCTAGTTAGAAATTATGAGCATACCATTGATAGAAGTTATACAACCATCAACAATTATTACAATGTAAAAATATTTAGACACCTTTGCTTCATGTCAATGAAATAATTAAAAGCATTGATGCTTGCAATACATATACCAATTTGGCTAGATTTGAAACAACAACCTCTTGCTAAGTGCTCATAAAATTGATTTCTCTAGTTATGAAATAAGAATCATATGTGAGGAGCTTATTGCTATCCCCAACACTTTGGAAGTATTAGATTGGATGAAAGTGAACTGAAGGATGCATCAAGATGTTTTACAGCATTGATCTTTAATCCATTGAGGTCCCTATCTTACCATTAGATATATAGTTCATGTGACAGTTCGTGCATCGAGCCATTGAGGCCTCTATCTATATTATTGATTTCATATCAGATATATGATTATGTGCATGAAAATTTGATAGATACTAATATTTTTGAATTTATATTTTGAAAATAAAATTTGATCATGTTTGCATACCGACTAATGATTAATTATATTTTGACTATCGCATCCCATGTTGTCACATGAATTATCTATTTAAGATACTTATTGCTTATTGGGTTATCAATCTCATTATTCTCTTTTTTTTTTTCAGATTTAGATGCTTAGTTATGGATGTGGGTACTACTTTGAAAATTAAAAATAAGTTTTGATAGTATCAACATAGTTTAGATTTGGATTTATTATTATAGTTTATAGGATTATTATTTGAGGTTCAATGGATGTTGGACTTTTGAATGTTATTTTTCAGTTGGATTTGTTAGTTAATTAAATTTTAACTTTTAGTTATTCAAATTATCTCCTTTGTAATGCATATGATATCGTGTTGGGATAACTTGCAATGCTTGTAGAGAGTGTTCTCCACAAGGCATGGATGGTTGACAATGAATCCTTGATTCACGATCTTGGATGGGTGTGTGCAATAATTAATATGAATATCAGAGCATAAGTGGAGAAATCATGACACATAAAATCAGAACATGAAGTGTTGGTTTGAAGGTGCTAGGGGCATTGGGATGATAACTAATATTAATTTTGACATAATTTAGAAACTTAGATTTGAGACAAGTATATTGATGGATTTGAATCAGAGTGCACATCGAAAGCATTGTGGTCTAAATTTTTTTCAAGCTGATCAGAACAATAATTTGATTTAAGGGATACTATAATGAAAGACTTGATCATTAAATTATAGGATTATTATGAATCTTGAAGAAAGAAGTAACCCTAAATTTTTGATGACTGGGCAAGAAAAATTTTGGATGATGAATTTTTTTTTTTAGGAAAGAGAATGTGACACCCAAGCCCAAATAACTTGGGCCTGATCTAGACACAAAAAAAGAAACAATCCAAAAAGGATTTACCATAAATTTTAGAGCACTAGAAAAAAAAAGAGGGCCAAGCACATGCTATGCACGTGCCTGGGTGGAAGAGTTGAACTCCCATTGGAGTTCTCTTCCTTCACCAATCAGCTCTTGATCAGAGTTAAATACAACCACTTCTAGCAAACATGGGTAGAGATGCAACATGAATTTCATAAAAAAATTTATCTCATAAGCCAAACCAATACCATGAGGTGAGCCATCACTAGATTTGCTCCGCTTCCAGGGGAACAAATTCATGAGTCATCGGAGAGACTTAAGAAACTTTTTAGAAAATGCCTACATCATGGTCTATCCAAGTGGCAAATCATTCAAGTTTACTATGAAGGTTTAGGAGACCAATATAGATAAATGGTAGATGCATCCTGTGGAGGTGCATTCATGAGCAAAAGTTAGGATGAAGCTTATACCTTGTTTGAAACTCGGAGTAAAAATTCAATTAACTATGCTTTATTATCTTTTTATGAAAAGTCAATTTCTTATCAAAAATGGGCAAAAATTTATGAGATCAAACATCCAGAACTTAGTTCTAAGGCTAACTTGAACCTAATAGCTCGAAAGTTAGATAAAGTCGATCTTCTTGCTTAGAAATTAGATCAATTTCTAACCTTAGGTCAGTAATCTCCTATACAATACACACCAACTTCTAATTATCAAGAGATTTGTTTAATTTATACTAGCCTAGCCCATTGTATAAGTGAATGTCCCATGGCTGCACAATTTTTGTCTTTCATCTAAGAATAAGTCTAAGCTACTCAAGGCTATTCCAAATCAGCTAGTGACCCATTTTCAAATTCATATAATCCTGGTTGGAGGAACCAGCCTAATTTCTCTTGGAGACCATAACAGACTCAGGCTCAGATCTAAATTTTATTAGTGCAAAATTATTAAAAGAGGTTTTAATACTAGAACTATGCCTATAATAGAGGTCAGCCTAGTTAGTCTTCTCAGCCACTGCATTATAATCAGCTCTCATATCCATCTCTTCAATAGACCAATCTAGCAGACAATAGATTTAATCAACTACAATAATTAATTTTGAATCAACAATAATTGATTCTGACTCAACAATAATTTATTATCAGGCTAGAAGCTCAAATAGGACAATTAGCTGAGTCTAGCATGAAAAGAGAACTAGGTCAATTGCCAAGCTAACTACTGCAAATCCTAAAAATAATCCACCCAATGTGTATCAAGCACCTAGATTCAGTTATCGACCCAATGTTCCACCAAGGAATCCCCAATTAGATAATGCTAAGGCAATTTCTGAACTTAAAAGTAGTAGGATTCTTAAGGACCCATACTAGAAATATGTGATAAAGGCTAGTATTGATGCTAGCCAAGACAAAAATTTAGAAAAAGAGGTTGACACTGAAACTAATCATATAGAAGAACCTGAGCCTAAAACTTGTACTGATACTAGTTCCAATCAAATAGATAAAGGAAAGAAGAGAACAGATGAGTTGCTTGAGATATATAAACCCAAAGCCCCATTTCCTTCAGTCCTAGAAGCGGGCTCTTCTCATAAAAAGCAAGGATCCCACAACAAGGAGTGAATGGAATTATTTAAACAAGTTCATATTAACTATCCCTTCTCGATGCAATTCAACAGTTCCTGGCTTATGCTAAATTTCTTAAAGAACTTTGTACTCATAAGCGAGAGCCATGAACTGCTAAAAAAATTATGCTATTTGAAAATGTAAGTGTAGTCCTATTAAGCCCACTACCTCAAAAGATGAAAGATCCTGGTGCTCCTTTAATTTCATGTGTTATAGGAGGCATTATCTTTAACTAAGCATTATTAGACTTAAGAGCTAGTATAAACTTACTTCCAACCTTGATTTATGAAAAATTTTGGATAGGAGAGCTAAAACCTACGTCGATTATTTTGCAACTAGCCAATAGATCTATAAAGACACCATATGGTTTGATTGAGGATGTCTTAGTTAGAGTAGATAAATGTTATTTTCTAGTAGACTTCCTCATTCTTGATATAGAACCATCCCAAGAGCTGAACCAAAATCCTATAATTCTGGGTCGTCCATTCCTAGCTACTGCCAATGCCAATATCAATTGTAAGACAGGAGCCATAAACATTTCTTTTAGGGATCAAAAGGTAAGAATTAATATTTTTAATACCATAAAGGACACTCAAGAGGGAAGACTGCTTTGTAATCGATCAAATAGATGAAATAGTTGAATCTGATTTCTACTTAGATTTATTATAGAATGATTTTCGGGATGAATCCATTGAAGAAACCCAAACCCAGGAAGTGAATGCCCTGCTTGATTCACCTCATCCATCACATTCATTACCTTGGTTAATGAAAGTAAAGCCCTTACTTGAGCAAGAAATTGAACCATTACGTCCTTCGATTCAAGCCTCACCACAACTTGAACTAAAACATTTGCCTGGATCACTTAAGTATATATTTCTAGGATTAGAGAAAACCCTATCAGTAATCATTGCTTCAAACCTAACTCTCGAACAAGAAGACCAATCGGTAGATATTTTGGAAACATATAGGGAGGCTATAGGTTGGACTGTCGTCAATTTAAAAGGCACTAGTTCGTCAATATGCATGCACCATATTTACATAGAAGATAATGCCAAACCAACTCGAGAGATGCAAAGACGGCTTAACCCTAATATGCAAGAAGTAGTCAAGAAAGAGATAATTAAATGTTTAGATACTAGTATTATTTATCCTATTTTTGATAGCTATTGGATGAGTCCTACACAAGTTGTTCCAAAGAAATTTGGACTCATAATTGTTCGCACTGACCAAGGGAACCTAGTGTTGAAAAATGTGTTCTAAAGTCAATCATCAGCCTGTTGATGATTGTGCTACTTTATAATTATAATTAATTTATTATTAAATAAAATATATTTTTGACATTTTCATCTCAAAGTCTACATCTTCTAATGAACTTCATTGTTGTGATAAAGTTCTTAGGACTATTTAGTTTTGATAAAGAAAGAATTTATCGATTAGTCCTTAAATAGTTCATGACCAAATGATACGCTGTTAATTAGGACAACAGCATTTTTTGAGCATAGGTCATTGTATGCCATATAGGTTGATTATCTTCTTAACTAAGGAGTATGGAGATAATAGTATGGCATACAAGTGAGATGTATAGGTACATTATCACTGGACATGGCCAACTTCAGAGTATTTTGCTATCAAGAATTGCTCCGATGGGATATAGGTATAAATGTCCCTTAGACCTGAGATCACTATAATGGCTTGCAAGCAACTCGCTATGCTTTAGTAATAGACTAATTAAATTTTTTTCAGTAACAAAAAATTTTTGGGCATAATCAAGTACTTGCATAGTCAGTGAGTGATCAAGATGGGATTGACCACTCCAAGAGTTGGAGAATAATTCATCACTGTATTTCAATATAGCAAAACCTTGGCCAGGATAATCTATAAGATGGATTTGATATTTTGAAATACAATATGGACAATCTAATCAGAGCTAACAGTTAAACTTTGAGGTATCCTATGAGCATTTCGGTCAAGGGGATGAATTATATGAAAATTATATCCACATGGATTCTAAGGATGTTGTTCTATACATTCGATATATCCAATCGTCGGATACCATTGTTAGATGATTAATTTAATTGGTACAGAAGCTACCAACTTAGGTTCAAACCAATAGAGTCACACACATAAGACTTTTTGATCTGATCGGATGGTGGTTCGATGATTAAGAATCGTTATTAGGTCAAACAATCAATACGATTGATGTTTGACCTAATGCAAGTGTTGTAGGAGGATCGATTAGTAATTGGATTACTAATTGACTTAATTTGATCAAATAAAAAAATTAAGATTAAGTCTAATTAAATATAATTTAATTAAATTTGATTTGGACTTGATTGGATTAAGTTCAATTAGTTTATTGAATGAGCTAATTGCAAGGAGGAATGAGTCCTAGTTCAATTAGGACTTATATCAACCTAATTTTTAATTTGATTAAAAAATTAAATTAAATTTAAATTTAATTTAATCTAATTTAATTAAGTTATTAGTTGGACTAAGACCTAATCTAATTGGATTAATTAAATTTTAATTTAATTTGATCGAAGGATCAAGTTGGACCAAGTCAAATTAGGAGTCCTAGTGAGACTAGGACTCCTATCTCCATGCACCATCTTAGCCCCAACACCCCCCACATCATATCTTTGAGATTTGTATGGAATTCTCCATGCCTAAGAGAATCCACACATGCCCCCTTCTCCTCCTTTCTTTCTTACATGAAGATTGGGCGTGGACCAAGTCAAAGGAGTTTGAGTTGATTTAAATTCCATGAGATAGAATTTTAAGCAACAAAAACTCTTTCTTTTTTGTGCCACCAACCCTCCTATTTTTTCTCTACTATTTTTGGTGGAAAAGTGAAGCTTTTATGCAATAAAAACCTGATGGTCCATGAAAAAAAATTAAGGAGGGGGTGCCCAAAAGTTGGGCACCCCAATTCTAGCCCTTTTTGGATAATACTTGACTAAGTATTTGACCTAATCAAGGATTCCTCCATATCTCTCAATATAAAAGGTGTTTTGACCTAATATTTTCTAAGATTATAGAGAATTGAGAGAGGTCTTTGGGTGTGGAGAGGCTAGGCATAGAGAGGCTTAGGTGTGGGAACTGTAAAGACACCAATCAAGGTGCTTTGGTGAGAGAAATTAAGAAGAAGAAGAGAGTCTTCTTCTAGGGTTTTCTCCAAATATCTTCCTTCATTTTTTGTGAGTTTTGAGAGGTGTCATAGCATCACAATCTTCTTCCTCATATTCTAAAAATTGGAGGATCCAAGTCTCAAAGAAGAAAGATCCAGATCAACCATCGAAGAAGGATTAGCACAGTTCTAGCAAACTATGCTGGTTTTCGGGCATCGAACTTCAGATCTACGATCGAGGGCTCGTATGGACAACTTGTAGAGGCTGGATGTATGTACAATTCAGAGCAATAATCTCAAGCCTGGATCAGTGAGTTAAGTAACTCGAGTTGCAAAGGTAAGGGTGCTTTGATCTCCTTTATGTTTTCTAGATTTGATATAGAATAGATTTGATGTTGATACGATCAACATACTTACTTCTCATGTTTTAATTTTTGATTTAACATCATACTTTGATCATATAATAGGATCATAGATCTAAAATTTTATATTATTTTATTCATGAATTGATGTGATTAATTCACCTTTTTCATTGCATATTTGAAAAAATTTCAAAAGCTAACCCTAGAACCCTAGATCGGTTTCCTACAATTGGTATCAGAGCATAGGTTATTTTATTACATGATTTATGCATGTTTAGATTATATTTTTAGATTAAATCTAATTTATAATCTAATATTTAAATTTAAAATTAAAAATCATGATCGCATGGATTGTAGGTTATCTTACTGTAGGGTTTATCCCTATAGTGAAAAGGTTGTCCTGGTACGTTGTGGATCTAAAAAATTGATCATAAAATATTAGATCTAATCTAATAATTTTTATGATAATTTTAATTTAATTTTAACCATGAATGAGTGCTTAGATTAGATTTAAAATAATTTATGATTTTTTATGTATTGTACATAGTCATAGATTAAAATCTACAACTAGTACTATCAGTAAAATGAGTCGACTCATTTTTGAAGTGAGTCGACCCATTTGGTGAATAGTGCTAGATTGTAAAAAAGACCTTTCAAAATTTTGAAAAATATTGAACCCCAACCCTCAGTCCAAAGCCTTAATTAAGAATTAAGTATGATGAATTAGGCTCTAGAATTATGAATTAAAGATGCCAAGTTATTGATCATAACATTAAATTATTGGGTTAGATGAATTAGGTCCATTAATTGGGTTAGACCTAAGGTTAGTTAAAGAATAGATTAAATAAGAGTAATTGGTCAAATCTAATCAAATATTGAATTAGATTAGGTCAAGGACTCTTTAGACTCAATTACAATAGTTGTAGTTGGTCAAGTCCATGCCTTTAACAAGATCAAATGGACTTGATTCATGGCTATGCGGTCGAACCCAAAATTGCTAGATTGATCCAATTAAAACTAATAAACTGGATGGTGTCTAAGATAAGTTTGGCAGTCCAGATCAGTGATTTTTAATTGGAAGCTACTTGTACTGATTTCGATCTTTGATGTGTTAATGGCATATTCCTTCCACTGATTTTACTTACCTGGCTATCTTGGTGAATTAGGTTTTAATTAGATCACTTATTGATTTGGGCTCACCCAAGTCAATTAGGTAAATTAGTGTAACTGATTTAGGTGCTTCTAATGCTAGCTTTAATTAGATCCTTTATGATCTAACTTGGTGAAGTCAGTGGAAGGATCAAAATCGACTGGTTCTCTTCTCTCTTCCTTAAAATTAATTAATTAAATATTCTAAAATTATTAGATCCTTAAAAATAAAATAGTTATGGTGATAACTAGATCATAGTCTCCCATTAAGTGGATGATAATGGATCCATTAGTTGGATAATCATTGGAGGCCCAAAGGCCTGATGCTTATCGGCTAATGGAATTATCATTCATAATTAGATTTCTTGGCTGCATCTCTCTAAATGGTGGTTAGGTTGACCAACCAAAGTTGGACTTAATCATTCATTAGTAAGATAGATCAAGTATGGTCATGTTAATGATTGGACCAAACCGAATCTTTTGAGTGTAGGCCAAAGCCTACTAATTAGAGATTGGAGCAAAATTAAATTACTAGAAATTATTTAGAAAAATAATTGATTATGAATCTATCCTTAGATGTACATGGGTTGACCAACCAAAGGTGGGCTTATGTGTAGTCTATGTGGATTCTAGTATCGATTAACGAATTAGGATAATTTCTTGAATTGGAGGTAGAGGCTATTAATTCGAATAAAATAGTGAGAGAATCTTTTGATTAGAGTCTAAATCTTTAAGTTTAATGAATCAATGACTAATTAGGTTTGGCTTTTTCTTTGTGCAGATATGGCTGCTTTTCTTTCGCTTCGATCATTATTAGATAATGATAAGCTAGTGGGATCCAACTTTGATAACTGATACCATAAGTTAAAGATTATCTTGGAGCATGAATGGATCTTATATGTACTAACAGATCCGACACCTAAGGAGCCAACACCCAATGCACATGGAACAGTCAGAGATATTTATCAGAAGTGGCTCAATGATCGAACCACGATGTGTTGTATCATCTTTGTAGCCATGAGCGATGAGTTTAGTCGCAGATTCGAGTCTGCTCAGCCAAAAGACATGCTTCAAGTGTTGAATGAGTCTTTTGGCACACTCGATGATGTTGAAAGGCACAAGATTAGTTGTGCCATCTTCAACACCAAGATGGGGGATGGAGCTTCTGTTACTAATTATGTACTATACATGATCAAGTTGATGGAGCGTTTGAGCAAGCTTGGTTTTCTCTTGCACGAGTAGCTTGGAAATGTTGTGATTTTAAACTCATTGCCCAAATCTTTTCTCTCATTCCTTACTCATTACAGAATGACAAAGCCTGAAGTAAACTACCATGGGTTACTGGGATTACTTTAGAACTTTGAGAAGGATCACCAACTTCATAAGAAGTTGGTGAACTTAGCGGGAGGGTCTTCTTTTGGTTCTTGACCCTTTAAGAAAGGAAAGAAGAACAAGAAGAAGAAGAGTAAGAAGGTGCAAGTTCAGGCTGAGACATCTGTGCAGGACCAAACCAAGAAGATAAAGCCCCAAAAGATTCAAGCTGAGTGCTTCTTTTGCAAGAAGTGGGGGCACTGAAAGAGAAACTATCCTCAGTACACAGCCTCATTAGATCCGAATAGGTCGAGAAAAAAATATGCTATTCTTGGGCAAGGTATTAGTATGATAACTCCTTGCAATTTCTCTATCTGTGATATTACTAACTGGGTATTGGATACCGATAGCCCTTACCATATTTATAATTTATTGCAAGAATTGCAGGTCAGTAGAAGATTCAAGCAAGATGAGAGGTTCCTGAATATTGAAGATGGAAGACCAGTTCTAATTCTAGCACTAAAAATCTTAAAACTTATATTTGAGTCTCATATCATTGTTCTTAGTGATTGTCACTTTTGTCCTAGTTTCTTTTTGAATGTCATTTCTGTTGGCCTTTTGGCCAAAGATAATTATGAAATTTCAATAAAGAAAGAATTTTATAATGTCATTATGAATTGTGTTACTATATTTTTTGGACATTTGAATAATGATGTATATATATTATCACAACTTATTAATGTAGTCTATTCTACTAGCAAGCATCCTAGATTAGATAGTATGTCTGATATGTACTTGTGGCACTGTAGGCTAGATCATACCAATAAAAATAGGATAAACTGATTAACTCAAGAGGAAATCCTTGAAGTCAGTGATTGTGAATCACTTCCAACCTGTGAGTCTTGCCTTCTTAAAAAAATGACTAAGTCATCTTTTACTGAAAAAGATGAGAGAGCCACAGAGCTCTTAGGTCTAGTACATACTGATGTATGTGGAACTATAATCACTAGTGTCAGAGATGGATATCTCTACTTCATTACTTTCATAGATGATCTATCCAGATATGGATATGTCTATCTGATGAAACATAAGTCAAAGTTATTTGAAATGTTCAAATGATTTCGAAGTAAAGTAGAAAAATAAACTGAAAAGAGTATTAAAACTCTTCAGTCTAACCAAGAAGGGGAATACCTTTCTAGTGAGTTTTCACATATCTAGGAGAGAATGAAATTCTCTCCTAATGGACTCCTCTAGGAATACCACAGCATAATGATGTGTTTGAAAGGAGGAATTGGACTTTGCTAGACATGGTCCAATCCATGATGGATTTTATTAGCTTACTGATATCCTTCTAGGGATATGCACTCAAATCAGCTTGCTATTTTCTAAATACGGTTCCAAGTAAATCTATAATTAAAACTCTATATGAGATATGGATAGGGCATAAGCTAGCACTTTCACACCTCAAGGTCTGGAGGTGCTTGGCTTATATGAAATAATTAATCACAGATAAACTTGGACCTAGGTTTGATGAGTGCACATTCATAGGGTATCCTAAAGAATTAAAAGAATATATTTTCTACCATGCTGATGATCAAAAGATATTCGTCACCCTTAAGACAATCTTTTTGGAAAAGAAGTTTCTTGGTGAAGAAATTGTTGCCTCTAAGGTTGAACTTGATGAAGTTCAACAGATAGAAAGACTGACACCTATAGCTAAACCTGAATCGAATTTGATTAGATTAAATCTGAAGCCTAGTGTTCTATAACCATTAAGATGATCCAATAGAGAACCGTGTTAGTCGGACAGATACTATGATTTTTTGATCTAGGATGGTGATCCCATCAAACTCAATGAGAATGACAAGGATCTGATCACTTATATGGATGCAATGCAGAGGCTTGATTTCGAAAGATAGCTTAAGGCCATGAAATCCAAAATGGAGTCCATGAAGGTCAACAATGTGTGGACATTAGTTGACCCATCCAAAGGGGTTAAACCCATTGTGTGTAAATGTGTCTTCAAAAGAAAGAGGGATGCAGATGGAAAGGTAAAAACCTATAAAGCCCATCTGGTTGCCAAGGAATATCATCAATGTTATGGTATTGACTATGACAAGACATTCTTCCCTGTGGCAATGCTTAAATCCATTTAAATAATGCTTGCTATAGCTACCCATTTGGATTATGAGATCTGATAGATGGATGTGAAGACAGCTTTTCTGAATGGAGAACTGATCAAAGAAGTATATATGATATAACCTGAAGGGTTCACATTCACAAATGAGTGCAAGGTGGGCAAGCTTTAGAGACACGTTTATGAATTGAAGCAACCATCTCGAAGTTGGAATATACATTTTGATAAGATGATCAAAACATATGACTTCATTAAGAATAAAGAAGAGCCCTTCATTGACAAGTGGGTGAATGGTCTGACAATGGTATTTCTTGTCTTGTACGTAGATGATATTCTCTAAATCGGAAATGACATTCCCACACTATAAGAAATAAAGATTTGGTTGTCATCTTAGTTCTCCATGAAGAACTTGGGTGAAGCATCCTACATCTTAGGAATGAAGATCTATAGGGATAGATCTAAGACGATGCTTAGGTTATCCTAGTCTACATACATAAAAACTATGTTGAAGAGGTTCAGCATAGAGAATTTCAAGAAAGGCTATCTTTCGATAGGCCATGAAATTTTTCTCTCTAAGAAGGATTGTTCGACGACTCCTGAAGAGAGAGAGCATATGAGTAGAGTCTCATATGCTTCGGTAGTGGGATCTATCATGTATGCCATGATATATATGAGAACAGATGTGGCATACTCACTAGAAGTAGTAAGTAGACACTAATCTAATCCAGGAGAAAACTACTAAAAAGTGGTTAAAACCATCCTTCAGTATTTAAGAAATACTAAGAACTAATGGTTGGTTTATGGCTAGTCAGATCTAAAACTTAAGAGGTTTATAGACTCCAGCTTTCAATCTAACCATGATGACAGTAAAAGTATGTCAGATTATATCTTTATCCTAAATAGTGGAGTCATCTACTGGAAGAGTTCCAAACAGCATATTGTAGCAGACTCTATTTGTGAAGCGGAGTATGTCGCAGCATCAGATGCAATGAAGAAAGTAGTGTGGCTAAAAAAATTTATCACCAAGCTTGGAGTAGCATCCTTCCTTGATGGTTCGGTCCTACTCTATTATGATAGCACTAGTGCTATTGCTCAAGCAAAGAAATTGAAAGCACACCAGTGGATAAAGCACATACTGCACCACTATCACGTGGTCTAGGAAATTGTGGATCAAGGTGATGTCGACCTTCAGAAGATCAACAAAAAGAAGAACCTTGCTAACCCCTTCACTAAAGCCTTAATGATAAAGAAGTTCAATGACCATAAATCAAAGATGGGTATTAGATACTGTGCCGAGTGGCTTTAGGATAAGTGAAAATTATTGAAAAATATATTCTAAAATCAATCATCAACCAATTGACGGTTGTGCTACTTCATAAATGTAATTGATTCATTATTAAATAAAATATATTTTTGGTATTTTCATCATAAAGTCTACATCTTCTAATGAACTTCATTGTTGTGATGAAGTTCTTAGGACTATTTAGTTTCAATAAAGAAAGGATGTTGGGGTTAAACCCACTCCTATTGAAGTTCGACCTGGTACCTGATTCCAAGGAGTCCCATGATGGTCAATCTTCAACCCGCTAGTTGATCCTCTAGATTGCATAACCAAATCCTAGAGCCCACAAAGCATTATAGCCCTTGCACGGACAAGCTTGAATAGTAAAAGTGATTATTTCCCACTTGACAATAAAGCTTGAGTAGCAAAACCCAATCGATCCGATTCTATTTGATGACAAGTTGTGAAGGTAGCCGAATTCCTCCATTATAAGTGGCTAGCTCTAGTCAAACTCCTTTCGAATGAGCTAGAATAGTGAAAGTGGTCATCTAAGCAAGTGACAAAGCATTCAATCCCTACACAGTCCGATTTGACTAATCTTGAAGCCGTCCAAACTTCATCCCAATCAGATCTCCTTTAGGCCAAGTCTCACCATCGCAAGTTAAATCTTATGGCAAGAATCATAGATTGCCAGAGCATCTCCCTAGATGAACTCCTATGCCATACTTATTGGGAATATGCGCTCTTCCCACATAGATCGGTGTGGCCACCGATGATTAGCTAAGCAATAAGAAAGTACTTCTTAGAGATTTCTATAGAAATACGATCAAATAAATCAAGAAATAGAAAAGAAGAAAAGAAGAGATTTTCGAAAGAAAAGAGCTTTTATTCAGTATATTTCAGCACTCTTACAACCTTGACCTATTTCTAGTATACATACTTTACAAAGGGTCAAGCTCAAGCTCATAGAAAAACTCTCCAAATCCAAACAATCCACGTACAAAAAAATAATAACCCACAAAAATTGAGCCAGCCTAGTTTCAGACTGAGCTGGCTAACCTACGGTTGGATTGGCTCAGTCTCAAACTGAGCCAACCCAGTTATGTACTATGCCAACAGTCCGAAAATACTACTTTCTATCTAAAATTTTCTCTGAGACCTAGCCAATCCAGTCCTGGACTGAGTCGACCCAATTTCCAACTAAGCTGGCTCGGTCTCAGAGTGAGCCGACCCAGTTTCTAAACTTTACTATTAAGACTGATTCTTCTTTCGGCTCGCTCCCGTCTTTCCATGACCTATCTTCTCATGCTTTTAAGACTTGGGAGTGCCATTTCTGAGCTCACATTCTCCATTTTAGTGCTTCCAAGTCCTTGTGAACTCATCTCTTCTCAACAGATCCATCCGTGCCATATATCTCTGAAAGCTATCTCTGAGGAGTACCTTCGTAAGTGCATCAGACTGATTCTTCTTGGTATGGACCTTCATCAGCTCCACTTCACCTTCCTCCCCAGCTCTCTGATCCTATGGTACCTCACGTCTATATGCTTTGTGCACGCGTGATAGACTAGGTTCTGTGCCAATAATAGAGCACTCTGACTATCACTGAATAGTATAACCTTGCTCTGCTCCACCCCTAACTCATCAATCAACCTCCTAGGCCAAAGGGCTTCCTTTGCAACCTCTGTTATCCCAATGTACTCAACCTCTATAGTAGACAAGACCGTGATTGGTTGAAGAATTGATCTCCAAGACACCGATCCACCATATACACGGAAGAGGTATCCAGTAGTAGACCTCCTTGTATCAAGATCACCAGCATAATTTGCATCAATAAATCCTTTCAGAGGACCTAAACCTTCACACATCTTCATAGATTGTTCTCCAAATCCTTTCGGCTGTCCATTAAACACCAAACCATAATCCTTTGTTTCATGCAAATATCTCAATATCTATTTCAATGCTTTTCAGTATTCCTTTCTAGGATTAGCCATATATCTACTAACCATGCTCATAGCATGTGCTATATCTGATCTACAGCATATCATAGTGTACATGACACTGCCTATAGCATTTGCATAAGAGACTCATTCCATGTACTCTCTCTCCTCTTCTGACTGGAGGCACTGTAACTTGGAGAGAGACATATGGCTTGACAATGGTGTTTTTGCAGGTTTGGCCTTCTCCATCCCAAACCTCTCCAGAACCTTCTGGACATACTATCCTTACGACAAATGGAGCACTCCTTTGCACCTATCTCTGTAAATCTCCATTCTAAGGATTTTCTCAGCTGGATCCAAATCTTTCATCTCAAATTCAGATGATAATGTCCTTTTCAACCTTTTCACAACATCTATGTTTCTACTGGCTATGAGCATATCATCTACCTACAATAATAGGTACAGGGCATCCTCCTCATCTACCTTCTTGACGTAGATACAATAATCATGTTCACATCTACTGAAATCTAGGCTCAAGACAAAGCTATCAAACCTTCGATACCACTGACGAGGGGATTGTTTCAAGCCATACAAAGACTTCCTAAGTAAACACACCTTTTCTTCCTGTCCCATCTCCATGAAACCATCTGGCTCCTTCATGTAGATTCTTTCCTCCAAAGTTCCATGAAGGAAGGCCGTCTTCACGTCCATCTATTCCAATTCCATGTTATGCTATGCCACCAGTGACAACAAAACATGAATAGATGTATGACGTACCAGAGGAGAAAAAATTTCTATGGAGTCAATTTCTTTCTTTTGTGAGTATCCCTTTACTACTAGCCTTGCTTTGAATCTGACTCGATCTTGTTTTGAAGGTGCTTCTTTCTTTGTGAACATCCACTTTGAGCCAATAGGTTGAGCATTCTCTGAAAGATCTACTACCTGTCATGTCTGATTCTTCTCAAGTGATTCCATCTACTCCATCATGACCTGCATCCATGAATCATGATCCTCACTCTCCATGGCCTCTACAAAATTCTCTGCATCTTCATTAGCAGTGATGAGTGCATAGAAGATAACCTCATCAATGCCATATCTAATCGATCTCCAAATAGTACGTTGGGGCTTGTGCAAAGCCACTCCCACTGGCACATCTCTGCCTGATGTTTGTGGCTGCTCCTGCACATCTGTCTGAACTACCAGCCCTCTATGCTGATTTTCAATCTGAGATAATACTTTTCTGTCCAGCTCCATCTCAATAGGAACACTCTTATAAGTGCATGTAACCTGTATGCCATCATTCTCTGACTGGCCACCGCCATTCATCCTTATTTTCCCAGTTCCATCTATTCCAAACCTTCTCAAGATGCTCTTCTCATCAAAGATAACATTCCTACTGATCACTGACTTCTGTGCTTGAGAGTTCTATAGAAGGTACCCCTTGACTTCTTGTGGATACCCTATGAATGTCATCTTTTGAGATTTTAGGTCCAATTTGCTCCTCTCGATTGCCTCCACATGTGCATAGGTTGTGCAACCAAAGACTTTTAGGTGGCCAAGCTCCACCTTCTTTCCACTCCAGACCTCTTTTGGAATGCCTCCATTCAGCTTATAATGAGGGGACCTATTCATAAGAACATATGAAAAAGTTAGAGCATCACCACAAAAGGACTTTGGAAGTGATGTCTGTAACCTCAAACTCTGTGTCTTCTCGGTCAGTGTCAGGTTCATCCTCTCTGCGACACCATTCTACTGGAGAGTTATCCTTACCATATAATGGCGTTTGATGCCATTTTTCTCATAGTACCTCCTGAACTCCAAGCTCGTATACTCCCCTCTATTGTTCGACCTTAGATACTTTACCTATCTCCCTGACTCCTTCTCTACTTCAGCTCTCCAGGCTCTGAATTGAGCAAACACCTCTGATTTTTCTCAGATCAGATAAATTCACACCTTCCTTGAGAAATCATCAATGAAAGTAATAAAGTATTTTGCCCCATCTCTAGCTGATATAGGAGTTGGTCCCTACACATCTGAATGCACTAAATCCAGCACTCTCTTACTATGCTTGGTACTTCTGGCAAACTTCATCCTATGCTATTTGTCAAAGATACACAACTCATAAAGATCTATGCCCTCCTTCAGGGCTAGAATTATACCTCTTTTGCTTAGTTCTGTGAGCCCACGGTCACTCATATGACCCATCCGATAGTGCCATAGTTGATAAAAAATCTGCTCCTTCTGTGCCGCTACTAGCACCTCTGCACTATCATTTACCACTGAGCCTTTCATTCTGTAAAGATTGTTGCTCAGTCTTCTACCTCTCATCACCACCAAAGCTCTCTTGAAAAATTTTAGACATCCACTCCAAGCCTGGCTACTAAAAGCATAACCCTGCTCGTTCAAGTAGCCGAAAAAAATCAAATTCTTTTCCAACTTTGGTACATGCTTGATATTTGATAATATACGAATGATCCCGTCGTACATCCTCATCCTGATAAAATCAATTTCAGCTACTTTGTATGGGTGATCATCTCCAAGGCTGACACTTCCACCATCGACCTTCTGGTAGGTAGCAAACCACTTCCGATGAGAAGTATAGTAGTGCAAGCTTGCTAAATCTAATATCCACATAGTATCGCACTCTATGGATCCATCTGATACAACTAGCAGATCTTCTCCACTGCTCATAGAAGCTATATCATCTCCCTTGCTGGCCTTCTCTTTTTCTGATGTCAAAAGGGGACAATCTCTCCTCAGGTGTCTAGGCTGATCACATTTATAATATTTCAATGTCATCTTCCTCTGATCGTGAGATTTTGACCTACCTTTGGATTTTCCTCTTATTTTCTCCTTTGATCTTTCCTGTCTTTCATTTATAGTCAAGATCTCAGACTTAGGATCTCCCTTGCAGATCTTCTCCCTTTGCTTATTTCATCTGAGCATACCAGCAACCTCTTCATAGTTTAGGGTCTCCTTCCCATAAACTAAATTTGTTATGAGACCATCATATGAACCTGAGAGAGAACATAATAGCAACAATGTCCGATCCTCCTCATCGATCTTCACATCAAAACTCATCACCTCAGATCACACCTGATTGAACCTTTAGATATGTGCAACAAGATCTCCACCTTCAGGCATCCTCAGACTATATAGCTGTTTCTTCAACCATAGCTTATTCATCATGTTCTTTTCCATGTATGTGTTCTCCAGTCTCTCCCAGAGCCCCATTGTCATAGTCTTTATGCAAACCTCGGGAAAAATCTAATCGGTCAGGCATATCCGAATTGTGCTAAAAGCAATTTTCTCCAACTCTTTCCAATCCTCAACACTAATCTTTTTCGGCCTTTCTTTTGTCAAGACCTTGTAGATTCTCTGTTGAACCAACAAGTCCTTTACTCTTTGCTGCCATAAGGTAAAGTTTTCCTTCCCATCAAACTTCTCAAAATTCACCTTGAATCCACTTGATCCCATGACTTCAAACAAGTCAAGAACAGATCCCTAATATCCTTCACGATCACACACCAGTAAAACTATCCTTAATAGAAAATCTAACTAGCCCTAGATCCTCTTTCCAAACTTTTGTATCACCATTCCTCCGTGTAAACAATCTCCACCTTAATCTAAAGACAACCACGAAGCAAACTAGAAGGTTTTAGGATAAAATCTGTTGCAACAGATCCTAAATGTAGTAAACCCAAGGTGTCTTCCTTCCTTCCACGCAACACTGCTCTGATACCAAATATTGAGAATATGCACTCTTTCCACATGGATCGACGTGGCCATCGATGATTAGCCAAGCAACAAGAAAGTACTTCTTGGAGATTTCTTCGAAAGCACGATCAAATAAATCAAGAAATAGAGAAGAAAAGAAGGAGAGATTTTTGGAAGAAAAAAGCTTTTATTCAGTATATTTCAGCACTCTTACAATCTTGACCTATTTTCAGTATATATACTTTACAAAGGGTCATGCCCAAGCTCATAGAAAAACTTTTCAAATCCAAACAATTCACGTATATAAAATAATAACCTGCAAAAATTGAGCCAGCCTAGTTTTAGACTGAGCTGGCTAACCTATGACTAGGTCGACTCAGTCCCAGACTGAGCCGACCTAGTTGTGTACGATGGCAATAATTTGAGAATACTGCTTTTTACCTAAATTTTTCTTTGAGATCTAGCCGACCCAGTTTTCAACTGAGCTGGCTCAGTCTCAAAGTGAGCCGGCCTAATTTCTGAACTTTACTATTGAGACTAATTCTTCTTCCGACTCGCTTCTATCTTTTCATGATATATCTTCTTATATTTCCAAGACTTGGGAGTGCCACTTCTGAGCTCACATTACTGAGAGTGGCAGATCTTGGCCCTATTGAATCTAGAATCTCAAGTGCGCATGTTAGAGTTGACAAAAGGACCTCATCTTCAAATGATCCATTTGTGGTCGTCCAAAGAGCTCCTTCCAATTGCCAAGGAGGCTTCTTTCAGTCGAATTCCTTACTGTCATCTAGAAGGACCTCATCGGCTACTTAGATTCAGCTCTTGGCTTAATGCAAACCAATCAACATGCAAGCAACCTCAAAGAAGCCTGAACTTCTTTGGAACTATTGTGATATGAAGCTCTTCATTACCAATGACTGTACCATCTGAACTTCAACTATAAAATCTCAACAGACTAACATGTTATGATAATGGACACTACACTCCATAACAAACTCCACATGGCCCCAAACGGCCTACTACTAGGCAGTTATGGCTATCACCATTAGTTTGTTATGAGCTCCACCTATATAAGAAATCCTTCAGATATATTTTCTCTCTAAGCTCTAAACTCTGCCTTAATTTTTTGAGTGCTCCATTTTTGTTGGTTAGAAGAGCTGACTTGATCGTTAGAGAATCCTGCTGGAGCAACCTCCCAACTCTGGTTAGGACATGTCTTGCAGGTCACCGACGACGACCTCATCTTCTCTGGCTCTAGCTCATTCCGACATTAATCAGATTCCACGTCAATAGAATAGGTGCTAGAGAAAGGGCACCACCTCTTTAGTTTGATCCCTTGTTCTTAAAGGAGCACTCGATTGAACTTCCTCTCAACCTCCACTTCATCTTCTTCTCTGACCAATGCTGCAAGGATGCCGCCCAAGAAAGCATCGATGAGGCGATCAACTGCCTCCATGGTCAGATCTCATCCTGATCTGCCTGCTCCTACTTCATCTCTAGTACCCAGGCTCCTCCACCAGCAGCAGTGGTGGATATGAAGTAGTTCAACCTACTGATCCAGTAAGTTAAGGATCTCACAGAAGTAGTGCAGGCCATATAGTAGCTTCCGACATCAGTTCAGCTAGAGAGAACCTCATCGAAGTACTAGGATCTGCTGCTCAAATGACCCACCTGGGCCAGTCATCTGGTGACCCCTGAAAAATAAAAATAAAGGGCGAAGAGCCCTTGTTCTGCTCATGATTCCACTCCTGAAGGATCCCAGCCTCTATTCTGCCAAAAGACTCTTGAGATCTGCAACTGAGAGGACCTAGATCAAAGATTTCAGAAAATAAATTGGTGGATTGAGGAACTCCGCTATGCTCTCCCCGCCTATCTACATCGACCCTCCTTTCTTCCAGAGAATCATGCAAGAGTTGGTCCCACCAAACTTCAAACTCCTTTAATTCAAGAGCTACGATGGGACCATTGATCCAGTTGACCACTTAGAGGCCTTTTGGATCATGATGCTACTCCATGGTATGCTCGATGCCATTCTATGTCGAGCCTTCTCATCTACTCTAAAGGGAGCGATAAGAAATTGGTACTCAGCATTTAAGTCGGGCACGATCTTCTCCTTCGACCAAATGAGCCATCAGTTTATAGCTCATTTCATCAGCAATCGATGTCCAAGGTGAGGTTCAGACTTCCTCATCAACATCAAGCAAAAAGAGGGAGAGTCCATCCGAGCTTACATCAGCTATTTTAATGCTGCTATACTAGAAGTCAAAAACTTGGACCAATCCATCGCTATGGCCACACTAAAGGGTGGTCTTCAGAAAAATGACCTTCTATCCTCCCTAGAAAAGAAATACCCCAGAAACTTTGCTAATATGCTGGCACTGGCTGAAGGTTACATCCGAGCTGAGAAGGCCTTCAAATTGAAGGATGAGGAGGCCATGAGGGAGTGGCAGGCAGGTGAATGCAGGAAGCCTACAGTTGAAGAAAAGTTGAGTAAAGCTCAGCCGCACTCTAGAACTTCTCTTGAGTGCAAATGAGCTCGAACTCTCTCTCAAGCTCGTCAACAAAAAAGTTCTGACCAAAGGGCACGACAGAACACTCCTCTCAGAAGGTTCCATAACTACGCCCTCCTCAATGCCTTGAAGACTCAAGTACTAATGGAGATCAAGGAGCAACTACCGAGGCCAAAAAGGATGCACACTCATCTTGACAAGCGCAGTCCTAATAAATATTACCTCTACCATTGTGATTATAATCACGATACTGAAGAATATATTCAGCTTCAAGACGAGATTGAGGAGCTCATTAGGTGCAGCCGACTTGGACGATTTCTGTGATGTCAGCCTGAGACAAGGGAAGATCAACTGAGGGCACTACCACAGCCTAAGCCACCAAGGAGGAAAGAGTAGTAAGAAGATCGATCCCCATTGGGCATCATCAATACTATCTCTGGGGGACTTCGATGGGGAGAGGCCAGCAGATTGACAGAGCTGGCTAAAAGGTAGAGAACTACGGAACTCATCGCTTTCATTGAAGAAGATGCATAAGGGATTCAATTCCTGCATAATGACACGACTGTAGTTTCTTTAAATATTATAGACTATGATGTACGCCGCATTCTAATCGATAATAAAAGCTCTATCGATATCTTATTTTATGATGCCCTCTCTAAAATATCCATACTTAATAGCCGATTGGGATCAATGAACCATCCATTGGTAGGCTTCACTGGCAATGCTATGTCAGTTGAAGGAGTAACTACTTTACCTATGGTTGCATGATGATATCTAAGGCAATCCAAGGCATAGGTTGATTTTTTGGTGGTAAGAACTCCTTTCACTTACAATGCTATTCTTGGCCGGCCTGATCTAAATGCACTTCAAGCGGTTGTATCGACTTATTACCTAAAAATAAAATTTTGAACAAACTATGGGATTAGAGAAGTTAGAGGAAATCAGGCCCTAGCCAGACACTACTATGTGATTACTTTATAGGAGGAAGGTCAGCCAGATCCTTGCCCAATGGATGGACTTGATGCCCATGATGATCTTACTAAAGAATGGGATGACCTATGGAAGACCTCATCCCAATCCCATTGAACAATGGAAAGGAGGATCATACTATCCAGATCGATTCCAATTTGAAGGGAGAAGTCAGAGAGCAGCTTGTCACCTTCTTGCAAAGAAATGTGGATATTTTTGCTTGGGACCCAGAAGACATGCTCGAAATCAATGCTGAAGTTATGAAACATCATCTGACTGTTGATCCCAAATATCGGCCAGTGAAAGAAAAAATGCACAACTATGCCTCGGAGAGATAGAAGGCAATTATTGAAGAAGTTGACAAGCTCCTTAAGGTTGAATTCATCTAAAAAGTCTCTTATCTGAACTGGATCTTCAATGTAGTCCTCATCAAAAAAAAAGTTGGCAAATGGAGAATGTGTATAGACTTCAAGAAGTTGAATAAAGCCTGTCCAAAAGATAGCTACCCCCTGCCTAAAATCGATCAACTGGTGGACGTGACTTTAGGTCATGAGCTCCTTACTTTCATGGATGCCTTCTTTGGCTACAACCAAATCCAGATGGTACCAAAAGATGAGGAGAAAACTACTATTACCACTGACCGTGGTCTTTATTATTACAAGATTATGTTCTTTGGGCTCAAAAATGTAGGAGCGACTTACTAGCACTTGGTGAACAAAATTTTTTAGTAGATTGACCGCAACATGGAGATCTATGTAGATGACATGCTTGTCAAGAGCTGTTCTTCAATAACTCATATTATTGATTTTGAAGAAATCTTTAGTAACCTTCGAAAGTACAAGATGAAATTAAACCCAACCAAATGTGCCTTCAGAGTGACCTCAGAGAGGTTCTTGGGGTTCATGGTGTCAAGGTGTAGAATCGAAGCAAATCCAAAAAGGATTTGACCAATTCAAGAGATGACTGCCCCAAAGTCAATAAAAGAAGTTCAGCATCTAATAGGGAATATGGCAGCATTGAATTGCTTTGATTCGAAGTTGGTGAAGCGATGTATGCCCTTCTTCCAAGTTCTTAATAGCTAAAAAACTTCACTAGACCGCTGAATATCAACAAGCATTTAAAGAACTTAAAAGCTATCTTGGCTCACCTCCTCTACTGGCCAAGCTCGAACCTAGAGAAGGATTGTTTCTGTACCTAGCAGTGTCGCCAATGGCCCTTGCAGCAGTCTTAATCAAAGAAGAGGTGAAAGTATAGCCATCGATCTACTATATAAGCCAAGTCCTGAGAGATGTCGAGACTAGGTACATTAAGTTAAAAAAACTAACTTATACTCTATTGATTGTAATCCAAAGGTTCTGACCTTATTTCTAGGGACATACTATAACTCTCTTCACTGATCAACCAATCAAGATAGTTCTTCATCAAGCCTCTGAAAGAATAGCAAAATTGGCAATCGAGCTTACTGAGTTTGACATTAATTTTCAATCTTGACCATCAATCAAAGCTCAGATATTGATAGATTTTATAGTAGAATGCACTATTCTAGATGCAGCCGAACTTGAACAGAAAGAAGATAGTATTCCATGGCTGCAACCAAACTCTCCTAAAGAAAGGGCAGACCTCCCTGAAGGTTTCTAGGCCCTATATGTGGATGGCTCATCCAATGCTTTTGGTGTAGGTGCAAGTTTGATCCTAGTTAACCCCAAGGAAGTCATCATCGAATATGCACTACGTTTCAAGTTTTCTGTAACAAATAATGGGGCTCAATATGAAGCACTGATCATGGGGTTGAAAATAGCCAAGGAGCTAGAAGCTGATCGACTCCAAGTTTATAGTGACTCCTAATTGATGGTAGGATAAGTCAGTAGTAATTATGAAGCTCGGAAGAAAAGTATGGTAAAATATCTTGAAAAAGTGAAGAATCTTACTCCTGCCTTTGGCAGTTTTAGCATCAAGCAAATTCTGAGAGCAGAAAATACTAGGGTTAACCTTCTCTTCAAGTTAGCCATACTAGCCCCAAATGAATTACTAAGAGAAGTTTTCTTTGAAGTTCTAAAATGCCCAAGTTTGGAGGAACCCCATGTTGTAATGCAAGTTGACCATGAGCCTAGCTAGATTGATCCATTTGTCACTTATCTCAAAGATGGCAATCTTCCTCGAGATCCAAAAGAAGCTCAAAAATTGAGAAATCAAGCTGACCGATATATTCTGTATAAGAACAAGTTATATAAAAGATCATATTCCTTGCTACTCTTAAAATATCTCCAACTTTCTGAAGCTGATTTTACGTTATGGGAGGTGCATGAAGGAATATGTAGGGTCAGACTTCGGGCTATCAACTCCAGCCATTGCAAGAGAGAGTTTCAGACCTTCAACCTCCTCCTCGAGTCTCTATCGAACTGCCAAACTCTCTCTTAGCATCCTCTCCCACTTGCATGACTCCTCCTCTATCTTCCTTAGCCTCTTCCTTAGAATTGCAGATTTGGCTTTTGTATCCTTCACGATGTCCTTCTGGTATGCCATTTGAATCTTCAATTCATGCAGCTCAATTTTGTCTTTTTCATGCTTAGAGGATAAGCTCTCCAAAGTGCTTCTCAAAGAGAGAATCTCCTGTGAATCTCTGCTCGAGCTAGCTTAAGCTCTATCCGATAATTACTATCGAAGTTGGGCAATCTCATCGTTAGACTTTTGGAGTTTATGTTGAAGGTTGGCAACTTGACCACACCAACCTTGCATATAATCATTATATGAGTCTTCGACTGCTTGTGACTGGCCCTATAATTCAGAGAAATTTTTCGACCAATCTAAGTCATACTTAGTCCGATTGGTGGACCATGCCAAACTTTCTTCGAGTATTCGGATCTTCTCTTCTACAGCCTTCAGCTCGATTTTTAGAGAGTTTGCCTTGGCAGTCAAAGTCTAAGCTTTCTCGCCGTTGAGCTTCTTTGTCTGTTCCAGTTCTTCAGATAAATAGCGCTTGTTATTGATATAATCCATGAAATCCTTCTTGTGTATTGGTGTAAGCGAGCAACCTCGATCGTCAACTTTGAACAATGTTTTCTCAATTTTTGAAGTTCATCTTCCATCTTTTCTAACTTCTTCTTTAAATGATGAACTTCTTTTTTCAAGTTTCTAACTATGGACCTTAGAGGAATACCTTGAGGTAGTGGCTCAGGCTTGGCTGGAAATGATGGGTCATGGCTTCGATCACTAGGAGGATTCTGAATGACATACACCACAGCACAAGTATAAAGAAAAGAAACATATTTTCATTGCTCAAAATGATTTATCTACATCAAAAGAAAAAAGAAAAAAAGTATAATTATCAAAAGTTTTCAAACTTGGGTGGTGTAGTGAAGGTTGAGGTCGGTGCATTCTCTGTGACCTCAGGTTTAGGAGCAATTTTAGGGGCCGCTCCTGCAAGTTCAGGAACTTTGGGGGTGGGTTCAATGGTGAGGGAGGTGGCACCGATGTTGGAGGGACCCATTTCTTCGTCAAGCTCATCCATTAGAAGGTTGAGGTCTATATCAAGAAAGTTTTTTGCGACCCTCCTCATGTAGATCTCGAATCCCTCTAGAAAGAACTCCCTAGCAAAGATGATCTTGATATCTTCCATAGCCTTGGAGGACTTGAAGGCCTCCATAGCCTGCTCCTTCTCGACATCGATCTCCTTTTCAATCTTCCTCTTTTTTTCTTCTGCAAGAGTCAAAGCCGCCTTCAGCCCTACCACGCTTCTTCTTCCTTCTGCAGTGCTTCTTGAAGGTGCTCAACTTTCATAGATTGAACCTCCGAGGCCTTGTTCAAATAGTCGACATCAGCCCAAACATTTTTGATCTCTGCCCGAGCCTCTTGGAGGGCTCTAGAAGCCTCGGCCTGAGGGTGGTGCGGCGAAGGTTGAGGTCGGTGCATTCTCTACGACCTCAGGTTCGGGAGCAATTTTAGGGGCCACGCCCGTAGGTTCAAAAACTTTGGGGGTGGGTTCAACAGTGAGGGAGGTGGCACCGATGTTGGAGGGATCCGTTTCTTCATCAGGCTCATCCATTAGAAGGTCGAGGTCTACATCAAGAAAGTTTTTTGCGACCCTCTTGCAGATCTCGAATCCCTTTAGAAAGAACTCCCTGGCAAAGATGATCTTGTATCCTCCATAGCCTTGGAGGACTTGAAGAACTCCATAGCCCGCTCCTTCTCGGTGTCGACCTCCTCTTCAATCTTCCTCTTCTTTTCTTCCGCAAGAGTCAAAGCCACCTTTAACCCTGCCACTGCTTCTTCTTCATTCTGTAGCGCTTCCCGAAGGTGCTCAACTTTTGCAGATTGAACCTCCGAGGCCTTCTTCAAATAGTCGACCTCAGCCTGAACATTTTTTATCTCCGTCTGAGCCTCTTAGAGGGCTCTAGAAGCCTCGGCCTGATAGAGATTCGCTACCTTTGAATGAGCGAACAAATAGTGTCCCAACTACAGAGTGAAGATTAGGTCAAAACTTCAAAGGTACATTCGACATTTAATCAAGTTTGAAAAAATTGATTACCTCAAGGTAAGCAGTGAAGGACTCATCAAACCTCTCCATATTCTCCATTCGAATTATCTTGTTAACGATGTGTGGGAGGATGCTGCCCTCCATCAAAGATTGGATGACCTTCCGATCATCCAAAGAATCCTACCCTAGCTAGAGCTCTCACCGCTAAAGCACCCGACTTTCCTCCTAACCTTCTTGGCAACGGCATTTTTATCCTTCTTCTTCTTCTCCATAACTTTCTCCTGCTCAGGAGGTGCAAGGGAGCATATTCATCGGGCAGGGTCGAGCTTGGCACGGTCGCAATGATTTCTAGGATAGGCATGGCTTGGATCAGCATAGTCGGGATTGGCTCTTCGATGCGAGCCTTCTTTGATGATTCTCTGACAGAACTAGCCTTCCTCTTGAGGGACTTAATCTCTTTGGATAAGCGATTTTGCTTTTTCGGAGTCATCTCTGCAATAGAAATAGTTAAAGTCAGAGGAAAGAACAAGGTATAGTTGACTAGTTATAGGGCACTACCTACTAGATCCAAGGGTCTAAGACCGAGGTTGAACAAAGTTTGGTCATCCAGGAGTTTGAAGATTAAAGGAGCTCGATAGCTCTTTAGTTTATTAGCTGAGTCATGATCTTCTTTCTCTAATCTAGGAGCTCGGCGAATCGAGTCCCTCATACTCCCCGAAAAAGAAAGTCCTAACTTTAAGAAGGGGCACGAAACAAAAAAAAATTCTCTTCCTGTTGTGAATGGAAGAAGGAGCACCCTTAAGCAGTCCCTTCTTGCCGAACTGGGAAGAGACATACCACCAATCTTTGATAGTGGGATGGTATTTGAAAGTGAAAAAGTTGCAGAGTAAGGAGATGGTAGGTCGAATATCGGCCATGATGCACAAGAAAAGAAATCCTATGATGAACCTAAATAAGTTCGGCACCATGAAAGCGAGGGAGATATTTAAGAACCTAAATAGGGCTTGTACGAAAGAAGGAATTGGTATCCTAAGTCCGGCCCAAAGGGCCTTAACATACAAACAAATGTGGTCCGGAGGAGGGGAGCAGGCTCGGTCACTGGGATTAGGAAGTTCGAGCTCATATTCGGAAGGGATCCCAAACTAGATTCTAACTAAAGAGAGATCTTCATGCCAAAGTTTACAAGGGATGGTGTCAGGGATGAATGGAGCTTGGGATGTTTCTACAGGTTTGGTGTCCTTATGAGATGGATCCATCAAGGCCAGATGGGACGAACTCCCAGAATAGGTTGATCAGGATTCTTCGACAGACATATGGATCAAACAAGGCTTCAAAAAACTCTAAAAAATCAAGAGAAATAAGATGCAAGACTTGCTTGAAGAAACTAAATAGATGAAGACACAAAAGATGTAGGAATAATCAAGAGAAGGGTTTTGGAACTAACCTAAATTGATTGGGAAGAGTAGGAAGATGGCAAGCATGATGGAAATTGAAAGGGAGGATGCTTGGGACCGGTGAAAATGGTGGAGGAGGCCAAAGCTCTTGAGTAGGAAGAAGATGAAAATCAGAAGGGGAGGAAGAAGATCTCAGTCAAAATGAGGCCCTGGAGGAAGAAGATGAGCTTAAATATCTTAAAGAGCCTGAGGCTGTTATGATTGTAGGTCTCCTCCGATCGATTTTAGATTAACACGTGTCCAACTCATCATGGTGGAAGATTAATAGCTAACAAATCCTTAATTGCATCATACCATGGATAGAGCTTCGGTGAGAGTTTCGATAAATTATCTTTTTGGGTCACCTTGTATTGAAGAAGCTTCGGTGTCAGCACAGTAAATGCCAAAACTTTTCATCCAATGAGCGTAAAAAATTAGAAAAGGACTTCGATAGTAGCCATTCCTTATACTCCCTTCCTTCGAACTTTGAACTTGAGAGTAGGGAGACTATTATTGGGGTTAAATCCACTCCTGCCGAAGTTCGACCTGGTACCTGATCCCAAGGTAGTCCCATGATGGTCATCTTCAACCCGCTAGCTGATCCTCTAAATTGCATAAGCAAATCCCAGAGCCTGTAAAGCATTGTAGCTCTCACTCGGACAAGCTTGAATAGTAAAAGTGATTATTTCCCACTTGATAGTAAAGCTTGAGTAGTAAAATCCAATCAATCTGATTCTATTCCATGACAAGTTGTGAAGGCAGCTGAATTCCTCCATTATAAGTGGTTGGCTCCAACCAAACTCCTTTCGGATGAGCTTGAATAGTGAAAATGGTTGATAGGGATACGATGCTGTCGTTAAGACACCGTGTTTATCAGTTTAATCCGACTTCTTAAAATCATTGAAAATGCGTAGATAGTAGTGAGTCGGGTCGAATCCACAGGGAAGGTAGTGTTTTTAGATTTGAAATCTTTGATTTTTGAAAAAAAAAGAAGAAAAGGAGTTTTAGGATCAAAAGTGAAGTCGGAAAAGTGAAAATTAAAAAGTGTAGAAATTTAAACTTGGTACTAAGATCTACTAGTTAGATCTTAGCATCTACTTACAAAGCAATAATTTAAAGTGCAGAAATTAAATTGCAATAAAAATAAAAAGTAAGAAATTAAAATATAAAAATAAAATTTTTATTAACTAAAATTTCAGAATTTAAATACATAAAATTTAAAAAGAAAAGACAATAAAATAAAATAGCCCGATCTCTGATCTTGGATCGGTATTGGCAGAAAGATGGTGTAAAAGCTCGGCTCTTCTTCTCGGCACCCGTTGCTTCGAAGCAGCCTTTAACCCATAGCCTGGCTTCGCCCTATACCAAAGCTTCACCTTGATCGGAGATGTTGATTTCTGATGGCCTGGGATCCTTTTTATAGAGCTAGGAGGGCTGGATATTTTTTCTAAAGGCAATATGGGACTAATGCCTTTGTAATCATCAAAATACAAACAAATTTGGATAAAATTTGAATCAAAATAGCTCTGATACGACTCTGATAAATCTAATAAAATCCAGTCGTTCAATAGGAATCCAACAGTCCAAAAATCATCAAAATTGGATGCAGATCAACTCAGATCGGGTCGGATTAAATTCTGGCCGTTCGATCGCACTTCATCGAGAAAATCTGGCCGCAAATCATGCTTCGGGAGTCTTGATCACCGCCGGCAGCATTCTGGACCATTGGATCTTCATCACTTGGTTTTCTGGCCGTTGGATCGCACCAGATCGCTTAATAGAATTTGATCAAGCCTGGAAATCACCACCGCCGTCCGATCATGACCGCAATCAACCGCAGCCGTCCGATCGCGCAATTACTATTCCCATGGATCGGATGGACCGGTCGCACCACACACCGCAGCCAATCAACACTTCTGTCGTCGAGTAAAATGACCAGATTGCCCTGTGAGCCGCGATAAATTTCTATAGACCCTTTAAGGGTCTAGGTCCACCACGTGGCAGGCTCTGATTCGCCGGATTTTGCTGAGCTGGCGGTCCACGCCTAGATCATGGACCGGCTGATGGCTTCAATGGCTGAGTCAGCTTTGATGGCTCGGCTTGCGGAGCCGGCTGAGCCGTTTTCTTTTTTTATTTAATTTTTATTTATTTTATATCTTTTAAAAATTCATATCTTTTCCATTTTAGCTCCATTTTACTTGAAATTTATTTCGTTGTGATCAAAAAAATGAGCTCTTTCTATTGATAATAAAATTTTATTTTTTAATTTTTATTATTTTTTATTATTTTTTAATTAATTTTTTAATTAATAAAAATATGAATTTTTCAAAAATTATATATAAATTGATTATTAATTATTAAAAATTAATATTAATTAATTAATAAATTAATACTTTTATTGATGAATTTATGATACTTATCACACCCCCCAACTTAAGCTTTGCTCGTCCTCGAGTAAAGAAAGAATTTAGTTTTAAATACCTTTTAACTTTAGAGTTTCGAATTTTACCTAAGCAATTTTTAAAATGGCCATTGATATTCAGTAGAGCTTAAATGAGATATATCATTGGGATATTAATACTTATCAATAGAAAAATTAAGTAAAGAACATTAAATTTTTCAGAACTTTTTCTAAATTATTCCACTTTTATCTCTGATTTGTCTAAACTTTCATATAGGCAAGTGTATTGCTACTTCCATCCTTCATTTATTAATTTTTATTTTTACATTGCCCACTTTTTGACACGAATATCATTGCTTACTTAGGCAATGGGATCCGGTTACTTGGTGGGAAACCAATTTTTTTTTTTTTTTTTTTTAACATTGTACCACTATTGAGTGTCTTAACCCCTTAAGCTTTCTATTTGATCCATGTAGCGAGTCTTGGGCCAATGACTCCCAAACCAGTTGGCTTTAGGGCACTAGGTATAGAATACCCCTCGGGCTTACTAGCTCGAATCAAATAGGCTACGAGTTAAGACTAGCTTTACAACGAGCTTCTTTGCCCTTCCCACCTTTTGACGCGAAACTCAATGCTTGCTTAGGCAAAGAGGCCCGGTTACTCAGTGAGAAGTACTTGGAAACTATTTTATTAAAATAAATTTTTATATGAAGAAACGTATAGTTATCCTACACAAGCCTATAAAAAGTAGACTTTTCTTTGATGCTAGTAGAAATAATTAGAAATGCTCCAAGAAAAAATTTTTATGTTCTGGACTTAACTCTTTATTGAATTTTCTTAATACTTGATTCCTCAATATCTCATAGATTCTCTAATCTGTGCATCAATTTTCTTTTTAAAATGCTTAGTTTAATTCGATTCTTAAGCATAATCAAGTATCTAAATACTAAATACTAACTTTTTCGAGGACTTAAAATTTTAAAATTTTTATTTTTCTCTCCCCCCAACTTAATCGACATTGTCCTCAATGGAGAAGAAAAAAATAAAGGATGTAATAAAAAAAATGGAAGAATACACCTAACTCAGTATATTTTTTTATTTATTTATTTATTATTATTATTATTATTTTTTGGTCCAGCACATGCCTTTACAAATTTGAGCTCTCCCTCCAACTTATTCAAATTATCCTAAAAAGAAAATAAGAAAAAGATAAATTAGATAAAAACTAAATATTGGGTTGCCTCCCAACAAGCGCTAAGTTTACCGTCTTCAGCCAGACACAATGTAGCTCACTATCCTGTGTCGAATATTGGATTGACAAATTCCAATGGTTTTGGATTGCCAATCTCAGAAAGTTGATTTTGATTTTTAATCCCATTATTGATATATTCACTGTTAATTTTTGGGATATATTTTATGATTCCATTCTCAGACCCATGTTTATTAAGAATTACTCCTATTTGTTCTTCTAAAATGCTCATGAATGGAGTTTTAGGAGTTAAGTTTGATTCAATGGGTGCTGGAATGGTGACTAAAGGCGGTTTTAATTCTGGAGGTAAATTAATGTGATCCTTGCTTAAACAACTCCATTGATATTTCATTACATGCCTTTTGATTTTTATAAGAAGAACCAGCTTCTAGGGTTGAAGGGAATAGGACATTAGGTTTATAAGTCTCGGGTAAATCATCTATTCTCTTTTCCTTTATTTCTATCTCATTTAAACTGGAACTAGCATCAGTACTAATTCCTGGCTTGGGTTCTTCTATGTGGTTAGTCTCAGTACTAACCAGTTTCCTCTAAATTTTCATTTTGGCTAGCATCAGTACTAGCCTCTCTCACCTGGTCTTGGTATGGGTCCATAAGAATCCTATAGCTTTTAAGTTCAGGAATTACTTTGGTATTCTCAAATTGAAGATTCTTAGATGAAACATTAGATTGATAATTTAATCCAGGTGGTTGGTAGGTCATTAGGTGGGTTGTTTGAAATTGGTAGGTTCGGTAGTTGATCTAGTTCTCTCCTCATGTTAGACTCAACTAATTATCCTATTTGAGCTTCTAGTCTGGCGATAGATTGCTGTTGAGTTAGAATTAATTATTGAAGTTGGTTAAATCTATCATCAGCTAGATTGGTCTGTTGAGGAGGTGGGTATGAAGGCTGATTATAATATGATGGCTGGTTAAACTGACTAGGCTGACCATTATTATAGGCATAATTTTGATAATTTTGCTCAAGTGAAATTTGGGTCTGAGCCTGAGTCTGTTGGGATGTCCAAGAAAAATTAAAGTTACTCCAATCTGAATTATATGAATTTGAAAATGGATCATTAATCAATTTGGAGTATCCTTGAGCAGCTTGAACTTGTTCTTGGATAAAATATGGAAACTGTGCAGTCATAGGATATTCACTTACATGATGGGTTGGACTAGCACAGATTGAATAATTCTCCTGATAATTAGAAGATGATGTGAATTATGCAGGAGATTGTTGACCTAGGGTTAGGAGTTGATCTATTTTCTGAGCAAGAAGGTCAACTTTACCTAATTTTTGGATAATTAGATTCATATTAGCCATTTGATTATTATGTTTAATGTGAATCAACCATTCAATTAAGTTCAACTAAATCAGAAAAAATAATTTTCTACCATGCATGGTGTAACCCTAATGTATGGTTTAAAAATTTTTAGAATATTTTTTATTTATTATTATTATTATTATTTTATTATATTAAAAATTAATTTTTTTTAATTATTTTTATTTATTAATTTTAATTTAATTTAATTTAATTTAATTATTAATTTTTAGTTAGTTTAATTTTTATTTTATTTTATTTTTAGAGGAGTAAGAAGAAGAAAGAAAGAAGAGTTCTAAAGAAGAGGTCCTAAGGAGTCCTAGAACTAAGAAGAGAGAGAAGAATTAAGTTTAATTAGGTTTGATGTTCATTAGCAATCAAATTGGTCAATCAATCCTCACTAAGGGTTATCCTAGATCTAGACAGCTCCTAACTGTCAAGGTCACCTTCAAGCCCTCCAAGTGTAGGATTAGTCAATCAACTGGCCAGGTAAGTGTAAGGTTGGTGGGAGTCCCCTCATTGCTTGCCTTAGACACCAATTGTGCTTGGCCAGGTAAGCGAACGAAATTAATTAGAAACCACCTTCCTTCGGGCGCAATCGTCCCTGAACCACTTTCCTAGACACCAGTCAAATTAACTTATCCTAACCAGGTTCAACTCTTAGGATTCCTTATCCTATTGAGCTCGAGTTCCTAGGGTTGATGTCTAATTGATTTTAATTTAAAGGTTTAGGTCAATGCAGGATGTTGGTTGGTTGTTTGTGGGCTAAGGAAGGGTGATCAAATCCCCACCTTATCTTGTTTAATTGGGTTGTGCCCTTAATTTGATTTAATATGAATATGCATGAAAAAAAAAAAAAATTCAATCAAAGGGTTTTATGCAATTTAAACTAGATGCATGCAACTAATTAAATTATGAAAGGCTTACCTTGCCTCCAGCAATCACCAAAAAAAATAAAAATAAAAATAAAGATAAAAATAAAACTAATATGATGCATGCTCTAAGACAGTTAGGATTTCTAATCTTATCATGAGGTTTTTAATTAGGTTTAAATAAATATTTTTTTAAAATTAATTTAAAAAATAAAATAAATAAATAAATAAAATAAAAAGAAAAGAGAACTAGGGTTAGGATTGATCTCACCAGGCAAAACTTCTGATTCTTTTTGTTCTTTTTTTCTTTTCCTGCAAAATAATAAAAAAAAATTAGTAAGAAAATAAAAATTTTATTTATAATTTATTTATAGAAAAATTAAAGAGATCAAAAATTTAATATCCGTGCCTTCCCCGGCAACGGCGCCAAAAACATGATAGGGACGCATTTACCGGAATTATTTTTACTTTATTTAAAATAAATCAAAAAAATTAAAATCAAAAATCAAAAACCTTCCCCGGCAATGGCGCCAAAAACTTGATAGGGACACGATGCTGTCGTTAAGATACCGTGTTTATCAGTTTAATCCGACTTCTTAAAATCATTGAAAATGCGTAGATAGTAGTGAGTCGGGTCGAATTCATAGGGAAGGTAGTGTTTTTAGATTTGAAATCTTTGATTTTTGAAAAGAAAAGAAGAAAAGGAGTTTTAGGATCAAAAGTGAAGTCGGAAAAGTGAAAATTAAAAAGTGCAGAAATTTAAACTTGGTACTAAGATCTACTAGTTAGATCTTAGCATCTATTTGCAAAGCAATAATTTAAAGTGCAGAAATTAAATTATAATAAAAATAAAAAGCAAGAAATTAAAATATAAAAATAAAATTTTTATTAACTAAAATTTTAGAATTTAAATACCAAAAATTTAAAAAGAAAAGATAATAAAATAAAATAGCCTGATCTCTGATCTTGGATCGGCATTGGCAGAAAGATGGTGTAAAAGTTTGGCTCTTCTTTTCGGCACCCGTTGCTTCAAAGCAGCCTTTAACCCATAGCCTGACTTCACCCTATACCAAAGCTTCATCTTGATCGGAGATATTGATTTCTGATGGCCTGGGATCCTTTTTATAGAGCTAGGAGGGCTGGATATTTTTTTTTAAAGGCAATATAGGACTAACCCCTTTGTAATCATCAAAATATAAATAAATTTGGATAAAATTTGAATCAAAACAGCTCTGATATGACTCTGATAAATCTGATAAAATTCCAGCCGTTCAATAGGAATCCAACGGTCCAAAAATCATCAAAATCGGATGCAGATCAACTCAGATCGGGTCGGATTAAATTCTGGCCGTCCGATCGCGCTTCATCGAGGAAATCTGGCCGCAAATCATGCTTCGGGAGTCTTGATCACCGCCGGCAGCGTTCTGGACCATTGGATCTTCGTCACTTGGTTTTCTGGCCGTTGGATCGCGCCAGATCGCTTAATAGAATTTGAATCAAGCCTGGAAATCACCACCGCCGTCCGATCATGACCGCAATCAACCGCAGCCGTCCGATCGCGCAATTACTATTCCCATGGACCGGATGGACCGGCCGCACCGCACACCGCAGCCAATCAATGCTTCTGTCGCCGAGTGAAATGACCAGATTACCCTGTGAGCCGCGATAAATTTCTGTAGACCCTTTAAGGGTCTAGGTCCACCACGTGGCAGGCTCTGATTCGCTGAATTTTGCTGAGATGGCGGTCCACGCCTAGATCGTGGACCGGCTGATGGCTTCAATGGCTGAGTCAGCTTTGATGGCTCGGCTTGGCTTGGTGGCTCGGCTTGCGGAGCCGGCTGAGCCATTTTCTTTTTTTATTTAATTTTTATTTATTTTATATCTTTCAAAATTCATATCTTTTCCATTTTAGCTCCGTTTTACTTAAAATTTATTTCGTTGTGATCAAAAAAATGAGCTCTTTCTATTGATAATAAAATTTTATTTTTCAATTTTTATTATTTTTTATTATTTTTTAATTAATTTTTTAATTAATAAAAATATTAATTTCTTAAAAATTATATATAAATTAATTATTAATTCTTAAAAATTAATATCAATTAATTGATAAATTAATACTTTTATTGATGAATTTATTATACTTATCAATGGTCATCTAAGCAAGTAACTAAGCATTCAATCCCTGCGCAGCCCGGTTTGACTAATCTTGAACCCAGCCGAACTCCCTCCCAATCAGATCTCCTTCAGGCTGAGTCTCACCATCATAGGTTAAATCTTATGGTAGAAATCATAGACTGACAGAGCTTCCTCCTAGACAAACTCCTATGCCTTACTGGGAGTAGCAGATCTAGGCCCTATTGAATCTAGAAGCTCGAGTGCGTAGGTCAGAGTTGAAAAAAGGACCTCATCTTTAAATTATCTATTTGCGGACCATCCAAAGGGCTCCTTCCAGCTGAGCTCTTCTAGTCTCCAAATAGGCTCTTTTTAGCTGAATTTCTTATTATCGCCCAAAAGGACCTCATCGGCTACTCAGATTTAGCTCCCGACTCGATGCAAACCAATCGACATGTAGGCAACCTCAGAGAAGCCTGAACTTCTCCAAAACTATTATGATATGAAGCTCTTCATCACCAATGGCTATACCATCTGAACTTTAACTATAAAATACTAACAGACTAGCACGTTACGATAATGAACACTACACTCCATAATAAACTTCACATAGCCCCAAATGGTCCATACCGGACAGTTACGGCTGTCACCATCAGTTTGTTACGAGCCTCATCTATATAAGGGACCCTCCATATATGTTTTCTTTCTAAGCTCTAAACTCTGCCTTAATTTTTTGAGTGCTCCATTTCTGTTGGCCAGAAGAGCTGACTTGATCGTCAGAGGATCCTGCCGAAGCCACCCCCCAATACCGATCAGGACTTGTCTTGCAAGTCACTGATAGTGACCTCATCTTCTCCAGCTCTAGCTCATTTCGACATCAACCAGATTTCATGTCAATAGAGGATTTATCGATTAGTCCTTAAACAGTTCATGATTAAATGATATGCTGTTAATTAGGACAACTGCATCTATCAAGCATAGGTCATTGTATGCTATATAGGTTGGTTGTCCTCTTAACCAAGGAGTGTGGAGACACTGATATGGCATACAAGTAAGATGTATGGGTAAATCATCACTAGATGTGACCAACTTTAGAGTATTCTATTATCTAGAATTGCTCCGATGGGATATAGGTATAAATATCTCTTAGACTTGAGATCATCACAGTGGCTTGCAAGCAACTCACTATGCTTTAGTACCAGACTAACTGAATTTCTAATTCAGTAATAAAAGATTTTTGGGCACAGTCAAGTACTTGCATAGTCGGTGAGTAATCAAGATGGGATTGACCACTCCAAGAGTTGGAGAAGAATGCATCACTGTATTTTAATGTAGCAAAACCTTGGCCAGAGTAATCCATAAGATGGATTTAGTATTTTAAAATACAATATGGATGACATAATCAGAGTTGACAGTTAAACTCTGAGGTGTCCTATGAGCATTTTGATCGAGGAGATGAATTATATACATAGGTTCTAAAGATGTTGTTCCATACATTCAACCTATCCGACCATCGGGTATCATTGCTAGATGGTCACTTCGATTGGTACAAAAATTTATTTCTATACTATCGACTTAGGTTCGAATCTATGAGGTCACACATAAGAGTTTTTGATTTAATCGGATGGTTGATCGATGATTAAGAATCATTATTAGGTCTCGATTTGATCGGATGGTTGATTGATGATTAAGAATAATTATTAGGTCAAACAATCAAAACAATTGATGTTTGACCTAATGCTAGAATTACAGGAGAATCGATTAGCAATTAGATTGCTAATTACTTAAATTGATTAAGTTAGAGAGCTAAGATTGAGTTTAATTAAATATTATTTAATTAGATTTAGTTTAGGCTTGATTGGATCAAGTTCAATTGGTTTATTGAATGAGCTAATTGCAAGGAGGAACAAGTCCTAGTTCAATTAGGACTTGTATCAACCCAATTTCTAATTTAATTAAAAAATTAAACAAAAATTAAATTTGATTTGATCTAATTTAATTAGATTATTAGTTGGAATAAAATCTAATCTAATTGGGTTAATTAAATCTTGATTTAATTTGGTCCAAGGATCAAGTTGGACCAAGTCAAACTAAGAGTCCTAGTGAGACTAGGACTCCTATCTCCATGCACCACCTTAGCCCCAACGCCCCCCATGCCATATTTTTTAGATTTGCATGGAATTCTCCATGCCTAAGAGAGTCCACGCATGCCCCCTTCTCCTCCTTTCTTTCTTACATGAAGATTGGGTGTGGACCAAGTAAAAGGAGTTTGAGTTGATTTAAATTCCATGAGATAGAATTTTAAGCAAAAAAAGCTCTTCCTTTTTTGTGCTGCCGACCCTTCTATTTTTGCTCTACCTTTTTCAGTGGAAAAGTGAAGCTTTTGTGTGACAAAAACCTGATGGTCCATGGAAAAAATTAAGGAGGGTGCACCCAAAAGTTGGGCGCCCCAAGTCTAGCCCTATTTGGATAATACTTAACTAGGTATTTGACCTAGTCAAGAATTCCTCCATACCTCTCAATATAAAAGGTCTTTTGACCTAATTTTTTCTAAGATTCTAGAGAATTGAGAGAGGCCCTTAGGCATGGAGAGGCTGGGTGTAGAGAGGCTTAGGTGTGGGAATCGTAAAGGCACCAATCAAGGTGCTTTGGTGAGAGAAATTAAGAAGAAGAAGAGAGTCTTCTTCTAGGATTTTCTCCAAATCTCTTCATCAAATTTTTGTGAGTTTTGAGATGTGTCTCAGCATCACAATCTTCTTCCTCATCTTCTAAAAATTGGAGGATCCAAATCTCAAAGAAGAAAGATCTAGATCGACCATCAAAGAAGGATCAGCATAGTTCTAGAAAACTATGCTGATTTCTGGGCATCGAACTTCAGATCTACGATCGAGGGCTCATGTGGACAACCTATAGAGGTCGGACATATGTGCAGCTTGGAGCAATAATCTCAAGCCTGGATCAGTGAGTTAAGTAACTCAAGTTCTAAAGGTAAGGATGATTTGATCTTCTTTATGTTTTCTAGATTCGATCTAGAATAGATTTGACGTTGATATAATCAACATGCTTACTTCTCATGTTTTAATTTCTGATTTAATATCATACTTTGATCATATTATAGGATCCTAAATCTAGAATTTTATATTATTTTATTCATGAATTGATATGATTAATTCATCTTTTCCACTATATTTTTTGAAAAAATTTCAAAAGCTAACCCTAAAATCCTAGATTGGTTTCTTTCACCTAGTGCCAACATGACTTTCCACTGGGTGGCGTGTCTATATGGATTATAGGAAACTCAATACAGCCATCTAAAAAAATCATATCTCATTATCTTTTATTGACCAAATCCTGAAGAGACTAGCTAGCCAACAGCATTTTTACTTTTTGGATGGATACTCAGGATATAACTAGGTAGCAATCTACCTAGGAGACTAGAAAAAGACCACGTTTACATGTCCCTATGGAACCTTTGCTTTTCATAGAATGCCCTTCGGACTGTGTAATGCACCTGCAATCTTTCAAAGGTGCATGATATCAATATTTTCAAATATGATAGGAGATTTTTTGAAAATATTTATGGATGATTTTTCAGTCTTTAGAGAATTTTTTGAGAGTTGCCTCAATAATTTGAAGAAAATATTAAAATGATGCATTGAGACTAATTTAGTTTTAAGCTAAAAAAAGAGCCACTTCATGGTTCAAGAGGGGATCGTTTTAAGACATATAGTATCTAAGAAAGGGATTGAGGTTGATAGAGCAAAAGTTGAACTAATTTCTAAACTACCTCCACCCACTTCTATTAAATAAATTCAATCTTTTCTTAGCCATGTAGGATTCTATCATGGCTTCATCAAACACTTTTCTAAGATTTCTCATCTTTTATGTAATTTACTAGCTAAGGATCTTCCTCTTGACTTTGATGAAGATTGTCTTAAAGTTTATGAATTCTTGAGAGAAGTTGTGACCAAAGCCCCAATTATCCAACTTCCAGACTGGTCACTACCTTTTGAAATCATGTACGATGCTTCAAACTTTGCTATAGGAGCTATTTTGGGCCAAAGGATAAATAAATGTCCTGTAGTGACTTATTATGCTAGCAAAACTTTAAATGAAGTACAAATGAATTATACCATAACTAAAAAAGAGTTACTAGCTATAGTATTTGTCCTAAAAAAATTTAGATCATATCTATTAGGATCAAAAATCATGATTTATTCAGATCATTCAGCTTTGAAATACCTACTCTTAAAGAAAGATACTAAACCATGATTGATTAGACGGATCTTATTGCTACAAGAATTTGAAGCATATGGAAAAAAAGCAAGAAGCGAATGGAATCAACCATCGAAGAGCTTCAGTAAATGCTTCAGTAGAGCTAGCTTGGTTCCTGTCAAAGCTAGCTTGAGTAGAAATCCAGAAAGTGTATCAAGCTGATACGCTGGAAGAGCTAGCTTGATTCTTATTAAAGCCAGTCTGAGTAGAAATTGAGCTAGCTCGAATCTTGACAGAGTTGGCTCGAGTAGCAGAATAGAGAGTGGTGATTCAGGCTCTCATAGGAAACATTACCATCGAGCCGGCCCGATTGCTAACCGAGTTGGCTCGAACTGTGAACAAAACAGAACATGATTTCTATTCTAGCCTAAGATTGGGTTTAGTCCTAGGAACTTAGAACCTTGGTTTGTAAGGTCCTATGGGGGCTAACCTATTGATTGGACTAGGATTTATCCAATGGGTGTGTGCATGGGAGACATGGGTGTATATGGGCTTGGAGAGTGCATCACATTAGGTTAGCTAGGAAAGTTTTTTAAGCTGGATCTTATTTGACTAGGTATATATATACTTTGTACTAAGTTTTGTAAACTAAGCATGGAATTAATACAAGTCTATTCTCCCTAAAATCTCTTTTTCTCTCTTCCTCTCTTGTTCTCTCTCTTTTCTCCATGTCCTAGGATTTTCTAGAGTTTCAACAGAACGGCCATCCCTTTTCTTAGATCCTCATTGCTATTTCCATAATCATTGAGTACCAAGGATTATTTCCAATAGATTGATATCAGAGCAGCCATCTAGAACAATAATTGGTATCAGATCCCTAATGTTAGATCTGATGGAGAAAAGATCAAAGCTTCATCTGGTATTGTAGTAAGGTGCTAAATAGATTTTTTTGAACACTATTTATTCTGTTTTATGTTTGGTTATTGGAATTTGGTTAGGATGGCATCGAGTACTATCAAGATGGACTTTGGAAAGTTTGATGGCAAGGATAACTTCAGCCTTTGGCAGCAAAGGATGAAGAATCTACTAGTGTAGAATAGGATCTATAAGATCTTGACTCATGAAAGATCGAAAAAAAATTTTGTTAAAGAATGGAAGGAACTTGAAGAGATGGCCTTTAGTATGATTCATATGTGCCTCGCTGATGAGGTTTTGTTGGAGATTAATATGAAAACCATACCAAAGGGGCTTTGGCAGAAATTGGAGAACATGTATATGGGCAAGAACATGACAAACAAGCTATGGTTGAAGAAGCAGCTATATAGTTTATGAATGTCTAAAGGAGGAGACCTAGTTTTCCACATCCAGAAGTTCAATCAAATTTGCTTAGATGTTATGAGCCTTGATATGAATATTAAGGAGGATAGAGCTCTCCTATTGTTGTGTACGCTGTCAGCAGCATATGATAGTCTCATTACTACTCTAGTGTATGGAAAGGAGACATTAATATTTAAGAAAGTGGTTGGAGTTCTCAAGTCCAATGAGCAGCGAGAGAGGCTAGTTAGAAAAAATCCTAATTTAGAGGTACTTTTTGTGAATGAGAGGCAAGAAAGGCCTAAGGAGAGGACTCAAGATAAATCTAAGGATAGATCAAAACCTCGAGAAAATCAGAAGGCTTGGAAATGCTATAAGTGTCATCAACCTAGTCACATTAGAAAGAATTGCCCACTTTTGAAGAATGAAAAGGGGAAGGATGCTTCTAAGGGTGGATCGACCAATAGGAGAAATGCTCTGTCATTTGAAGATAGTAGAGAAGATATACTAGTAGTATTAGAAAGAGTAACAGAGTTAGATAACCACTGAATATTAGATTCGGCATGTTTCCATCATTACACTGCACATCGGGAGTGGTTCTTATCTTATAAAAGATCCGATGGAGGGAGTGTAAGTCTTGGAGATGATCACCTATGTAAAGTTATTGATATTGGTACAGTCAAACTGAGAATGTATAATAGAGTCATATGGATACTCATTAATGTGAAGCATATACTAGAATTGAAGAAAAACCTGATATCCTTGGGTTACTTGGAAGGATAGGGATATGCTTTCAGTTGTTAGCCGGCAGTGGGTGTTTGAGAATTTTTAAGGGTGCATTAGTAGTGATGAAAGGAAGAAGACTGAGCAACAACCTATACAAGATGGAGGGCTCAATGGTTACAAATAGTACAGAGGTGTCTATAGCAGCATAGGAGGAGGAGCTAACCTATAAGCTGTGGCACTATCGTATGGGTCACTTGAGTGACAGGGGGCTCATAGAGTTGAGTAGGAGAGGTCTGATTCCAGCATTCAGAAAGAAAGAAGATGATCTATGTGAGCCTTGCATCTATGATAAATAGCATAGAGTTACATTTACCAGTAGTACCAAGCGGAGTGAAGCTATTTTGGAGCTTGTTCACTCAAACATATGGGGACCCGTACCTATTGCATCTCAAGATGGAGCAAGATATTTTGTCACCTTCATTGATGATTTCTCCAAAAAGGTATGGGTCTATTTGATGAGGGAAAAATCAAAAGTTTTTGCCTGATTTAAAATCTGGAGAGCTAAGGTGGAGAAGGAGATAGGGCAGTTAGTGAAGTATTTGAGGTCTAATAATGGAGAAGAATACACCAGCCTAGCATTCAAGAGATACTATGAGAAAAATGGAATAAAATATTATTACATGGGAAAGATGATCCCTCAGCAAAATGGTATCATGGAGAGGATGAATCGACGCTGACAGAGAAGGCTAGAAGCTTGAGGTTGCAGGCATCACTGCCCAAATCATTTTAGGGTGATGCTCTTATTTATGCATGTTTTCTTGTTAACAAATCTCCCTATAGAAAATTGAATGAAGGACTTTCAAAGACTATCTGGAGTGGGAAGAAGATGGAGCTTGGACACCTAAAGATGTTTGGCTGTCCTGCATATGCTTTGGTAAAAGAAGTTGATAGACGCAAGTGGACCCAAAGTCATAGAAGATGATATTCATTAGATTTTCACGAGATATGAAAGATTTCTTGCTATAAGATTCATATTCTCAAAGGCATGTCGTCAATCAAAATGTGATATTTGATGAAAAGAACATCACCTTGAAGCCAAAAAGTGCAGATAGAGTTGTGAAGACAACACAAGATAGCATGGGAAAGCTCTTGGATACATATGATTTGCCCTCAACATCAACCTCGGGTCGTGTTTAGTTTAAGATGAAGTTAGGTAGGCATGGTGATACACCAATGGAGGATCAGTATGGAGAGTGATCTATCTTGCAAGAAGTGCAGAGGCAATCATAGGCAGTAGACTTATAGGATACCATAAAAAAAGGGGCACTACACAAGCCGAAGCATACAGTTCGCAAATCGATGTGATATAGCATTGATAAGACTATCTCCTATGCTCTCATCACTATCAATGAAGATCCAGAGAGTTTTGAGGAGACCATGGAGAGTTCAGATAGGAAGTCATGGATGCAAGCCATGATAGAAGAGATGGAGTCTCTTAAGAAAAATCGGATATGGCAGCTGGTGGATCTAACAGATGATGCTCAATCCATTGGCTCCAAATAGATTTTTACCAAAAAAGAGGCACCTTCAGAGCAAGATGGAGTAAGATATAAAGCTAGGCTGATAGCCAAAGGATACTTATAGAGAGAAGGAATTAATTACTCAGAAGTCTTCTCTCTGATTGTTAGACATACGTCCATCAGGGTGATGTTGAGCATAGTTGCTACTCATGATTTGGAACTGGAGCAAATGGACGTTAAGATAGCATACCTCCATGAAAATTTAGAGGAGAACATATACATGGAGAAGCCACAGGGCTTCAAGAAGCCTAGGTCAGAGAGAGAGGTCTATTTAGAGAGAGCTGTATTTACTAAAGAAATCATTATACGGATTGAAGCAGTCTCCTAGATAGTGGTACAAGTGATTTGACACTTATGTGAGAAGTATTGAACTTTTTAGGTGTGATTATGACCATTGCGTATATGTGAGGTCTCTGAAAGATGGATCTTGGATTTATGGATGTAGATTTTGGTGGAGATATGGATACTCGATGTAGATTTTATATTCAGCTTGTATAGAGGTCCAGTCTCATGAAGATCTTGCTTGTAGCCAATTACAGCCTTATCCACTACTGAAGTAGAGTACATTGACATCATGGAGGCAGCGAAAGAGGCTCTATGGTTGAAGGGCTTGGTGCTGGAGATGGGATTCCCATAGGATGCAGTTAGAATGCATTATGATGGCCAGAGTACTTTATTGCTTGCATAGAACTCTGTGTATCATGCGAGGATAAAGCACATTGATATCAGATACCATAGGATCAGAGAGTTGGGGAGGATGGTAAGGTGGAGTTGGTGAACGTTCACACCAAGGAAAATCTAGTTGATGTGCTCATAAAGGTACTTCTACGGAATAGCTTTTACAATTGCATGGTGTTGATGGGGTTGATGGATAGAACTGAGTTCATAAGGACTTGGAAGCACCAAGGTGGAGATTGTGAGCTCAAGTATGGTGCTTTCAAGTCTTTGAAGTAGGTGGAAAGAGAGCAAGAAGTGAATGGAATCAACAATCGAAGAGCTTCAGCAAATGCTTTAGTAGAGCTAGCTTGATTCCTATCAGAGCTAACCCGAGTAGAAATCGAGTCAGCTCGAACCCTGAGAGAGCCAGCTCGAGCAGCAAAATAGAGAGTGGTGATTCAGGCTCTCACAGAAGACATCACCATCGAGTCGGTCCGATTGCTGACTGAGCCGACTCGAGCTATGAACAGAACAGAACGTGATTTCTCTTATGGCCTGGGATTAGATTTAATCCTAGGAACTTAAGGCCTTGGTTTGTAAGGTCCTAAGGGGGCTAACATATGGGTTGGACTAGGATTTGTCTAATAGGTGTGTGCATGGGAAACATGGGTGTACATGGGCTTGGGGAGCATCACATTAGGTTAGCTAGGAGAGTTTTTTAGGTTGGATCTTATTTGACCATGTATATATATACTCTATGCTGAGTTTTGTAAACTAAGCATGGAATCAATACAAGTCTTTTCTCCCTAAAATCTCTCTTCCTTTCTCATTCTCTCCTCTTTCTCCATGCCATATGGTTTGCTAGGGTTTCAACAGAATGACCATCCCTTTTCTCGGATCCTTGTTGTTGTTTTCACTATCATTGAGTAATAAGGATTGTTTCCAATATATTGGTATTAGAGCAGCCATCTAGAATAACAGTATTTGCTAATTATTATAGCGAGTCAAGAAATAGATTAGTTGGTTAGACTTTTAACTGCCTACTTAGGTCATTTAAAGGCTATCAATACTTCCAATTGTACATGCACACTAATGAGGTAAAATAGGTATTGATTATAAGGCTAACTAAAGATTCAATTACCACTAAAAATTGATAATTAATATACATCTTAATTAAAAAAATTTGAATTTAAGAAAAGAGCTACTTATCTAAAATAAAAGTATAAAAAATAGAGTATATGTGGATTGCTCTAAGCTTAGTAACTAGATCACTGCACCTAAGTCAAGTATGGAGATTCACGTCAAGTGGTGGAGGGAAGGCCAGGAATATTTTTTTTAAAAAAAAAGGTAGTGTGAAAGCTACCTTAATCCATGCACGTATCTTAGGGGTGTATAGAAAATTAACCAAAATAGATGATAAAAAAAGATACATTTATCTTTTAAATTAATATCCAAATACTAAGTTAGACTTCACAAACACTTGTTGAAGATCTTTAGATGAACTCTAAGAAAGTTTTTGACCACGAAATTTGCTTCAGAAACTCAGTACTTAGTTTGTGATACTAACTTAACTTTTGAACTTCAATCCTAGAACTATTTTTGTGAAGAAGGATCTTAATAAAATATGGTAATTAATCAAGACTAATATTGCATTGCTAAGGGACTAGTAATGAGTAAGTTGGAAGATATGATAAGTATCATAAATTTATTAATAAAAATATTAATTTATTAACTAATTTATATTTATTTTAAAAATTAATATTTTATTAATCTAAAATAAAAAATATTATTATCAATAAAAGAGCTTATTTTTTTGGATAAAATATAATAAATTTAGAGTGAATCTGATTTAAAATAAATCTGGTATGAAGTTTTAAAGAAAAAAAGGAAAATAAAAATAACTTTAGCTCAGCTGGCACATTCTTCCTAGCCAGCACGCCAAGCTAGAGCGACCTACCCCCATGCACCATTGATGTCAGGCTGACATCAAAAAACCATGCGGCTCATGCAAGACCACTTAGCAAGGGCATTCTTGTCATTTTGGTGGCAAAGAGTGCACTGATTTGCTGCGATCTTCATAGAGTCCGGTTCACCATAGTCCACCTACACAATAAAGCATTATCTAATGGTCCAGGTCGCTGCCGGTCTAGATCTAATGGCAGTGGCATTTTCTATTCTGATTAAGAATCTAGACTCTCCTTTAAGTGATCCAACGGTCACGAGCCCTCCAAGCTTTGATCCAATAGCCAGATCATGCCCAAAATTTAGTCCGACGATTGACAAATGCCCTGACTCTGATTCAACCACCCAAATAATGATCTGATGGCCCAAATCTTTTAGATTAAAGCAATCCAATGATGAGAATTTATTCTGACTGAAATTGGGCTGATTAACAAGCTATTTTGGTATTTTTTAATGCATTGGATTCCTATCCGATGGCTGGAAGATGCAGAACTCACCTAGAAAACCAGAACATGACCCAGGAAGAGTTTTAAAGTGATTAACACTCGAATTTCTTTACAAAATAATGATCTATACTCTTTTTGGATCCCATACTGCCCGATAACAAAGGTTCTAGCCCTCCAACACCTATTTAAGGACCCTAAGACTCCAAGATTCAAGCATCTGATTCAAGAGAAGCCATCGTATAGGATGGAAGTCAAGTTTTTGGTTGAAGGTTACTTCGAGGCAGATGGTGATGAGAGGAAGAGCTTGTCTTCTACGCCATCTCCACGCCAACGCTGATCCGAGATCACGATCTTCGCTTAAGTTTTTAATTCTTTTATTTTTAATTTTTTGTATTTAAATTTTAAATTTTAATTTTAATTTTAATTTTAATTTAATATAAATTTTATTTTTATACTCTTTTAGTTCTAATTTTTTATTTTAATTATAAATTTAATTTTATTATAAGTAGATGCTAAGATCTAAATAGTGGATCTAAGTACCAAGTCTATTTTTTTGTACTATTTAAATTCTACTATTATTTATAATTCTATTTTTTGACTTTAATTTTTTTCAAAATCTTTTTTTTTTTAAATCAAAGATTTTAAAATTAAATCATTGCCTTCTTTATAGATTCGACCCGACTTGCTACTTTCTATATATTTTTAATTAATTAAAGAAGTTAGAATTTAATTGATAAATATGGTATTTTAATGATAATATTGTGATCTATCATGCATGCCCTTCTTTCAAGTGCTCAAGCAATCAAAGAACTTCTACTGAATCCCTAAATGTCAACAAGCATTTGAAGAGTTAAAGAATTACCTCAGCTCACCTCCCCTTCTTACCAAGGTTGAACCTAGCAAAGAGTTGTTCCTGTACTTGGTGGTATCTCCCATAGCCATTGCAGCCATTCTAATTAGGAAAGAGGCAAAAATTCAAAAGCTGATCTACTATAAAAGCCAGATTCTAAGGGATGCAGAAATAAGATATACTAAATTGAAAAAGCTAACCTATGCTTTGTTGATTGCAGTAAAGAAACTCAGACCCTATTTTCAAGGGTACATAGTGACACTCCTCATAGATCAACTAATAAAAGCTGTTCTTCACGGTCAGGTACTTCTAAAAGACTAGCAAAATGGGAAATTGAACTCTTGAAGTTTGATATCAAGTTTCAACCTGGGCTATCTATCAAAGCTCAGATGCTGATCGACTTTATAGTAGAATGCACCATCTCTGATGAAGCCAAACCTGAACAATGAGAGATCGGCATTTCTAGCCCACAATCGAGCTCCTCTAAAAACAAAGCAGACCTCCTTGAAGACTTCTAGACCTTATATGTTGATGGCTCATCTAATGCATCTAGAGCAGGCATAGGCTTGATTCTTATCAATCTAGAAAGGATTATTGCTGAATGTGCATTACGCTTCGAATTTTCTGCTATCAATAATAAAGCAAAATATAAAGCCTTGATTGTCGGATTAAGAATAGCTAAAGAGTTGGGGACAAATCATGTGAACGTTTATAGTGATTTTCAATTGGTGGTGGGATAGGTTAATAGCAGCAATAAAGTCCAGGAGGAAAGTACAAAGAAGTACTTGGACAAGATAAGAAGTTTAACCTTGGCCTTTGGTAGTTTTGATATTCAACAGATACCCAGAATAGAAAATGCAAGGGCCGACCTTTTGTCCAAGTTGACTACTCTGGCCCCAGATGAATTACTAAAGGAAGTTTTCTTTGAAGTTCTCCAGCATTCGAGTTCACAGGAGTCCTAGACCATATTGCAAGTAGATCCTAAGCCTAGCTGGATTGATCCATTGATCATTTATCTTAAAGATGGCATTCTCCTTAGAGATACAAAGGAAGCTTGAAAATTGAAGAATCAAGCCTCTTGTTATGTTTTACATGAGAATAAATTGTATAAGAGATCATACTCCTTGCCACTTCTCAAGTGTCTTTAATTGTCTGAAGTTGATTATGCCCTAAGAAAAATTCATGAAGGAATATGTGGAAACCATCTTGGAGCCATGTTATTGTCTTATAAACTACTCTATCAAGAATACTACTAGCCAACCATGTAGTAGGATGCAATCAACTATATCAAAAAGTGCGATTGGTGTTAAAGGAATGCCAATATTCAAAGACAACTGACTTTCCAACTCATACCCCTAAGTGCTCCATGGCCATTCGCATAATGGAGAATGGATATACTTAGGCCATTTTTCATTGCATTTGGATAGCAAAAATTTTTTTTAGTGGTAGTGGACTACTTCACCGAGTGGGTTGAGACCAAACCCCTAGCAAAATTCATTAAGACCAAGGTACAAGACTTCGTCTGAAAGTCAATAATGTACAGATTCAGCTTACCTCGGACTTTAATTATAGATAATAGGCATTAATTTGCAGGAACAAAGTTTGCTGAGTTCTATGAAGATTTGAATGTCTTCCATCATTTCATATCTATGGCCCATCCTTAAGCAAATGGTGAAGCCAAAGTGACCAATAGAGCTCTGCTATAAGGAATAACGGCCAGGCTCGAGTGGGTGAAAGAAATATGGATGGATGAACTTTATCATATGCTTTGAGCTTACAGAATCACTTAGAGGTTGCCAACTAAAGAGACTTCATTTGTCCTAGCATTCAAGACTGAGTAGTTATACCAGTTGAACTTGGACTTCTCTCGACATGAGTTGAAGCCTTCGATGAATGAAATATTTCACAAAATTTTAGGGCAAATCTTGATCTATCAGAGAAAAAGTGAGAGAAGGCCTAAATTGGGATAGCAACTTACAGGTAGAAGGTGGCACGATATTATAACTCTAGAGTCAAAGGTAAAATCTTTAAAATTAGAGATTTGGTGCTACGACGAGTAGACATCTCATAGCCACAAAATCAAGACAAGCTCGCTTCAAACTGGAAAGGCTCTTATGAGATCGTAGAAATCATTCGATCGAAAACTTATTATTAAAGGAAACTTAGAGAGGCAATACTTTCACGATCCTAGAACTTGGAGAATTTATGAATGTATTATCAATAACCTTATTTCAATAAAATTTTTTATCTTAACATTCTTGCTTTTGGTGTAAATTGAATGATGGTAGAAAATTATTCAACCAAATTTCATTCTTAAATAAAGTAGAAGGCCTCCAGTTCTTAAATAGAAAGTTAACCTCATCTTAGTGAGGGTGAAAGCCTCTGATTCTTAAACAAGATGTTAACTTCATCTTAATGAGGGTGAAGGCCTCTGATTCTTAAATAGGAGATAATAGGAAGGGCTCTCTCAACGGCTACTACAAGAAAATAAAAAATTAGCGATGGCATTTTTGCCGTCGCTAATAATAGATATTAGTGATGGAAATTTTTTTTTTGCTAATAACATTTTTATTGATAACTTTAGCGATGAAAGCTTAGCCATCTTTAATAATTATTAGCAATGACAGTGGCGATGGCAATGCCATCACTATAATTATTAGCAATCGTATTAGTGATGGTAAATAGCCGTTGCTAATATTAAGTAATTTTATTTTTTTAAATTAAATTTTATTATTATTATCAATGGTAGATAATTATTAGTGATAATATTTTGCCATCGTTAATAAAAAATAATTTTATTTTTAAAATTAAATTTTATTATTATTAGCAATGGAAGATAATTATTAGTGATAGTATTTTATCATTGCTAATAATATTTTTACTGATAACAAATAACGATCAAATAATTTGTCATCACAAAAACTAAAAAAATTATTAGCAATGGCAAGTTTGGCTTTTAGCGATGGCAATGTGCGTCACTAGTAAAAATTAATTTTTTTTAATTTTTTTTATTTATTAAATTTATTAGAGATAGCAAAAAAAGTATTAGTAATTGTAGTTGTTGTTGCTAATAATCATTAGCAATGACACTATTTCCAATGGAGTTGCCACCGTAAAAAAATAATTTTTTTTCTATTTTTTTAAAATATGATATAATTTTAAAATTTAAAGTTTATCTTTATCATTTATTATTTAAAATAATTATCATTAGAGTATCATCGTAAAAGACCACCTCGATCCGATAGTCCTAGCTATGTTGATCAATAAAATTTAATTTCGACGGCCATGAATGATCGCTTAATGATCTGATAGATAAAGACCACCGATGGATCCAAAAATTTATAATGATCATCTTGGTTATATTTGTAGGATACCATCAAAAGTTTACTTCAATTGAACATCATTATCATGGTCAATTTAGCATGGGATTATTTCAACCATTAAATATAAAAAAAGTGATCAAAAGGTCAAATGATGTCCAATTAAGATAACTTTTTAGATAAATGATCTTTTCTACTATTTTAATCATTTGTACAGTGGTGATCATAAAATCCAAAGTACGTGTATATGAATGATCCAAAATAATATATCTCTTGATACTCATTCTTAAAGTTCTTAAGTAATTATACTTATACTTTTATAAGATCTACTTAACATAGATGTTTCATATACATACGGTTTGAATTATATGATCATCACTATACAAATAATTAAAATAGTAGAAAAGATCATTTATCTATAAAATCTTCTTAATCAAACACTATTTGGCCTTTTGATCACTCATTTTTTATTTTACGATCAAAATCATCCTATGCTAAATTGACCATGATGGTGATGTCCGATTGAAGTAAAATTTTGATAGTATTCTATAAATATCATTAAGATTATTGTTACAAATTTTTAGATCCATCGATGATCTCTATCTATCAAATCATCAAGCGGTCATTCATAGCCATCAAAATTAAATTTGACATAGCTAGGGCTGTCGGATCGAGATGGTCATTTGCGATGATACTCTAATGATAATTATTTAGATAATGAATGATAAAGATAAACTTTAAATTTTAAAATTATATCATATTCAAAAAAAATAAAAAAAATATTAATAATGAATTTTTTACCAATGGCAGTAGCGACGATAAGATTGCTGTCGCTAATAAAGATTATGAAAAAATTTAATTATCTGGTAAAAGTATTAGTGATGAATTTTTATTTTTAGTGACAAAGTCCATCGCTGATGCTTTTATCGATGGTATTAGCAATAGGAAGTTTGCCATTACTAATAGTCTGTAACATCAAAACAACTGAAGGGGAAAAATTTTTCACTTCCACGCTCTTTCTTTCTTGTTCCCGTCCCTTATCCTCCTTTCACCGGCGTCCAAATCCCCCTCACCCCTCAACCCTCCTTTCCTCCCTCCCCACCCCATTCCTCCGACATCCTGCAGCCACTCCAACCCCACCGGCTCCATCCCCACACCGGCTTGAACCCTCATCCCTGAGCTTGCATTCATCCATGCTCGCAGCCACCCTACCCCTGCTGGCCCCGACATCGCCAAACCGACTTTGCGTCCATGCCCATAGCCATCCCGACCCCACCGGCCCCGACGTCCCCAGTTCAACCCCATGGCTATCGACCCCGACTTTGCGGCTGCCCCGATGTCCCCAACCTGACCCCACGATTGCCCTACCCCCACCAGCCCCAACTCCATGGCACCCTGACCCCATCGGCCCTGACGTCCTCGACCTGACCCCATGGTCGCCCTGACTCTATTGCCTCCACACCATCGGCCCAACCCCACAGCCCCGAGCTCACGTCCCTCCATGCCTGCATCCACCCCAACCCTTCCAGCCCCAATGTCGCTAGCTCAACCCCACAGCCCCTATCCCATCTCCCAAGCCTGTGGCCCCACCTTGCCGACTGACCCCTCGACCTTAACCCGCGCTGCCTTCTTGTGGCCCTGCCCTATCGGCCTAACCCCACCACCCCGACCCACACCATCTTTCCCACGACCACATCCTCACTCCTTTGTTTTTGCTACTACATCCCTGAGCCATGGCCCCAGCCCTGCAGCCCTGCCCCACCGTCTTGAGCTTATGGCTTCGATCCTGTGGCCCCTATGAAAGTAAAAAATCTCTTGACTTTATTTTTCTTTTCACATCAACAGAATCCCCACTCCATTATAATAACCTAGTGTTCTACTGATGGTATAATATGGCTTTCAGATCTGACAAACTTTGAATAGATATATTTTACCCATGAGTAGAAGGACAATCTCTGAATATATATTTAGATGATGATCCTATATTATAAAATACCATATTATAGGTTGGTTTGATTTTGGTTTAATGAATACTAACTTTTGTCCATCTGCCATATTTAAATAGTGCTCTAATGGAATTATTCTCAAGTTATTATTTTTGCTAAGATAAAGAAAGAAAAATATATGAAAATTGATGAATATTTAATATAATTTTTCTTGTATGAATATTTGATATTTCTTTTGATTATTATTGTATAAATGAATGTTGTAGAGATTTCATCAAAAAAAATGTTGGAAGAAATTATAGAAAAAATATGTCTACGTAGACTGAAATATGGACTTGAGTTGAAAATGGTAAATATATCATAGCATATATGAATATTATATTAAATAAAGAAGATGAATTAGATGAAGTTGCTAACCTTTAAGGTAATCAAAATAAGAACAAAGATGAATCTAAATAAGAGAATAAGTTTAATTTAGAAGTGAAGAAAATCAACTTAAAAGATAAGGAATACTTTATGTATTTATACAAAAAAATTTATACAACTCAAGAGGATTTGCAACTAGATAGTAGTCAGTTAAAGTGAGTGTAATATACTAGAAAGAAGATCCTTAAATTTTATCAATAAGTATTGGCAATTGTAAGAAGAGCAGATACAAGAAGATGATCCATCTGGATGCAAAGTCTTTTATGAGAGAATAAACCATGAGAGAATTTTAGGAAAAAGAGTTATGCAAAGATAATTTAATATTGTATAGATGTTTGGTGTCTTGTTATTTAAAAAAATATAGTTATATCTTATATGTTACATCATTATTCTATGTACCCTAATGGAGCAACGAGGAGTACGCCGATAAGCGGTGGAGTGATTAGGAGATTTGGAGATTTTAAAAGATTAATCTTAGCAGAAGCTTGAGAGTTTAATATTTGGTCCGTTAAGGTTTTGAGAGCTTAATCTTGGTAGAAGCTTGATATTTGGTAGGATTTGGAGATTTTTTCATTGAAAGGATTCGTTGTTGGCTACAAAATTTTTTATTTATGAGACTCTGATCTTGCATTTTAATTTTTTTCATCCTAATTTTTTCTATATTTTTCCTTGGTTTTCTCAATCTTAGGAGTCTTAATTGGATGGTTCTTCCCCTAAGCAATAGCAGTGCTTTTTTTTCTTATTTCTTTTGGTTTCAATTTAACAGGCAAAGGTAAAGTTTGAAGGAATCAGATCTAGAATTTTAGGACTAGATCTTGAAACTTTTCAAGATCAGGCAATGAAAGACCAAAATAAATCAAAATTTATTCATAAAATGTAGAGAACCCCTAGATCTGAGATCCTATTATATGATTATGGCATGAGATTAAATCAAAAATTAAAATATAAGAAAGAAAATTCATGTTGATCATATTAACATGCATCGACACTACATCTAATGCAGGTATGTAATAACAAATCAGATCTATATTACCTATGCAAGTTAGATATTGTAACTTGCTAATTTGGACTTAAGGATGATGCTCAGAGCTGCACACATGTCCAACCTCTACGAGATGTCCATACGAGCCCACGAACCATGATTAGAAGTCCTATGCAGGAAATCAACATAGTATGCTAGTACTATGCTGATCATTCTTCGATAGTCGGTCTGGTGCTTTCTTCTTCTAAATTTGGACTCTTCCAAAGATCAAAAGGAAGAGGAGAGATTTCATATCTGAGACACTCTCAAATAATTTCAAAAAAAGGAGGAGAAGAGAAGAACAAAGCAACCCTAGAAAAAGACCCTCTTCTTCTTCTCTACTCTCTCACCTAGATACCTAGATTAGTATCTATGAAAACCCCATGCCCAAGAGGTCTCTTACCCTGGTATTCACATGCCCAAAAGCCCTCTCTATGATCTAGAATATCTACAAAAATTAGCTCAAAATTCATCTTATATAATGAGATATAGAGGAGTCCTTGTTGGGTCAAATTCTTAGACTAGGAAAGAATAAATATGGCAACTAGTTGGGGCACCCAACACTTGGGCGCCCCCTCCTTTCTTTTTGGCATGGACCACCAGAGAAAGGTGCACAAAAATCCTTCTTTTCCACTAAACAAAATAGAGAGAAAATAGGGAGAGGAGGGCGGCATTTATGGGAGGAGTTTTAGTTTTCTAAAACTATGTCCAAAGGTAATTCAAATCAAATTAAAACTTCCTACTTTTGATCCGGTCCACAACTAATTGCCATATGAGAAAGAAAGGAAAGGAGTGGGCATGCATGAAGACCAGGGAGAGGAGGTTTCACACACAAAATAAAGAGAGAGTGGTGAAGGAAAAATTCTATTTCTTGGGTCAGGTTCGTTCAGATCTGATTTGACCAAGAGAAATATTTCAAAAAAAATTTTCTTTGATCTAAATTAGATATAATACTTTTTAAATCTGATTTAATGCATCTAATAAAATAAAATAAATTAAATTAAATCAAATATAATTTATACCTTATTTTTGAATAATCTTATTATCTTGTGATGGTCCTACTGATTGCCTGAGGTTCTGGATGCAGCCACGCAATCACCTGGCCTCTACCGGTATCCACTCAGACAGGATCTAGAGATATTCTTATTCTTAATTTTTTTTCCAAAGATTAGATCTGGATCTGATCTTGAAGATCTTCAAAATATTTTTTGAAGATCCGATGTCGTCTCTTGCAGTAGTGCTGCCTTCTTCCTTTCTTGTCACCTTTCTCTTGCCTGGATCGCACCAAACTTGAGCCCAAGGCCTCTTGGGTGTGGAGAGGAGAGAGAAGATTAGAGGTAGGCATGGAGGAGAGGGGAGAAGGCTATGTGGCATGGGCAAGGGGAGAGCTTTCTCAAACCTAGGCACAGACAGGGTTTATATAGACCCTGCTGCGTCATGCAGTGCCACATCATCCCGGCCAATCACATCTCTACATACAATCAGATATAAATCTGATTGGTGGGATGGCATCACTTGATCCAATCAGATGAGTGAAGAGAAATTCTAATTTATTAGGTCAGATTCATTTAGATCTGATTGGATCGAGAGGCATACTTGAAAAATTCTTCTCTCAGATCTAGATCAGATCTGACATTTTTCAGATCTAATTTATAATCTGATAATTAAAAAAATAAAACTAAATTAATTCAAAATTAATTTACCTATTTGGTAATTTATACATTGATGATCCTACGTTTGCAAGAAGGTTCTGGATCTAGCCACGCAAGTGCCTGGCCTCTACCGATATCCACTCGGGCTGGATCTGGAGATCCTCTTCTTCTCTATCACACCTCCAAAAATCAGATCTGGATCTGATCTGGAGGATCTTCAAAACTCCTTTTGAAGATCTGCAGTCGTCCTCTTTGCAGCAGTGCAGCCTTCTTGCTTTTGATCGCCTTTCCTTGATCTGGATCGCACCAACCAAGCCCAAAACTCTTTTGGACGTGGAGAGGAGAGGGGAGAAGAGATTTGGCATGGAGGAAGAGGGGAGAGGCAGCCTTGGGGCGTGGCTGGAAATTCTCAATTGAATTGAGCACAAACAGGGTCTTATTTATAGACTCTGTGATCCATGCACTCCTCTTCCTCTCCAACCAATCACAACCCTTTGTGAAATCAGATCTAAATCTGATTGGTGGATGAATCACCTGATCCATAGGAGAGACCCCTAATTCCTCCTTAGAGGGTGCCTAAGACCAGTCAAAGTTGGATTCTTAGGGAACTCTAATTGGAATCCAAAAGGGAGGTGGAGTCCTTGTCCAACAAGGACTCCAAGGCGTCCTATCCAACTTGGGGCACGCCACCCTAGGCGTGCGCCCTCCTCCTTGCCAGGTTCTGGCAGGGGGACAGGCCCCCACCAGCTCTCCAATAGGTGCATGACATGTGGTCAGAAAGTCAAAGGGTCAATGGTCAACGTTTGACCAGTCAAAGGTAGACTTTTGACCAAAGTCAAAGAACAAGAAATGGCAGGTGACCAAAAATGGCAGGTAATGTCTTACAAATAAGACAACCTTTTCTGACTTGGACAACCTCCAGTCAGACCATATGAAGGCCTCTGATTGAGCACAAACTCCTTTGGCTCAGTCGAGACAACTTATTTATGATAGTAAAAGAAGAACGTTAGGTTCAATCGAGTGCTAGCACGATTTCCTTGAACCTAATTGAATCTCATTCAGATCAATTGAACTAGATCAGTTCAATTGATGATCACCAGATTCAAACCCTTGTTTGTGTGACCCAGTTAGGTTCAGTTCTGTATGGTAATGGGATATGTCATGATCTCTATCATCGACATCATCGAAACTCCTTTCGATGGATCAGAACTCTTCTGATTCGAACAGCTAGAATGATCGATCATCTAAATCATTCTAATTGCTCCCAAAATCCACCAGTGACACCTAGCAGTATATGGTGGCAACCCATCAGAGCTGAAAAATGCGAACCTCTTGGTGCAGCTACCTATGTGATTAAGTTCTTCTATCTTGAGCCCCGATCAGATTAGGGTTAAGGTGAACTCGTCAAACCCTAGTCTCTGTCATATGATGTAATCATTCGATTCAAGTCCAATGTGAAAATCTAAATAGAAACTCTTTCTATTATTTCACTCTACCATGGCCATGGGCTTATGGACTTGATTCTCATGATCATCATAGGGCTGCTCCTCTACCACCGAGGTAGATAGATTCCATCTTGATGCAATCCAGTTCCTACAATGAACATGCTATAGCCAACATACACCTCAGGGTTTCCATATGGCTAGGAGACCGAGTAATGGTGTAGTCAAACTATAACACCCTCAAGGTGAACTGCCGATGCACCTCAGGTCAAAGAACCAGACACACTACTGCAGCATCGAGTCAGTCATTGATGAGAAGGTAGACTCCCTAATGACTACTCGAGGTGGTCACGCTCAGTGCCCTCGTTCTCTAACGAGTACCTATACTCTCGCTCCGGTGTCTCCACACCGTAGACTCAAGACTCATCTACTAAAGAGAAGCGATTGTACACCAACCTTCCAGGATCAATCACCATCCTCGTGATGATCCTATGGTCGGAGCATTTTATGAGTTAATAATGATTATTCATGTCTTAAATTTTCAACTCTTGAAAATATGAATTATCATTACCATTAACTCAAAGGATGTATCACAGACACTAAATACACATATGTGATAGAAAATAATCCCATTTTATTATTATAGTCAAAATTATAATTTTGCCCCTAGAAGTGTATTACAAGTGTCAGCCAATTCTGGCTTCTAGGGCACACATATCTAACAAACTCCCACTTGACCTAAAGCCAATTGGCTACAAATCTAAGTCCTCTTGGATCTCTACACTCGCTCTGTAAGCAGATTGCGAAAATGCTTTCACGATAACTTACTTTTTAGTGTGATGGTGCGGTCCATCACTGCCTTATCCCTTCACCTAAAGTTTGTGAATGGGTTAGCCAATGAGTGAACAACTCTGTTCAATGATTCTCAATCATGATGCCCAAATTGTCTCTAATTCATGAATCTCACCTGTCTGAAATATTGATCCCTCCCTTAGTTAAGTCAGACCACCATTTGCCAAATTGGATTTCCTAATTGAGTCTCTCACGTATCCAGAATATTGAGCCCAAATTCATCCTCCACCTTAGCATCCAATGCCTAATAGACAGTGATTGCTCTTCCTCGGTGCAATATGAGCCACTGTATACCCAGTCGAGAAATAATCCCGGAAAGGCCCGCAACATACTCAATGGTGGAAGACCTTGACTTAATCTTTTCTTTAGGGATGATTTGATTAGGTCTCATTAAACTAGACTTGACATAGTCATAACTATTATGACTAACCTAGTGCATGGTTAGCTGGATTATTGACCACCTAGATCAGAACTAGTCAACAAACATGGCCAGGTAAGTTGAGACCGGTGGAAGAGAATATGCCATTAACCTGACAGAACGCATTCGAGTCGAGTAGCTTCCAATTAAAAACAGTCGATCATATCTGCCAAACTACTTAGACACCAAATTTTGAGATAGAACCAATCGGATTAGCTTACAATCCAGACTCTAACTCAAGCCTATTTAGGTCTTAGTTGATCAATCAATCGTGACTCATCTCTGACCCAGACTTAATCCTATTAGGCTGGTCAATTAAGCATTGTTGATCCATCTAACAACTCTTGATTGGTTTGATCACCGCTTAGACCTAATTGAGCTACCCAAGTCCAGAACCCAGATTTATGAATATGTCTTAGATTCTGAAATTCTTAATTTTAGACTCTAATTGATTCTTCCATAAATCTTAATTTTTCAATTAATTAGGGTTTCTAATAAACAAAACATGTAAAAGATCCTAGGTTTTAGGATCTAGGATTTTGCAGAAAGTAAGTTTTTTCAATTTTTGATTGGACGAACGCGCACACCCCTACACATCATAAGAACACCCACGAAATGGGAGGAGAGGGGTCTTTAAGCCCTACTTTTTCTTATGACTCGGTCGGCCAAGGGGAATGCCTTAAATCAGAAACTATAACTATCTACAAAAAATAAATTAGATCTAAGCAATAAATCTCATTATAAAAATAGATCTAATTAAAATATATTTTTGTATATTCACATATATAATGATGCATATTTTTATAGATCTAAATTATCTCATAATCATCTAAAAAATTAAATTTAAATTCGATCATATCAAATAAAATTTAATTAGACCTATTTGCAGAACTATTCTAACACTAGTCTAAACATGCAACTATCTATCTCTATATGAACAATTAATTTTATTTTATTTTTATTTATTAGATTCTGATATTAATATTTATAATATCAAAAATAGAAAATAAATAGATCTAAAAATTACTTTTAATCAAAAAAAATTATGATCAACTAGACTACACCATAAACATTCTATTCCTAGTTTAGTTTATGTATCTCATACATATTAGATCTAAATTAATTTATTTTATTTTTTTAATTTTCTAATTTTAGATTAATACACATCTCATGTGATATCTTAATCATTAATTAATCAAATTAATTAATTTAAAAAAATTTATAAAACCTGATTGAATACCAGTTGAAGGGAAATCCTGATTTTCCTGGATCAGGTTCGTTAGATCTGATTGCGAGAGGCATGATTTCAAAAATTTTCTCTCCTATCTAGATCAAATATGACACTTTTTTAGATTATTTTATAAATCTAATAACTAAAAAATAAAACTAAATTAATTCTAAATTTAATTTTTTATCTTGGGTAATCTAATTACCCTTGATGATCTCGTGGAAGCTCTAAACGTTATGGATCTAGCCACGCAAGCGCTGGCCTCACACGTATCCACTCAGGGCTAGATTTGAAGATCTTCTCCTTCATTTCTATTTATCTATTCAAAAATTTAGATTTGAGATTTGATTTGAGGATGTTCCAAACTCCTTCCTGAACAATCAACGTCTCTCTAAAGTGCTGCCTTCTTCTTTTTTTCTCCTTTCTTGCTTGACTCGCACTAACCTGAAGGCCAACTTTCTGGGCATGGAGAGGAGAGAGAGGGTAGAATGGTGGCATGGAGAAGGGAGAGAGCAGCCTTGGGGCGTGGCTTGGAAGAGGAGTTCTCAAAAGTGGGCGTAGATAGGGTCCTTTTATAGACTCTGCTGCGCCATGCAGTGTTTGCATCACCCCGCCATCACAATGCTTAATTCAATCAATCTAAATCTGATTGATGGAAATTAGAGATCCAATTCATCTAATGATGCCTAGATGATCAAAGTATATAGGGCCACTAAGTTAGAAACCAAGCAACCTAGAGTCACCATCCGTATGTAGACTCCAGCATCCCTATCCATGGGCACGATAGATGGCTGCACCCCTTCTTTCCAATTTCTAGAGAGGGAACTAGCCCCTATCTGCTTCTCCAATAAGTGCATGACACATGGGCAGATATCCAAGGTCAAAGGTCAATCGTTTGACCAGTAAAGTACAAGAATTAGAGTGGTGACCAAAATGGTAAGTTTGTCTAAATTTATCTCATAAATTAAGACAACCTTTTCTGACTTGGACAAGCTCCAGTCAGATCAGGTAAAGGTCCTGATTGATGAGCAAAAACTCATTTTGGCTCAGTCGAAAATAACTTTTAATAGAAAAAGAAGAATGTTAGGCTCAATCGTGTGCTTAGCATGATTTTCTAACTAATTGAATCTTATTCAAATCAATTGACTGGGTAAGTCCAATTGATGATATCCAATCCAAACCTGTTTGTGTGATCCAGTTAGATTTAGTTCTATGAGTAAGGGATATATTAATGATTCCATCATCGACCATCATAAACCTTCTTTCGATAGGATCAGAATCTTCTATCAGACAACTAGAAGTGATCGATCATCTAAATATCCTAAATTGCTCCCAAAATCCACCTAGTGACACCTAAGCATTGGTGCAACCCATCAAAATTAAAAATGAACCTCTTGGTGTAGCTACTTTGTGATTAAGTTCTTCTATCTTGAGCCCGATCAGATAGGAGTTAAGGTGAACCGTCAAATCCTAATTTCTATCATATGATTTAATCATTTCGATCAAGTCCGATATGAACTCTTAATGAAAACTCTTTCTATTATTTCAACTCTCTGCCATGGCCATGGGTTATGACTTGATTCTCATGAATCATCATAGGGCTGCCTTCATCCGAGGTAGATAGATTCTCATCTTGGTGCAATCTAATTCCTTACAATGAACATGCTATGCCAAATAACACCTCAGATTTCGATACGGCTAGGAACCGAGTCATAGTGTAGTCAAACTATAACACCCTCAAGGTGAACTGCCACATGCCCTCAGGTCAAAGAACCAGACAACACTGGCAAGCATCGAGTCAGTCATCCATGAGAAGGTAGACTTCTTATGACTACTCCGAGGTGGTCACATCTCAGTGCCTCATTCTCTAAGAGTACCTAACTCCACCCTCCGAGTGTCTCTACACCGATAGACTTCAAGAACTCATCTATGAAGAAAAATCCTGATTTTCCAGACAGATTCGTTCAGCATCTGATCAGATCAAGAGATATAACTTTTAAAATATTTTTCTCTTTGATCTAGATCATCTAGATATTTTAGATCTGATTATTCTTATTTTAAAAATTAAATCAAAATCTAGATAAATTAATTAAATTTAATTTAGCCTAGATATGGGTAATCCTATTACCTCATGTATCTTGTATGGCCGGAAGATTCTGGATCTACGCCACGCAAGTGCCCGCCCTTACCGATATCACTCAACTGGATCTAGAGATCCTCTTCTTCTCTAATTCACATCTCAAAAATAGATCTGCTCTTATAGATTTTGGGATCATTACCATGAACCCCATTACCTATGAGGAACATTTCCTCTATATTCTCTGAAATAGTACCTAATTATTTTTCAGGGGGATGGAAAATTCTTTCTGATCTACGAGGTGGAGGAGGTAGTGTATGGATTGGCTTAACCTGATTTGGTTCCATTTGGTCCTTAGCTCGTTGCTCTTGTGAGACTTTCTCATCGAGCTTGATCTACTTTCCAATGCCGCTATCTTGAATAAACTATTTTTCAAGAAAGATGGCATGTCGACTCATAATCATATTGTGATCTTCTGGAATGTAGAAATAATATCCTAATGACTCTTTAGAATATCCTATGAATCGAGCTCTAAAGGACCTAAAGTCTAACTTGTCCGCTTGTTGTCTTTTGACATGAGCTAGACAACCCCAAATTCTAAGATGACTCAGACTTGGTTTCTTACCATGCCATATCTCATACGGTGTGGTAGGAATGATTTTAGAAGGAACCCTATTCAATAAGTATACTGCAGTTAACAAACAATGTCCCTAAAAAAAATCAGGGAGGTCTATGAAGCTCATTATAGATTGGACCATATCTAATAGGGTCCAGTTCCTCCATTTTGAAATCCTGTTGAGTTGAGGTGTTCTTGGTGAAGTCCATTGAGAGACTATGCCAATTTTTTTGAGATAGTCCAGGAATTCCTGACTAAGGTATTTACCTCCTCGATCTGATCGAAGAACCTTAATGGATTTTTCAATTTGCTTTTCTACTTCATGTCTGAATTTTTTAAACTTTTCAAATGCTTCAGACTTGTGTCTCATAAGATACACATAACCATACCTAGATAAACCATCGGTAAAGATTATGAAGTAGACTAAATTACCTCTAGTCGGCACATCAAATGGGCCGCACATATCTGTATGTACTAGGGCAAGAAGATCTATGGCCCTTTCCCCATGTCCTACAAAAGGGAGCTTAGTCATTTTGCCATGAAGATAGGATTCACAAATTGGATATGACTCGAAAGTCAATGGACTCAATAGCCCAATTTTCTCCAATTTGTTAACCCTATCTTCTGCTATATGACCTAATCTTAGGTGCCATAGATACCTATCATTAGGACTATCCCTAGGACATTTTGATTTTATGGCATTCACATTTTGCTCAAAGTTAAAAACAGATACATCAACATGTAACTGATAAAGACCGTTAATAAGGAAACCATTTGCAATTTTATTTCTTTCATAAAGAATGTTACAATGGTCCTTAAGAAAACTAATTACATAGCCTTCTAATGCAAGGCAAGAAATAGAAATCAAATTCCTACTTGCTGCAGGCACATAATAACAGTCTTTTAATACTAAGTCTAAACCAGATGGTAGTCGAAGAGGGTATGTTTCCACGGCCACGGCAGCAATCTTTACTTCATTTTCGATGCATAGGATCATCTCACCATCCCTCAGCCTCCTGCTATCCTCAAGACCCTGCATAGAATTGCACAAGTGAGCATTAGAACCAGAGTCAAGCCCCGAACTGGATGCAGAAGAAATCGTAAGGTTAGACTCAATAACGAGCATACCTTCAGAAGGACCTACCTCCTTCTTCTTTAGGATGGCCAAGTAAGTAGGACAGTTTTGCTTCCAATGGCCATCATTGTTGCAATGGAAATACTTTTTCTTGTTAGCGGCCTTCTTTTTCGGCTCTGCCTTTTTCATCTTTCCTCCTTCTACCTTCTGCTTTTTCATAGATTTCTTCTTTCCAAAAGACTTTCTCTTGAAAGAAGTCCATTTCATAGCAAGTACTGAGCCTTTAGAACCTTTCATGGAAAGCTCAGTGGTAACCAGCATGTTCATAAGTTCGGCCAAGAAGTTTTGAAGTTTATGCATATGGTAGTTCATGATGAACTACCCAAATGCATCAGTCAAGGATTGCAGAATTATGTCATTCTGTAGATCCAAGTCTAACCTCACTCCGAGCTTCTCAAGCTCTTCCAAGTCTTGATCATAATCAGATAATGATCTTGGACTGACTGCCCATCACGCATCTTAGCCTTGAACAATCGTTTAGTGACTTGATACTTGGCTGCGCGACTCTATTCACCAAACATCTCCTGTAGGTGAGCCAACATTTGGCGAGCAGTTCTGATATCTTCATGTTGGTGCTGAAGCTCATCAGACATTGAGCCCAACATGTAGTATCTGGCCTTATTATCTTCATCGATCCACTTATCCAGAGACGCTCTCTGTTCAGTGGATGGACGAGCTGGTAAGGTGGGAGGGTCCTGATCCAATACATGAGTTAACTTCTCGGAACCCAAAATAATTTTGAAGTTTCGAAGCAATCTTTGTAATTTGGTCCGATCAGTCTATGGGTGTCCAGGATTCATGCTAGTGGGTTGGATGCAGACATCTTCCTATAGAGAGTCAAAGTTTTTAGTTAGATATTGTAATTAAGACTTAACCAATTTATTTAAAAATTTTATTTTTAAATAAATTAGCTCCCACTATTTTCTTGGATCCCTACACTCCCTCTGTAGAGATGCAAAAATCTTCATGATTACTGATTTCTAGTGGGTGGTGCGGTCCCACCAACTTACTCATCACCTCACCTAACAGTTATTGATGATGGGTTAGCCAATGAGTGAACAACTCTTGTTCAATGATTCTCTAATCATGATGCACCCAAACTTGGTCTCTAATTCATGAATCTCACCGTGTCTGAAATATTGATCCACTCCTTAGTTAAGTCAGACCCACCATTTGCACAGATTGGATTCCTAATTGAGTCTCTCACCGTATCCAGAATATTGAGCCCAATTCATCCTCCAGCCTGTAGCATCCAATGCCTAATAGACATGGTTGCATCTTCTCGGTGCAATTGAGCCACTGTAACCAGTCGAGAATAATCAACCCCAGGAAGGGCCCGCACATCTACAATGGTGGAAGACCTTAGACTTAATCTTTTCTTAGGGAGATTTGATTTAGGTCTCATTAAACTAGACTTGACATAGTCATAACCATTATGACTAACCTAGTGGCATGGGTTAGCTCGGATTATTGACCACCTTAGATCAGAACTAAGTCAACAAACATGGCCAGGTAAGTGAGACCGGTGGAAGGAATATGCCATTAACTCAACAAGAACGCATTCGAGTCGAGTAGCTCCCAATTAAAAATCAGTCGATCGTATCTGCCAAACTTACCTTAGACACCAAATTATTGAGATAGAACCAATCGGATTAGCCTACAATCCAGACTCTAACCACTGAGCCTAATTAGGTCTTAGCTTGATCAATCACATTCGTGACTCAATCCTGACCCAGACTTAATCCTATTAGGCTGGTCAATTTAAGCATTGTTGATCCTATCTAACCAACTCTTGATTCGGTTTGATCAACCGCTTAGACCTAATTGAGCTACCCAAGTCCGAACCCAGATTTATGAATATGTCTTAGATCTGAAATTCTCAATTTTAGATCTAATTGATATTTCATAAACTTAATTCTCAATTAAGTTAGGGTTCATAAACAAAACATGTAAAAAGATCCTAGGGTTTTAGGATCTAGGATTTTGCAGAAAGTAAGTTTTCAATTTTTGATTAAGGACGAACGTGCAGCACCCCTACACATCATAAGAACACCCCATCGAATGGGAGGAGAGGGTCTTTAAGCCCTACTTTGTATTCTTATGATCGGACGGCCAAGGGGAATGCCTTAATCAGAAATATAACTAATCTACAAAAATAAATTAGATCTAAGCATATATCTCATATAAAAATAGATCTAATTAAAATATATTTTGTATATATCACATATATCATGCATGCATATTTTTTAGATCTAAATTATCTCATAATCATCTAAAAAATTAAATTTAAATTCGATCATATCAAATAAAATTTAATCTAGACCTATTTGCAGAACTATTCTACAACTAGTCTAAACATGCAACTATCATATCTTATATGAACAATTAATTTTATTTTATTTTCTATTTTTAGATCTGATTATAATATTTATAATATCAAAAAATAGAAAATAAATAGATCTAAAAATTACTTTTAATCAAACAAAAATTATGATCAAACTAGACTACACATAGAACAATTCTATTCCTAGTTAGTTATGTATCTCATACATATTAGATCTAAATTAATTTATTTTAATTTTTTAATTTTCTAATTTTAGATTTAATCACATCTCATGTGATATCTAAAATCACTAATTAATCAAATTAAATTAGATCTAAAAAAATTTATAAAAACCTGGGACTGATACCAGTTGAAGGGAAATCCTGATTTCCTGGATCAGGTTCGTTTAGATCTGATTGGATCGAGAGGCATATTTCAAAAATTCTCTCCTTAAATCTAGATCAGATATGACACTTTTTAGATTTAATTTATAATCTAATAACTAAAAAAATAAAACTAAATTAATTCTAAATTAATTTTTATCTTGATCTTGGGTAATCTAATTACCCGTTGATGATCCTGCGGAAGCTCTAACGTTCTGGATCTAGCCACGCAAGCGCCTGGCCTCCATCGATATCCACTCAGGCTAGATTTGAAGATCTTCTCCTTCATTTTTTTTTCTAAAATTTAGATCTAGATCTAATTTAGAGGATCTTCAAAATACCTTCTGAAGATCATCCGTCATCTCTGCAGCAGTGCTGCCTTCTTCCTTTTTCGTCAACTTTTCCTTGCTTGACTCGCACTAACCTGAAGGCCCAACTTTCTTGGGCATGGAGAGGAGAGAGAGGGTCAGATGGTGGCATGGAGAAGGGAGAGAGACAGCCTTGGGGCGTGGCTTGGAAGAGGAGTTCTCAAAAGTGGGCGTAGATAGGGTCCTTTTATAGACTCTGCTGCGCCACGCAGTGCTGCATCACCCCGGCCAATCGCATTGCTTCATTCAATCAAATCTAAATCTGATTGATGGGATGACATCATCTAATCCAATCAGATGAGAGATCCATAGGTTCATTCTTAGATGGCGCCTAAGACTGATCAAAGTAGATACCCAAGGGCCACCTAAGTAGAAACCAAGAAGCAACCTGGAGTTCCATCCATATGAGACTCCAGCATCCCTATCCATGGGCACACGCCATCCTAGGCATGCACCTCCTTCTTTCCAATTTCTAGAGAGGGGACTAGCCCCTATCTGCTTTCCAATAAGTGCATGACACATGGGCATATGTCCAAAGGTCAAAGGTCAATGTTTGACCAAGTCAAAGTACAAGATTTAGTTGGTGACCGAAAATGGTAAGTGTTGTCTTAAATTTATCTCATAAATTAAGACAACCCTTTTCTGACTTGGACAAGCTCCAGTCAGATCAGGTAAAGGTACCTGAGTGAGCACAAACTCATTTGGCTCAGTCGAGATAACTTTTATGATAGAAAAAGGAGAATGTTAGGCTCAATCGTGTGCTAGCATGATTTCCTTGAACCTAATTGAATCTTATTCAAATCAATTGAACTGGGTAAGTCCAATTGATGATATCCAAATCCAAACCCTTGTTTGTGTGATCCAGTTAGCTTCAGTTCTATACAGTAATGGGATACGTCATGATCTGCATCATCGACATCATCAAAACTTCTTTCGATAGATCAGAACTCTTCTGATTCAGACAACTTAGAGTGATCGATCATCTAAATCATTCCAATTGCTCCTAAAATCCACCAGTGACACCTAGTAGCATATGGTGGCAACCCATCAAAATTAAAAATGAACCTCTTGGTGTAGCTACTTGTGTGATTAAGTTCTTCTATCTTGAGCCCCGATCAGATTAGGGTTAAGGTGAACTCGTCAAACCCTAATTTCTATCATATGATTTAATCATTCGATCCAAGTCCGATATGAAAATCTTAATGAAAACTCTTTCTATTATTTCACACTCTCTGCCATGGCCATGGGCTTATGAACTTGATTCTCATGATCATCATAGGGCTGCTCCTCATCCACCGAGGTAGATAGATTTCATCTTGGTGCAATCTAATTCTTACAATGAACATGCTATAGCCAATATATACCTCAGGGATTCGAACGGCTAGGAGACCGAGTCATAGTGTAGTCAAACTATAACACCCTCAAGGTGAACTGCCGATGCACCTCAGATCAAAGAACCAGACACACCACTGCAGCATCGAGTCAGTCATCAACAAGAAGGTAGACTTTTTATGACTACTCGAGGTGGTCACGCTCAGTGCCCTTGTTCTCTAACGAGTACCTGTACTCTCGCTTCGGTGTCTCTACACCATAGACTTAAGACTTATCTACTATAAAGAAGAGATTGTACACTAACCTTCTGGACCAATCATCATCCTCATGGTGATCCTACGGTCAGGAGCATTTTATGAGTTAATAATGAAAATTTTTATCTTAAATTTTTAGTTCTTAATAATAAGAATTATCATTACCATTAACTCAAAGGATGTATTGAAGGAAAATCCTAATTTTCCGGACCAGGTTCGTTCAGATCTGATTAGATTAAGAGATATATTTCAAAATTATTTCTCTTTGATCAAGATCAGATCTGAGATATTTCAGATCTGATTATTATTATTTTAAAAATTAAAATAAAATTAGATAAATTAAATTAGATTTAATTTACCTTGATATGGATAATCCTATTACCCATTGATGATCCTGTTTGCAGCGAAAGGTTCTGGATCTAGCCACGCAAGTGCCTGGCCTCTATCGGTATCCACTCAGGTTGGATCTGAAGATCCTCTTCTTCTCTATCATGCCTCCAAAAATCAGATTTGGATCTGATCTGGAGGATCTTCAAAACTCCTTTTGAAGATCAGCAGTCGTCCTTTGCAGCAGCGCAGCCTTCTAGCTTTCAGTCGCCTTTCTTTGATCTGGATTGCACCAACCAAAATCCAAAACTCCTTTTGGACATGGAGAGGAGAGGGAGAAGGTGGTTTGGCATGGAGGAAGAGGGGAGAGGCAGCCTTGGGGCATGGGGAAATTATGATTCCTTTCAATCACTTCCAATCACAATCTGAGTTGGGCGCAGGGTCTTATTTATAGACTAAGGTCTGTGATCCAACTCCTCTTCTTCCCAACCAATCACAACTCTTTGTGAAATCAGATCTAAATCTGATTGGTGGGAATAGAGTCCCCTGGATTCCTCCTTAGAGGGTGCCTAAGACCAGTCAAAGTTGGTTCTTAGGAGAACTCTAATTGGAATCCAAAAAGGAGATGGAGTCCCTGTCCAATAGGGACTCCTAGGCGCCTCCAACTTGGGCACACGCCTAGGGTGGCGTGCGCCCTCCTCCTTGCCAGGTTCTGGCAGGGGGACAGGCCCCCACCAGCTCTCCAATAGGTGCATGACATGTGGTCAAAAGTCAAAGTGTCAATGGTCAATATTTGACCAGTCAAAGGTAGACTTTTGACCAAAGTCAAAGAACAAGAAATGGCAGGTGACCAAAAATGGCAGGTAATGTCTTACAAAATAAGACAACCTTTTCTGACTTGGACAACCTCCAGTCAGACCATATGAAGGCCTCTGATTGAGCACAAACTCCTTTGGCTCAGTCAGGACAACTTATTTATGATAGCAAAAGAAGAACGTTAGGTTCAATCGAGTGCTAGCACGATTTTCCTTGAACCTAATTGAATCTCATTCAGATCAATTGAACTAGATCAGTTCAATTGATGATCACCAGATTCAAACCCTTGTTTGTGTGACCCAGTTAGGTTCAGTTCTGTATGGTAATGGGATATGTCATGATCTCTATCATCGACATCATCGAAACTCCTTTCGATGGATCAGAACTCTTCTGATTCGAACAGCTAGAATGATCGATCATCTAAATCATTCTAATTGCTCCCAAAATCCACCAGTGACACCTAGCAGTATATGGTGGCAACCCATCAGAGCTGAATGCGAACCTCTTGGTGCAGCTACCTGTGTGATTAAGTTCTTCTATCTTGAGCCCCGATCAGATTAGGGTTAAGGTGAACTCGTCAAACCCTAGTCTCTGTCATATGATGTAATCATTCGATTCGAGTCCGATGTGAAAATCTAAATAGAAACTCTTTCTATTATTTCACTCTGCCATGGCCATGGGACTTCTGGACTTGATTCTCATGATCATCATAGGGCTGCTCCTCTACCACCGAGGTAGATAGATTCCATCTTGATGCAATCCAGTTCCTACAATGAACATGCTATAGCCAACATACACCTCAGGGTTCCATATGGCTAGGAGACCGAGTAATGGTGTAGTCAAACTATAACACCCTCAAGGTGAACTGCCGATGCACCTCAGGTCAAAGAACCAGACACACTACTGCAGCATCGAGTCAGTCATTGACGAGAAGGTAGACTTCCCTAATGACTACTCGAGGTGGTCACGCTCAGTGCCCTCGTTCTCTAACGAGTACCTGTACTCTCGCTCCGGTGTCTCCACACCGTAGACTCAAGACTCATCTACTAAAGAGAAGCGATTGTACACCAACCTTTCGGATCAATCACCATCCTCGTGATGATCCTATGGTCGGGAGCATTTTATGAGTTAATAATGATTATTCATGTCTTAAATTTTCAACTCTTGAAAATATGAATTATCATTACCATTAACTCAAAGGATGTATCACAGACACTAAATACACATATGTGATAGAAAATAACCCATTTTATTGATTATAGTCAAAATTATAATTTTGCCCCTAGAAGTGTATTACAAGTGTCAGCCAATTCTGGCTTCTAGGGCACATATATCTAACAATCTCCCACTTGTCCTAAAGCCAATTGGCTACAAGTCTAAGTCCCATCTTCTCAAGGTGGGCTTCGATCTTCTGCTGGCCCAACGGCTTTGTAAGTGGGTCTGCCACATTATCTGTGGAGTTGACTCTCTTTGTAACCTCGACGTAATTATCCTTTTCGATGGGTAATCAGAATGGATGAGGAATCTGGCTATCACCGTTTGCTTGGAACTCTTTCCAGCTGACAGCACCACCATTGCACACAAACAGACTCCCAGATGTCGACTTTCGATCATCTATATCGGACATGAAATCCGAGTCTGTGTATCCCTGGACTTGGAGTTCTCCATTACCAAAGACCAACATCATATCCTTAGTTCTTCTCAAGTACTTAAGGATACATTTCACAGAAGTCCAGTGTTCTTCACCTGGATTTGACTGATATCTGCTTGTGACACTCACAGCATGGGCTATATCAGGTCGTGTACATAGCATGGCATACATGAGGCTCCCTATTGCAGAAGCATAAGGGATCTTGCTCATGCGTTCTATTTCCTCAGGTGTGCTGGGGCACATCTTCTTGGAAAGATGAATACCATGTCTGAAGGGTATTAATCCCCTCTTAGAGTTTTCCATACTAAACCTCTTTAGTACTTTCTCTATGTACATCTTCTGTGAAAGTCCTAGCATCCTATTCGGTCTATCCCTATAGACCTTAATTCCTAGAATAAAGGATGCTTCACCTAGGTCTTTCATGGAGAATTCCTTGGACAACCATAATTTGACTGTTGTCAATCATGGGAATATCATTCCCAATAAGGAGGATGTCATCCACGTACAATACGAGGAAGACAACAGCGCTCCCACTGACCCTTTTGAAAACACATGGTTCCTCTTCATTTTTGATGAAACCAAACTTTTTGATCACATCATTGAAATGAGTGTTCCAGCTCCGAGATGCTTGCTTAAGTCCATATATGGACCTTTGCAGCTTGCAAACCTTGTGATCAGTATCACTGGATGTGAAACCTAGCGGCTGTTCCATATAGATATCTTCCTCAAGATATCCATTTAAGAATGCCGTTTTCACGTCCATTTGCCATATTTCATAATCGAAATAGGCTGCAATGGCAAGCAATGTGCGGATGGATTTTAGCATAGCCACTGGGGAAAAGGTATCCTGATAGTCAATGCCTTCGCGTTGACTATAACCTTTTGCCACTAGTCTAGCCTTGAATGTCTCCACATTCCCATCTGCACCAATCTTTCTCTTGAAGATCCATTTACACCCAATAGGTACTATACCTTCTGGTGGATCTACCAAGGTCCAGACTTGGTTTGAGTGCATCGAGTCAATTTCTGACTGCATTGCCTCTAGCCATTTCTCGGAGTCGATATCTGATATCGCCTCGTTGTAGGTTTTGGGATCATCACCATGAGCACCATTACCTACGAGGAACATTTTCTCTACTTCCTCTGAAATAATACCTAAGTATCTTTCAGGGGGATGGAAAACTCTTTTCCGATCTACGAGGTGGAGGAGGTAGTGTTCTTATTGGCTCAACCTGATTTGGTTCCAATTGGTCCTTAGCTCGTTGTACTTGTGAGACTTTCTCATCAAGCTTAATCTGCTTTCCAATGCCGCTATCTTGAATAAACTATTTTTCAAGAAAGATGGCATGTCGACTCACAATCACATTGTGGTCTTCTGGAATGTAGAAATAGTATCCTAATGACTCTTTAGGATATCCTATGAATCGAGCTCTAAAGGACCTAAACTCTAACTTGTCCGCTTGTTGTCTTTTGACATGAGCCGGACAACCCCAAATTCTGAGATGACTCAGACTTGGTTTCTTACCGTGCCATATCTCATACGGTGTGGTAGGAACGGTTTTAGAGGGAACCCTATTCAGTAGATAAATTGAAGTTAACAATGAGTGTCCCCAAAGAAAATCAGGGAGGTCTGTGAAGCTCATCATGGATCGAACCATATCCAATAGAGTCCGATTTCTCCATTCTGAAATCCCGTTGAGTTGAGGTGTTCCTGGTGGAGTCCATTGAGAGACTATGCCATTTTTCCTTGAGATAGTCTAGGAATTTTCGGCTAAGGTATTCACCTCCTCGATCTGATCGAAGAACCTTAATGGGTTTTTCAGTTTGTTTTTCTACTTCATGTCTGAATTCTTTGAACTTTTCAAAAGCTTCAGACTTGTGTCTCATAAGATACACATACCCATACCTAGACAGATCATCGGTAAAGGTAATGAAGTAGACAAAATTGCCTCTAGCCGGCACATCAAATGGGCCGCACACATCAGTATGTACTAGGGCAAGGAGATCTGTGGCCCTCTCCCCATGTCCAACAAAAGGGAGTTTAGTCATTTTGCCTTGAAGACAAGATTCACAAGTTGGATATGACTCGGAAGTCAATGGACTCAATAGCCCATTTTTCTCCAATTTGTTGATCCTATCTTCTGCTATATGACCTAATCTCAGGTGCCATAGATATCTATCGTTTGGACTATCCCTAGGTCGTTTGGCATTCACGTTTTGCTCGATAGTTAGAACAGGTACATCAATATGTAGCTGATAAAGACCATTAATAAGGAAACCATTTGCAATTTTATTTCTTTCATAAAGAATGTTACAATGGTCCTTAAAGAAGGTAATCACATAGCCTTCTTGTGCTAAGCATGAAACAGAAATCAAATTCCTGCTAGCTGCAGGCACATAATAACAGTCTTTTCAAAACTAAGTCTAAACCAGATGGTAATCGAAGAGGGTATGTTCCCACGGCTACTGCAGCAACTCTTGCTCCATTACCGATGCGTAGGATCATGTCTCCATCCCTCAGCCTCCTGCTATCCTCAAGACCCTGCATGGAAGTGCACAGATGAGCACTAGAACCAGAGTCAAGCACCCAACTGGATGCAGAAGAAACCGTAAGGTTAGACTCAATAACGAGCATACCTCCAGAAGGACCTTCCTTCTTGTTCTTCAGGGTGGCCAGGTAAGTAGGGCAGTTCCGCTTCCAATGGCCGTCGCTGTTGCAATGGAAAATACTTTCCTTTGACATCGGCCTTTTTCTTCGGCTCTGCCTTCTTCTTCTTTGATCCTTCCACCTTTCTGCTTTTTCACAGACTTCTTTTTCTTTCCATAAGACTTTCTTTTGGAAGAAGTCCGTTCCATAGCAAGAACTGAGCCTTTAGAACCTTTCATAGAAAGCTCAGCGGTAACCAGCATATTCATTAATTCGGCCAAGGAATTTTGAAGTTTATGCATGTGGTAATTCATGATGAATTGCCCATATGCATCAGTCAAGGATTGCAGAATAATATCATTCTGCAGATCCAAGTCTAACTTCACACCGAGCTTCTCAAGCTCTTCCATGTCCTTGATCATTGTCAGACAGTGATCTTGGACTGACTGCCCATCACGCATCTTAGCCTTAAAAAGTCATTTCGTGACTTGATATTTGGCTGCGCGACTCTGTTCACCAAACATCTCCTGCAGGTGAGCCAACATTTGGCGAGCAGTCCCGATATCTTCATGTTGGCGCTGGAGCTCATCAGACATCGAGCCCAACATGTAATATCTGGCCTTATTATCTTCGTCTATCCATTTTTTTCAGAGACGCTCTCTGTTCAATGGATGGACGGGCTGGTAAGGTGGGAGGGTCCTGGTCCAATACATGGGTTAACTTCTCGGAACCCAAAACTAATTTTGTAGTTCCTGAGCCAATCTTTATAATTGGGTCCGGTCAGTCTATGTGTGTCCAGGATACGTGCCTAATGGGTTGGACGCAGACATTTTTCCTGTAGAGAGTCAAAGATTCTAGTTAGATACTGTAATTTATGACTTGACCAATTTATTTAGGGATTTTATTTTTAAACAAATTAGCTCCCACTATTTTCTCGGATCCCTACACTCCCTCTGTAGAGATGCAAAAATCTCCACATGATTAATGATTTCTAGTGGGTGGTGCGGTCTCACCAACTGACTCATCACCTCACCTAACAGTTATTGGTGATGGGTTAGCCAATGAGTGAACAACTCTTGTTCAATGATTCTCTAATCATGGTGCACCCAAACTTGGTCTCTAATTCATGAATCTCACCGTATCCGGAATATTGATCCACTCCTTAGTTAAGTCAGACCCACCATTTGCATAGACTGGATTCCTAATTGAGTCTCTCACCGTATCCAAAATATTGAGCCCAACTCATCCTCCAGCCCATAGCATCCAATGCCTAATAGACATGGTTGCATCTTTCCGGTGCAACTGAGCCACTGTATCCAGCCGAGAACAATCAACCCCGGGAAGGGCCCGCACATCTACAATGGTGGAAGACCTCAGACTTAATCTTTTCTTAGGGAGAATTGATTCAGGTCTCATTAAACTAGACTTGTCATAGTCATAACAATTATGACTAACCTAGTGGCATGGGTTAGCTCGGATTATTGACCACCTCAGATCAGAACTGTGTCAACAGATATGGCCAGGTAAGTGAGACCGGTGGAAGGAATATGCCATTAACTCGTACAAGAACGCATTCAGGTCGAGTAGCTTCCAATTAAAAACCAGTCGGTCGTATGTGCCAAACTTACCTTAGACACCAAATTGTTGAGTCAGAACCAATTGGGTTAGCCTACAATCCAGACTCTAACCTCTGAGCCTAATTAGGTCTTGCTTGATCGTGACTCGATCTTGACCCAGACTTAATCCTATTAGGCTGGTCAATTTAAGCATTGTTGATCCCATCTAACCAACTCTTGATTCGGTTTGATCAACCGCTTAGACCTAATTGAGCTACCCAAGCCCGAACCCAGTATTATGAATATGTCTTAGATCTGAAATTCTCAATTTTAGACCTAATTAATATTCCATAATCTTAATTCTTAATTAAGTAGGGTTCATAAACAAAATATGCACAATAAATCCTAGGGTTTCAGGATCTAGGGTTTTGCAGAAAGTAAGTTTTGGGATTTCTGATTAAGGACGAACACGCAGCACCCCTACACATCATAAGAACACCCCATCGAATGGGAAGAGAGGGCCTTTAAACCCTTTTTCGTTCTTATGATCGGACGGCCAAGAGGAACGCCTTAATCAGGAACATGCAATACTACAAAATAGTTTTAGATCTATATCATATATCTCATATACAAATTAGATCTAATCATGGCATATTTTGCATACATCTCATGTATCGAATCATGCATATTTTCAGATCTAAATTATCTCATAATAATCTAAAAAATTAGATTTAAATTGATCTAATCAAAATAAATTCTAATCTAGACAATTATGTAGAACTATTCTACAACTAGTCTAGACATGCATCAATCATATCTCATATGATATTTTAAAATTAAATAATTTTTATTTGCTATTTTTTAGATGTTATTATAATAATTATAATATCAAAAAATAGTAAATAAATAGATCTAAAATATGATTTAATCAAATCAAAATTGAAAACATACAAGACTATTCTATAGAACTATTCTATTTTAGAACTAGTCATGCATATTTTCTAATCTTAGATCCAAATCATTTAATTTTAATTTTTTCTGATTTCAGATCTGATCACATCTCATGTGACATCTAAAATCATTTATTTTTTAATTAAAATAAATTTAAAATCAGATCTAAACACTTTTAGAACCTTGGCTCTGATACCAGTTGAAGGGAAATCCTGATTTTTCGGACCAGGTTCGTTCAGATCTGATCAGATCAAGAGATATATTTCAAAAATTTTTTCTTTGATCTAATCAGATCTGAGATATTTTAGATCTGATTCTTATTATTTTAAAAATTAAAATAAAATTAGATAAATTAAATCAAATTTAATTTACCTTGATTGGGTAATCCTATTACCCTGTTGATGATCCTGTATGCAGCGGAAGGTTCTGGATCTAGCCACGCAAGTGCCTGGCCTCTACCGGTATCCACTCAGGTTGGATCTAGAGATCCTCTTCTTCTCTATCACACCTCCAAAAATTAGATCTGGATCTGATCTGGAGGATCTTCAAAACTCCTTTTGAAGATCAGCAGTCGTCCTTTGCAGCAGCGCAGCCTTCTAGCTTTCAATCGCCTTTCTTTGATCTAGATTGCACCAACCAAAAATCCAAAACTCCTTTTGGATGTGGAGAGGAAGGGAGAAGGTGGTTTGGCATGGAGGAAGAGGGGAGAGGCAGCCTTGGGCATGGGGAATTGTGATTCCTTTCAATCACTTCCAATCACAATCTGAGTTGGGCGCAGGGTCTTATTTATAGACTGTTTGTGATCCAACTCCTCTTCTTCCCAACCAATCACAACCCTTTGTGAAATCAGATCTAAATCTGATTGGTGGGAATAGAGTCCCCTGGATTCCTCCTTAGAGGGCGCCTAAGACCAGTCAAAGTTGGTTCTTAGGAGAACTCTAATTGGAATCCAAAAAGGAGATGGAGTCCTATCCAACAGGGACTCCTAGGCGCCTCCAACTTGGGCACACGCCAAGGGTGGCGTGCGCCCTCTTCCTTGCCAGGTTCTGGCAGGGGGACAGGCCCCCACCAGCTCTCCAATAGGTGCATGACATGTGGTCAAAAGTCAAAGTGTCAATGGTCAATGTTTGACCAGTCAAAGGTAGACTTTTGACCAAAGTCAAAGAACAAGAAATGGCAGGTAATGTCTTACAAAATAAGACAACCTTTTCTGACTTGGACAACCTCCAGTCAGACCATATGAAGGCCTCTGATTGAGCACAAACTCCTTTGGCTCAAACAGGACAACTTATTTATGATAGCAAAAGAAGAACGTTAGGTTCAATCGAGTGCTAGCACGATTTTCTTGAACCTAATTGAATCTCATTCAGATCAATTGAACTAGATCAGTTCAATTGATGATCACCAGATTCAAACCCTTATTTGTGTGACCCAGTTAGGTTCAGTTCTATATGGTAATGGGATATGTCATGATCTCTATCATCGACATCATCGAAACTCCTTTCGATGGATCAGAACTCTTCTGATTCGAACAGCTAGAATGATCGATCATCTAAATCATTCTAATTGCTCCCAAAATCCACCAGTGACACCTAGCAGTATATGGTGGCAACCCATCAGAGCTGAATGCGAACCTCTTGGTGCAGCTACCTGTGTGATTAAGTTCCTTCTATCTTGAGCCCCGATCAGATTAGGGTTAAGGTAAACTCGTCAAACCCTAGTCTCTATCATATGATGTAATCATTCGATTCAAGTCCGATGTGAAAATCTAAATAGAAACTCTTTCTATTATTTCACTCTGCCATGGCCATGGACTTCTGGACTTGATTCTCATGATTATCATAGGGCTGCTCCTCTACCACCGAGGTAGATAGATTCCATCTTGATGCCATCCAGTTCCTACAATGAACATGCTATAGCCAACATACACCTCAGGATTCCATATGGCTAGGAGATCGAGTAATGGTGTAGTCAAACTATAACACCCTCAAGGTGAACTGCCGATGCACCTCAGGTCAAAGAACCAGACACACTACTGCAGCATCAAGTCAGTCATTGACGAGAAGGTAGACTCCCTAATGACTACTCGAGGTGGTCACGCTCAGTGCCCTCATTCTCTAACGAGTACCTGTACTCTCGCTCCGGTGTCTCCACACCATAGACTCAAGACTCATCTACTAAAGAGAAGCGATTGTACACCAACCTTCTAGATCAATCACCATCCTCGTGATGATCCTATGGTCAGGAGCATTTTATGAGTTAACAATGATTATTCATGTCTTAAATTTTCAACTCTTGAAAATATGAATTATCATTACCATTAACTCAAAGGATGTATCACAGACACTAAATACACATATGTGATAGAAAATAACCCATTTTATTGATTATAGTCATAATTATAATTTTGCCCCTAGAAGTGTATTACAAGTGTCAGCCAATTCTGGCTTCTAGGGCACATATATCTAATATGTATCACAGACACTAAATATACACATGTGATAGAAAATAACCCATTTTATTATTTATGGTCAAAATTATAATTTTGCCCCTAGAAGTGTATTACATGTGTCAGCTAATTTTGGCTTCTAGGGCACACATATCTAACAATGAGAGCCCCTCTCAAACATCCTTTGGTGGCGCCGAGACTGGTCAAAGTAGAGTCTTTGGAGCCACCTTATTTGATACCATAAAGCAACCTAGAGTCCCATTTGTATGGAACTCCAAGCATCATTATCTTTGGGCGCATGCCTCCCTAGGCGTGCACCCCCTCCTTTCCTCTTTCTAGCATGGGGACAAACCTCCATCTGCTCTCCTATGGATGCATGACACATGGGCAGATGTCTAAGTGTCAAAGGTCAATGTTTGACTAAAGTCAAAAGACAAGAATTAGCAGGTGACGAAAAATGGTTGGTGTTGTCTCAAATTTATCTCATAAATTAAGACAACCCTTTTCTGACCTGAACAAGCTCTAGTCAGACCAAGTAAAGGTACCTGAGTTAGTCCAAATACATTTGACTCAGTCGAGACAACATTTGATGATTGTAGAAGGAGAACATTAGGCTCAATTATGTACTAGCACGATTTCCTTGAAACTAATTGAATCTAATTCAAATCAATTAAACTGGATTAATCCAATTGATGATATTCAGATCTAAATCTTTGTTTGTATAATCTAGTTAGGCTTAGTTCTGTATGGTAATGAGATATGTCGTGATCTCTATCATCAATATCATTGAAATACCTTTCGATGGATCAAAACTTTTTTGATTCAGACAACCAGAATGATCGATCATCCAAATCATTCTAATTGCTCCCAAAATCCACCAGTGACACCTAACAGTATATGGTGGCAACCCATCAGAACTAAAAACAAACCTCTTAGTGTAGTCACCTATGTGATTAAGTTCTTCTATCTTGAGCTCCGATCGGATTAGGGTTAAGGTGAATTTGTCAAATCCTAATATCCATCATATGAATTAATCATTCGATTCAAATCCAATATGAAAATCTTAATAGAAACACTTTCTATTATTTCACTCTATCGTAGCCATGAGCTTATGGATTTGATTCTCATGATCATCATAGGGCTACTGCTCATCTACTGAGGTAGATAGATTCCCTCTTGGTGTAATCCAATTGCTACAATGAATATGCTATAGCCAACATACACCTCAGGATTCTAAATGGCTAGGAGACCAAGTCATGGTGTAGTCAAACTATAACATCCTCAAGATGAACTACCAATGCACCTCAGGTCAAAACATCAGACACACCACTGCAGCTTCGAGCTAGTCATTAACAAGTAGATAGACTTCCTAGTGACTGCTCAAGGTGATCACGCTCCGTACCCTCATTCTCTAATGAGTACCTTAACCTCGCTCCAGTGTCTCTACATCATAGACTCAAGACTCATCTACTATAAAGAAGCGATTGTATACTAATCTTTCAGATCAATCACCATCGTCATGATGATCCTATGGTCAAGAGCATTTTATGAGTTAATAATGAAAATTCCTGTCTTAAATTTTCAACTCTTGAAAATAAGAATTATCATTGTCATTAACTCAAGGGATGTATCACAAACACTAAATATACATTGTGATAGAAAATAATCTATTTTATTATTTATAATCAAAATTATAATTTTGTTCTTACAAATGTATAACAAGTATCAGTCAATTTTGGCTTCTAGGCATACATATCTAACAAACTCTCACTTGACCTAAAGTCAATTGGCTACAATTCTAAGTCCCATCTTCTCACGATGAACTTCGATCTTCTGCTGGCCCAACAGCTTTGTAAGTGGATTTACCGCATTGTCTGTGGAGTCGACTCTCTTGACCTCGACGTAACCTTTCTCGAGGTAATCATGGATGAGATGGTATCACCGCTCAATGTGCCTGAATTTCTGGTAAGACCTCGGCTCCTTAGCTAGGGCTATGGCGCCATTGTTGTCGCAGTATAGAGGAATGACATCTAATGGCATCACTCCAACCTCTACGGCAAACTTCTTATACCAGAATGCTTTCTTCATAGCTTCTGATGCAGCGTTGTACTTTGCTTCCATGGTAGAATCTGCTATCACTATCTGCTTGGAACTCTTCCAACTGACAGCACCACCATTATACTCATACAGACTCCCAGATGTTGATTTTCGATCATCTATATCGGACATAAAATTTGAGTCTGTATACCCCTGGACTTGGAGTTCTCCATTACTAAAAATCAACAACATATCCTTAGTTCTTCTTAAGTACTTAAGGATACATTTCACAAAAGTCCAGTATTCTTTGTCTGGATTTGGCTGATATCTACTCATGACATTCACAGCATGTGCTATATCAGGTAGTCTACATAACATGGCATACATGAGGCTTCCTATTGCTCAAGCATAAAGGATCTTGCTCATGCGTTCTATCTCCTCAGGTGTGCTAGGGCACATCTTCTTGGAAAGATGAATGCCATATCTGAAGGGTAACAAACCCCTCTTGGAGTTTTTCATGCTAAACCTCTTTAGCACTTTCTCTATATACATCTTCTGTGAAAGTCCTAGCATCTTATTCGGTCTATCTCTATAGACCTTAAATCCTAGAATAAAGGATACTTCTTCTGGGTCTTTCATGGAGAATTCTTTGGATAACCACATTTTAACTATGGTCAATATGAAAATATCATTTTCAATAAGGAGGATATCATCCATGTACAATACGAGGAAGACAATAGCGCTCCCACTGATCTTTTTGAAGACACATGATTCCTCCTCATTTTTGATGAAACCAAATAATTTGATTACATCATTAAAATGAGTATTCCAGCTTTGAGATACTTGCTTAAATCCATATATGGACCTTTGCAGCTTGCATATTTTGTGATCAGCATCACTGGATGTGAAACCTAGCGATTGATCCATATAGATATCTTCCTCAAGGTATCCATTTAAGAATGTCATTTTCACGTTCATTTGTCATATTTCATAATCAAAATAGGCTGCAATAGCAAGCAATGTGCGGATGGATTTTAGCATAGCTACTGACGAAAAGGTATCCTGATAGTCAATGCCTTTGCGTTGACTATATCCTTTTGCCACTAATCTAGCTTTGAATGTCTCTATATTTCTATCTGTACCAATCATTCTCTTGTATATTCATTTACACCTAATAGGTACTATACCTTCTGATGGATCAACCAAGATCCAAACTTAGTTTGAGTGCATCGAATCAATTTCTAACTTTATTGCCTCTAATCATTTCTCGGAGTCAATATCCAATATCACCTTGTCATAGGTTTTGGGATCATCACCATGAACCCCATTGCCTACAAGAAATATTTTTTCTACTTCTTCTGAAATAGTACCTAAGTACCTCTCAGGAGGATGAAAAATCTTTTTCAATCTACGAGGTGGAGGAGGTAGTGATTATATTGGCTCAATCTAATTTGGTTCCATTTAGTCCTTAGCTCGTTGCTCTTGTGAGACTTTCTCCTTGAGCTTGATCTGCTTTTTAATGCCGCCATCTTGAATAATCTATTTTTCAAGAAAGATGGCATGTCGACTCACAATCACATTGTGATCTTCTAGAATGTAGAAATAATATCTTAATGACTCTTTAGGATATCCTATAAATCAAGCTCTAAAGGATCTATAGTCTAACTTGTCCGCTTGTTGTCTTTTGTCATAAGCCGGACAACCCCAAATTTGGAGATGACTTAGACTTGATTTCTTACAATGTCGTATCTCATACGGTATGATAGGAATGATTTTAGAAGGAACCCTATTCAGTAAGTATATTGTAGTTAACAGACTATATCCTCAAAGAAAATCAGAAAGGTCTGTGAAGCTCATCATGGATCGGACCATATCTAATAGGGTCCGATTCCTCTGTTCTGAAAGTCCGTTGAGTTGAGGTGTTCCAAATGGAATCCATTGAGAGATTATGCTATTTTGCTTGAGATAGTCAAGAAAAATTCGACTAAGGCATTCACCTCCTCGATTTGATCGAAGAATCTTAATGGATTTTTTAGTTTGCTTTTCAACTTCATGTCTGAATTCCTTGAACTTTTCAAAAGCTTCAAACTTGTATCTCATAAGATACACATATCCATACCGAGATAAATCATCGATAAAGGTTATAAAGTAGAAAAAGTTACCTCTAGCCAGTACATCAAATGGACCGCACACATCAGCATGTACTAGGACAAGAAGATCCGTGGCCCTTTTCCTATGTCCTACAAAAGGAAGCTTAGTCATTTTGCCATGAAGACAAGATTCATAAATTGGATATGACTCGAAAGTCAACGGACTCAATAGCCCAGTTTTCTCCAATTTATTAATCCTATTTTCTGCTATATGACCTAGTCCTAGGGGCCATAAATACCTATCATTTGGACTATTCCTAGGTCATTTTGTTCTTATGGCATTCACATTTTGCTCGATATTAAAAATAGATACATCAATATGTAACTGATAAAGATCGTTAATAAGAAAACCACTTGTAATTTTATTTTTTTTCATAAAGAATGTTACAATGGTCCTTAAGAAAACTAATTACATAGCCTTCTAGTGCTAAGCATGAAATAGAAATCAAATTCCTACTTGCTGCAGGCACATAATAACAATCCTTTAATACTAAGTCTAAATCAGTTGGTAGTCGAAGAGGGTATGTTCCCACGGCCACATCAACAACTCTTGCTCCATTTTCGATGCATAGGATCATCTCACCATCCCTCAGCCTTTTACTATCTTCAAGATCCTGCATGAAAATGCACAAATGAGCACTAGAACTAGAGTCAAGCACCCAACTAGATGTAGAAGAAACCATAAGGTTAGACTTAATAATGAGCATACCTCCAGAAGGACCTGCCTCCTTATTTTTCAGGATGGCCAAGGAACTATTGTAGTTTCACTTTCAGTGGCCGTCAGTGTTGCAATGGAAATACTTTTCTTTGTCAGCAGCCTTCTTCTTCAGCTCTGCCTTTTTCTTCTTTTCTCCTTCCATCTTTTGCCTTTTCACAAACTTCTTCTTCTTTCCAAAAAACTTTCTCTTGGAAGAAGTCTATTCCATAGCAAGCACTGAACCTTTAGAACCTTTCATAAAAAGCTCAGTAGTAACCAGCATGTTCATAAGCTCGGCCAGAGAATTTTGAAGTTTATGCATATGGTAGTTCATGATGAACTGCCCATATGCATCAGTCAAGAATTGTAGAATTATATCATTTTGTAGATTTAGATCCAACTTTACTCCGAGCTTCTCAAGCTCTTCTAAATCCTTAATCATCATCAAATAATGATCTTAGACTGACTGCCCATTACATATTTTAGTCTTGAATAGTCGTTTAGTGACTTGATACTTGGCTGCATGACTCTATTCATCAAACATCTCTTATAGGTGAGCCAACATTTGATGGACAATCCTGATTTTTTCATGTTGGTGCTGAAGCTTATCAAACATTGAGCCCAACATGTAGTATCTGGCCTTGTTATTTTCGTCCATCCATTTATCAAGAGATGCTCTCTGTACAGCGGATGAACGAGCTGGTAAGGTGGGGGAGTCCTAGTCCAATATATAAGTTAACTTCTTAGAATCCAAAATGATTTTGAACTTTTGAAGCCAATTCTTGTAATTTGGTCCGATCAGTCTATGGGTGTCCAGGATACGTGCTAGTAGGTTGGATGCAAACATTTTTCTATAGAGAGTCAAAGTTTCTAGTTAGATATTATAATTAAGACTTCACCAATTTATTTAGAGATTTTATTTTTAAATAAATTAGCTTTTACTATTTTTTCGAATCCCTATAATTCCTCTATAGAGATGCAAAAATCTCCATGATTAATGATTTCTACTAGATGGTGCAATTCCACCAACTGAGTCATCACCTCACCTAATAGTTATTGGTGATGGGTTAGCCAATGGGTGAACAACTCTTGTTCAATGATTCTCGAATCATGTGGTGCATCCAAACTTGATCTTTAATTTATGAATCTCATCATGCTCGGAATATTGATCTACTCTTTAGTTAAGTCAGATCCACCATTTGCATAGATTGGATTTCTAATTAGGTCTCTTACCGTATCCAAAATATTGAACCCAATCCATCCTCTAGTCCGTAGCATCCAATGCCTAATAGATATGGTTGCATCTTTTTGATACAACTGAACCACTGTAACCAGTCGAGAACAATCAATCTCGGGAAGGACCCACACATCTACAATGGTGGAAGATCTTAGACTTAATCTTTTCTTAGGAAGATTTGATTTAGGTCTCATTAGACTAGACTTGACATAGTCATAACTATTATGACTAACCTAGTGGCATGGGTTAGCTTAGATTATTGGCCACCTCAAATCAAGATTGAGCCAACAAATATGGTCAGATAAGTAAGATCGGTAGAAGGGATATGCCATTAACTCGACAAGAATGCATTCGAGTTGAGTAGCTCCCAATTAAAAATCAGTCGGTCGTATCTGTCTGACTTACCTTAGACACCAAATTATTAAGTCAGAACCAATCGGATTAGCCTATAATCCAGACTCTAACCACTAAGCCTAATTAGGTCTTAACTTGATCGATTACTCACGTGACTCGATCTTGACTCAGACTTAATCCTATTAGGCTGGTCAATTTAAGCACTCTTGATCCCATCTAACCAACTCTTGATTTAGTTTGATCAACCGCTTAGACCTAATTGAGCTACCCCAACCCGAACCTAATTTTATGAATATGTCTTAAATCTAAAAATTTTTAATTTTTAGACTTAACATATTTCATAATCTTAATTCTCAATTAAGTTTAGGATTCATAAACAAAATATTGTAAATAAAATTCTAAGATTTCAAGATCTAGGATTTTGCAGAAAATAAGTTTTTCGGATTTCTAATTAAGGACGAATGCGTAGCACCCCTACACATCATAAGAACACCCCATCAAATGGAAGGAGAGGGCATTTAAACCCTACTTTGTACTTATGATCGGATGGCCAAGGCGAATGCCTTAATCAAAAATATGAAAACTATAAAACTAGTTAGATCATATATCTCATATATAAAATTGATCGAACTTTAAACATGTTTTGCATACATCTCATGTATCATATCATGCATATTTTTAGATCTAAATTATCTCATAATTATCTAAAAAATTTAATTTAAATTAATTACATCAAAATAAATTCTATTCCAAATAATTATGTGAACTATTCTACAACTAGTCTAAACATGCATTCATCATATCTCATATGAATTAAAAATTAAATAACTTTATTTTCTATTTTTTAGATCTTATTATAATATTTATAATATTAAAAAATAATAAATAAATAGATCTAAAAATTATAACTTAATCAAATTAAATTATGATCATGCAAGACTATACATAGAATAATTTTATTCTACAACTAGTCATGCATCTTGTACAACTTAGATCTAAATTATTTAATTTATAATTTTTTTTAATTTCAGATCTAATCATATCTCATGTGACATCTAAAATTACTTAATTATTAAATTAAAAATAAATTAAAATTAAATCTAAATTATTTATGGGAACCTGGCTCTGATACCAGTTGAAGGAAAAATTCTATTTTCCGGGTCAGGTTCGTTCAGATCTGATTTGACCAAGAAAAATATTTTAAAATTTTTTTTCTTAGATCTAATTAGATTTAATACTTTTTAAATTTGATTTGATAAATCTAATAAAATAAAATAAAATAAAATAAATTAGATTTAATTTATAATTATTTTTGGGTAATCTTATTACCCTATAATGATCCTGCTGATTGCCTAAGGTTCTAGATGCAGCCACGCAATCGCCTAGCCTGTACCGGTATCCACTCGAATAGGATTTGGAGATCTTCTCCTTCTTAATCTTTTCTCCAAAGATTAGATCTAGATCTGATCTTGAAGATCTTCAAAATAATTTTTGAAGATCCGATGTCATCTCTTGCAGCAGTGCTGCCTTCTTCCTTTCTTGTCGCCTTTCTCTTGCCTGGATCGCACCAAACTTGAGCCCAAAGCCTCTTGGGTGTGGAGAGGAGAGAGAGGATCAAAGGTAGGCATGGAGGAGAGGGGAGAAGGCTATGTGGCATAGACAAGGAGAGAGCTCTCTTAAATCTAGGCGTAGATAAGATTTATATAGACCTTGCTGCGTCATGCAATGCCACATCATCCCGGCCAATCACGTCTCTACGTGCAATCAGATCTAAATATGATTAATGGAATGACATCACCTGATCCAATTAGATGAGAGCCCTTCTCAAATATCCATAGGTGGCACCAAGATTGGTCAGAGTCTTTGGTGCTACCTTTTTTGATACCATGAAGCAACCTGGAGTCCCATCTGTATGGGACTCTAGGCATCATTACCCTTGGGTGCATGCCTTCCTAGGCATGCACCCCCTCCTTTCCTCTTTCTAGTAGGAGGACAAACCCCCATCTACTCTTCTATGGGTGCATGACACATGGGCAAATGTCTAAGTATCAAAGGTCAACGTTTGACCAAAGTCAAAAGACAAGAATTAGCAGATGATGGAAAATGGCAGGTGTTGTCTCAAATTTATCTCATAAATTAAGACAACCCTTTTCTGACTTGGACAAGCTCCAGTCAGACCAGGTAAAGGTACCTAAGTTAGTCTAAACACATTTGGCTCAGTCAAGACAATATTTGATGATTGTAGAAGGAGAACATTAGGCTCAATCGTGTGCTAGCATGATTTTCTTGAACCTAATTGAATCTAATTCAAATCAGTTGAACTGGGTTAGTCTAGTTGATGATATCCAAATCTAAACCCTTATTTATGTGATCTAGTTAGGTTCAGTTCCATATGGTAATGAGATATGTCATGATCTCTATCATCGACATCATCGAAATACCATCCGATGGATCAAAATTTTTCTGATTTAGACAACTAGAATGATCGATCATCCAAATCATTTTAATTGCTCCCAAAATCCACCAGTGACACCTAGCAGTATATGGTGGCAATCTATCAAAACTAAAAATAAACCTCTCAGTGCAGTTACCTGTGTGATTAAGTTTTTCTATCTTAAGCCCCGATCAGATTAGGGTTAAGGTGAACTCGTCAAACCCTAATATCCATCATATGAATTAATCATTCAATTCAAATCCAATGTGAAAATCTTAATAGAAACTCTTTCTATTATTTTACTCTACCATGGCCATGGGCTTATGGATTTAATTCTCATGATCATCATAGGGCTACTCCTCATCTACTGAGGTAGATAGATTTTCTCTTAGTGCAATCCAATTTCTACAATGAACATGCTATAGCCAACATACACCTTAGGATTCTGAATAGCTAGGAGACCGAGTCATGGTGTAGTCAAACTATAACACCCTCAAGATGAACTATCGATGCACCTCAGGTCAAAAAACCAGACACACCACTGCAGCTTGGAGCTAGTCATTGACGAGAAGGTAAACTTCCTAATGACTGCTCGAGGTGGTCACGCTCAGTGCCCTTATTCTCTAACGAGTACCTGTACTCTTACTCTGATATCTCTACACCATAAACTCAAGACTCATCTACTATAAAGAAGCGATTATGCACCAACCTTCCAAATCAATCATCATCCTCATGATGATCCTACGATCAGAAGCATTTTATGAGTTAATAATGAAAATCCATATCTTAAATTTTTGACTCTTAAAAATAAGAATTATCATTACCATTAACTCAAGGGATGTATCACAGATACTAAATACACATTATGATAGAAAATAATCTATTTTATTATTTATAGTCAAAATTATAATTTTTCTCTTAGAAGTGTATAATAAATGTCAGCCAATTCTGGCTTCTAGGGCACACATATCTAACAAGTGGGTGTGGAGAGGCATGGGGTGTAGCTGGCGCAAGCAAGGTGGATCCTAGTCTTACTAAAATTTCATATTTGACTTAGTCAAATATGGTTTCTCAAACCAAATCAACCCAAAAGTAACTCAACCCAATTAAATTAGGTCCTAATCTAATTAAGAACTTAATTAAATTAGATTAAATTAAATTAAATTTAAATTTAATTTTTTAATTAAATTAAAAAATTGGGTTGACCTAAGTCCTAGTTGAACTAGGACTAGTTCTTTCTTGCACTTAGTTTATCCAATAAACCAATTAGACTTGATCTAATCAAGTCCAAACCAAATTTAATTAAATCATATTTAATTAGACTTAATCTCAATCCTCTGACTTAATCAAATTAAGCCAATTAGTAATCGAATTACTAATAGATCCTCCTGCAATATTTGCATTAGGTTAAACATCAGTTGTATTGATCGTTTAATCTTAGAACGATTCTCAATCATTGATAAATCGTCCAATCGGATTGTAAACTCTAATGTGTGTGACCCCATAGGTCTGAACTTAAGTTGGTAGCATAGAAATAAATTTTTGTATGAATCAAAGTAACCATCTAGTAATGATATCTAGCGGTCGGATAGGTCGAATGCATAGAACAACATCCTTAGAACCCACGTGGATATAGTTTCCATAAAATTCATCCTCTTAACCAAAATGCTCGTAGGATACCTCAGAGTTCAACAATCAACTTTGATCAAGCTGTCCACATTATATTTCAAAATATCAAATCCATTTTATGGATTATCCTAGCCAAGATTTTGCTATATTGAAATACAATGATACATTCTTCTCCAACTCTTAGAGTGGTCAATTTCATCTTGATCACACACCAACTTCACAAGTATATAACTATGCCCAGAAGTCTTTCATTATTAAATTAAAAATTTAGTTAGTCCGGTACCAAAGTACAGTGAGTTGCTTGCAAACCACTGAGGTGATCTCAGGTCTAAGGGACACTTATACCTATATTCCATCAGAGACATTTTCGATAGTAGAATGCTCTGGAGTTGATCACATTCAGTGATGATGTACCCCTACATCTCACCTGTATGCCATACTAGTATCTCCACACTCCTTGATTAAGAGAACAACCAACCTATATAGCATATAGTGATCTATACTCGATAGATACCATCGTCCTTATTAACAGCCTATCATTTGATCGTGAACAGTTTTAAGGACTAATCGATAAATCCTCTCTTTATCGAACCTAAATAATCCTAAAGACTTTATCACAATAATGAAGATCGTAAGAAGATGAAAAACTTATGATGAAAAATATCAAAAATATATTTTATTAATTAATAAATTAATTATAATTATAATATAGCTCAACCATCAACAGATTGATGATTGACTTTGAAACATATTTTTCAATAAAGTTAGTAGTAGTATTTCTTTTTATTATTATTTTTATTTTTTTGTTCATTTATTGAAAGATTCAAAGAACTAAAAAGGATGGTCTTTAGAGCACTCAGTAGAGCAAGATAAAATTAACAGTCTTATTTCTTATTGATTATTATTTTTTAATTATTATTTTTTTGTTATTTCACTAGTTTGCTTGAGAAGAAACTAAAAGAAGTGAGCCAGGAAAGGTGAGTTGCATATCTTTTTTTTTAGTTTATTTAATCATTCATTATACTTTGTATTCCCTCATTAGTTTAATAGAATGATGTCAATACAAATCTGATAACTTTTAGATTTTTTGATCCATTATATGAGAAGCTATAATTGGTTTTTCATTAGAAATGTATCTATATTTAGGTAGCCTTCCACTCCATCCACTCTATCTATTCCTTCTACTCCATCCATCTTTTTTTTTTTGGTTTGTTTAATCATTCATTATACTTTGTATTCTCTCATTATTTTTTAAAAAAACCAACTTCTCTTTCATTGTATAGAGATGAGATAGTATCATCATCGAAGAAAAAAATGCATAGCATGTAATTTAACTTTAAGCAACTTATTTTTTTACTATAATAATTATTTTATTTAATTATAGTATGTATGTAAGCTTATAACATGGAAATTCAATATTTATTTTTTGATTTTTAGTATAAGCAAAGAAAAAAATTCTAAAAAAATGATCAATGTATAAGTTTCTAAAATAATATTGTATATTATATATCAGGACCCATGGCTGTATGACCAGATAGACTCGTTATTCTGGCTATCATGTTGAAAGGTGTCTATAGCTCCGTATCATCGAATAGAATGTATAAAAATAATCTATTTGAGAATCAGAGAAGGATATTGAATGATATGTCTCCATATCAAAAGATATGTCTCTATATCGAAACTTATGAATAATATTTTATTTTTCTTCATTTTGGAATGCTAGAACATTCGACTCTCATTTACCAGTAGTTGTAGATGAGTAGGAGGATGAGGAGGATGTTATCTAATTTTTTTTATTTATATATAATTTGGATACGTCATTATTCTATGTGCCCCAATAGAGCTATAAGGAGTACACCAGTAGACGACAGAGGGTCCGACAGAATTGGGCCACCTAGCAGGATTCAATCAAGCACACAGGCGGCTCCATAGCCATACATGTTATGACTGACAGACTATTAAAAAATCTATACCAAAATTTTTCACTAGAACTATAAAAATTCTTATATATATGCTTTAATTAGTTTAATTTTATTATTTACTTATTATAGATATGGCAACTAGATCATCCATCAAGCTAGCTATAGTTGTGAGAGGTCACACAATTGTCTAGGAGGACTAATTATTATTTAGATTCTAGGTCACAGTAGATTATGGTAAGAATTTTAAACTATATTTATTAAGTTATTATAAGATCTTATATGTATATTAGAACTAATGTATTTTTGAACTATGTAGGCAGATTACGTGGAGCACATTGTTGTATGGTATGGCTATGACCCATTCACTTAGCCTACCCTTGACCTTAAGGGATGGCTCAGGGTCACCAGAAGGGTGAGTAGGAGTCGGATCATAAGATTTGGGCATAGCTTCAATCCGCTAGTAATTCAATCCTCTTTGGCATCCTCACAAGGCTTGACATCCTAGATTTGGAGTGATGTCTATATGGAGGAGGTCGTGCAGAGACCTTTGAGCTAGCGATCTTAGAGCATCTACGATGTGGTCATGGAGGATCTTCAAGATCCATGACTGCACGACTAGCTGGGCTCATTATTCTAGCGATCTCATCAGATAATTCTATTAGTAAATACTTTTACTTATTTTAAGTTTTCATATTTAGAAGCTTCACATATTTAGGCTAAGCTTGAGTCGAGAAAGGGGTTCTAAGGGCTAAAAATTTAATCTAATCATCCAATTAATGGGCCAGGGGTGTCTATAGTTGCATATGATAGAACAAAACATGTAGGAATAATCTATTCGAGGATCAGAGAAAAATATCGAAAGATACACCTCTGTATCGAAAGAAACGCTTCTGCATCGAAACTTATGAATAATATTTTACTTTTTTTATTTAGGATACTGAGATATCCGGCTCTCATCCACCAGCTACTGAAGATAAGCAGAAGGATGAGGAGTATGAGGATAAGGAGGACGTTACCTGATTTTTATTTTTGATTTGTATATAATTTTGATACTTATAAAGTAGTATCTCAATATAAAATTATATAATTTATATTTTAATATAATATAATTAATTTTATATTTATAATTATATTAAATAATTATTATCTTATTTTTAATAAATTTTAAAAAAATATTATTATTTATTAGCATATTTTAAATTATTTAATCATAATTTTTTAAAAAAATTTAAATCTATTGGTGACGGCATTAGTAATGGTAGATTATCATTGCTAATAATTTTTTAAAATTTAAAAAAAATAAAAAAGATATTAGTGATGACATTAGCGATAAAATTACCATCATTAATAGTTTTTTGAGTTTTCAAAAAAAATTTAAAAATTATTAGCAATGGCATTTACGATAAAAATACCATCACTAATATATTTTTATTAGTTTAATTAATTAAAATTAAAATTTTTAGCGATGGCTTCTTTGTCGCTAATTAGTTATTAGCGACGGTAATAGTTGCCATCGCTAATATTGAAACTTAGCAACAAAGGTTTTTTAGATTAGATTTTGCGATAGTATTAGTGACGACAAGGCTATTAGCGATAGCATTTAGCCATCATTAATAGTCAAAATTCTTGTAGTGAGCCCTTTTGGGTCCCAACAATCTTGTTAGGAATAGGAGATGGATCTCATTCTAATAAGAATAATAGCCAACCACGTCAGGAATAGAAGGTGGACCTCATTCCAATGTAGATGAAGACCCTTATGAGAGATTGAAGGCCTTCAATTCTTAAATAGGAGGTAATGGAGAGAGGCTCTCTCAATGGCTCTTTTGTACCTCGGCAATCTTGTTAGAAATAGAAGGCGGACCTCATCCTAATAATGATAAAAGCCAACCAAGTTAGGAATAGAAGGTAGACCTCATCTTGACGTAAGTGAAGACCTTTATGAAGGACACAAAAATCTTGATTTCTAAATAGGGAGAAAAGTTAATTCTTAAAGTCTAAAGGATCCTTGTTTATAAACAAGGGGGACACACCTATAAAATATCGGGTCGAGATCATCATTCAGGAGCAACGCCAACATCAGATATGATAAAAAAAAAAAAAAGAAAAGAGAAGAAGAAGAGAGGGGGTTCAACAAGTACTAAAGCAAAGCAAGACAATAAAGGATGATCAAGGGAAATAACATTTCATTAAAATAAAGATCATTACAAGCAGAGGTCCCCAGGATCGATTAAAAAATAAAAAGAAGAAGAGAGAAAAACAAAAAGGATGAAATCCTACTTGGACTTTGGGCTACCTACTGCAGTCATTATAAGGGAGTACTTCAAATCATTAACTTTGTCTTCGAGTTCTTTCCTTGCCGCTATACTTTTGCCAAGTAGCTTTCAAACTCTTCTTATATCCTCCTCAGCCTTCTTCAATCTTTTCCATAGAACCTCTGATTTGGTTTTAGCATCCTATACTGTATTCTTCTGATAGGTCATTTGAATCTTGAGTTGAAGTAGCTCAGGTTTGTCCTTGTCATGCATCTCAAAAAGGCTTCCCAAGGTGCATTTTAGGAAAGCAATTTGAAGGAAAATCTGATTTTCTGCCATAGGATTGTCTAGATCTGAGGCAGATTTTTCTATAAAAATTTTTATGATTCCATCAGATCTAAGAGTTCACAAATCTAATCATGGTGATCTGATATTAAAAATTAAAAATTAAATTAAATTAGATTTAATTTTAGGTATCTTATTGGGTAATCTAATTATCCTATGATGATTCTATTAGTTCCTGAGGTTCTGAAAGGAACCATGCACGCACCTGACCTCTACCGGTATCCACTCGAATAGGATCAGAATATCTTCTCCTCATGAATCTCTCCTTTAAAGATCATATCTGAATCTGGTCTATAGATCCTTCAAAACTATTTTTGAAGGCAGCCCATCCATCTCACGAACACCGCACGTAGATCCTAAATCTTGTGCCAAAAGCCTTGGACCTTCTACTTAGATTTGTGCCTAACTTTTTAGGCATGTAGAAGAGAGGGAGAGAGAGGATAGAGGAGGTGTGGGGTATTAGAGGGTTGGCTCCTTTAGGCATGGAAAATATTTTTTACGATCTCTTCATAATGGCATGAGAAGGGGTTTTAAATCTAATGCCATATAGAGTCCCTCTTTGACAAAATAACCAACTTATTTGATCATTGATACTCCAGGGATTATTCTCCACATCAAAACACTAGATCCCATCTAGTTTTGTCACCAAAATTGATTCAAAAAGTTGGCAACATGAGTAGATAAGGAAGAGTCTATTACGCCTAGGACTCTTCCCTTAAGAGTTTGATTCAAATCAAACTCTATCAAAACCTAGTCAAACCACCACCATAAATCATGAAACTTGGCACACCCATAGCATAACTCGATCCCTATCACATAACTAACAATTAGATCAAAATAATTTCTAAAAAAATTTCTAAAAATATCTGATCAGGTGACCCTTAATTCTCTCAAATAGGTCAACTTTTGACCCTAGTCCAATTGCACTAGGAATGGATTTAATTTCTACAATTAATCTGATCTAAACTTATTCTAGTCAGATAAAAATAAATTCATTCAAGATATGAAAATAAATCAAATCAAATTTAACTTGGTTGTGATGAATCAAAAAGATTATAGAAGGAGAAAGCTAGGCTCAATCATGTGCTAGCATGATTACCTTGAACCTGATTGAATCTAATCCAAATCAATCAAACTGGGTTAGCTCAATTGATGACATCCAGACCAAAATTTTTATTTATGTGATTTAATTATATTCAGTTTTATATGATAATGAGACATATCATGATCTCTATTATCGACATCATCGAAACATCTTTCAATGGATCAGAACTCTTTTATTTCATACAATTAGAATGATCGATCATCAAAATCATTCTAATTGCTCCCAAAATCTATCAGTGACAACTAGCAGTATATGGTGGCAATCCATTAAAACTAAAAATAAACCTCTCAATGTAGCTATCTATATGATTGTGTTCTTCTATCTTGAGCCCTGATAGGATTAGGGTTAAGGTAAACTCATCAAACCCAACATCCATCATATGAATTAATCATTTTATTCGAGTCTGATGTGAAATCCTAATAGAAACTCTTTCTATCATCTTCACTCTGCCATGGCCATGGGCTTAAGGACTCAATCTCATGATTATCATAGGGCTACTCCTCATCTACCGAGGTAGACAGATCTCCTATTGGAGCAATCCAAATCCTACAATGAACATGCTATAGCCAACATACACCTTAGGATTCTGAATGATTAGGAGATTGAGTTATGATGTAGTCAAACTATAACACCCTCAAGATGAACTGTCGACACACCTTAGGTCTAAGAACCAGACACACCACTGCAGTATTGAGCCAGTCATCGATGAGAAGATAGACTTCCTTATGACTGCTCGAGGTGCTCACACTCAATGCCATCATTCTCTAACAAGTACCTGTACTCAAAGGTACATCTATCCTAAGAAAGTGATTACACACCAGTCTTCTGAATCGATCACTATTCTCATGATGATCCTATGATCGAGAGCAGTTTATGAGTTAATTATGAGAATTCATGTCTTAAATTTTTAACTCTTGAAAATATGAATCGTCATTACTATTAACTCAAAGGATGTATCACAGACACTTTAAATACATACTATGATAGAAAATAATTCTTTTATTAATTTATAGTTAAAATTATAAAATTATCTTTAAAAGTGTAATATAAGTGTTTAGCTAATCTAGCTTCTAGGACACACATCTAACAAACTTTCACTTAACCTAAAGCCAATTGACTACAAATCTAAGTTCCATCTTCTAAAGATGAGCTTTGATCTTCTGTTGGCTCAATGACCTTATCAGTGGGTCAACTATAGTGTCAACTCTCTTGACCTCGACGTATCCCTTCTCGAGGTAATCACGGATGAGGTGGTATCACCGCTCGATGTACTTAGATTTTTTGTGAGACCTCGGCTCCTTAGCTAAGGCTATGGCACCATTATTATTGCAGTATAGAAGGACAGCATCTGATGGCATCACTTCGAGCTCTGTGGTGAACTTCTTGTACCAGAATGCCTCCTTTGCAGCCTTCGATGCAGCGATATACTCTGCTTTCATGGTGGAGTCTACTATCACTGTCTATTTGGAACTCTTCCAACTGACAGCTCCATCATTATAAATAAATAGACATTCAGATGTTGACTTTCGATCATCTATGTCGGATATAAAATCTGAGTCTATATACCCCTGGATCTAGAGTTCTCCATTACCAAAAATTAGAAACATATCCTTAGTCCTTCTCAAGTACTTAAGGATACATTTCATAGAAGTCTAGTGCTCTTCACCTAGATTCGACTGATATCTGCTCGTGATACCTATAGCATGGATAATATCAGATCGTGTACAGAGCATGATATACATGAGGCTCTCTATTGCCGAAGCATAAGAAATTTTACTCATGCATTCGATCTTCTTAGGTGTGCTAGGGCACATCTTTTTGGAGAGATGAATGCCATTTCTAAAAGGTACTAAATTCCTCTTGGAGTTTTCCATGCTGAACCTCTTTAAAACCTCCTCTATGTACATTTTCTGTCAGAGACCCAGCATCCTATTTGGTCTATCCCTATAGACCTTAATTTTCAGAATAAAGGATGTCTCTCCTAGATCTTTCATAGAGAACTTCTTAGATAACCATATTTTGACTGTAGTCAACATGAAAATATCATTCCCAATTAGGAGGATGTCATCCACATATAGTATGAGAAAGACAACAGCGCTCCCACCGATCTTTTTGAAAATACAGGGCTCCTTCTCGTTCTTGATGAATCTAAATGATTTTATTACATCATTGAAATAAGCATTCCAGCTTCGAGATGCTTGCTTAAGTCCATATATGGATATTTGCATTTTACATACCTTGTGATCATCATCACTGGATGTGAAACCTAGTGACTGTTCCATATAGATATCTTCCTCAAGATATCCATTTAAGAACGCCATTTTCACATCCATCTATCATATTTCATAATTAAAATAGGCTACAACAGCAAGCAATATGTGGATGGATTTGAGCATGGCTATTGGTGAAAAAGTATCCTGATAGTCAATGCCTTCGCGCTGACTATACCCTTTTCCTATGAGCCTTGCTTTGAATATCTCTACATTTCCATCAGCACCTATCTTTCTTTTGAAGGTCCATTTACACCCAATAGGTACTATACCTTTAGGTGGATCTACCAAGGTCCAGACGTGATTCGAACACAATGAGTCAATTTCTGACCTCATTGTCTCTAACCATTTTTCTAAGTTGATATCTAATATCATCTCATCATAGGTTTTAGGATCATCACCATGAATCCCATTTTTTGTGAGAAATATTTTCTCTATGTTCTTTGAGATAGTACCTAAGTACCTTTCAGGAGGACGAAAAATTCTATTTGATTTATGAGGTGGAGGAGGTAGTGTCTGGGTTAGCTCAATCTGATTGGATTCCATAGGTTCCTTAGCTCGTTTCTCATCAAAATTTTTTTCTCAAGTCTAATCTATCTTCCAATAACACTATCAAGAATAAATAATTTTTCAAGGATGGTGGTGTATCAACTCATAATCATATTATGATCTTTCAAAAAATAGAAATAATATTCTAATGACTCTTTAAAATATCCAATAAATTGAGCTCTAAAGGACCAAGACTCTAATTTGTCCACCTATTATCTTTTAACATGGGTCGAACAATTCCAAATTTTGAGATGACTCAGACTTGATTTCTTACCATGTCATATCTCATACGGTAAGGTAGGAATGGTTTTAGAGGAAACTTTATTCAGTAAATATATAGCGGTCATAAGACTATGTCCCCAAAGAAACTCAGAATGGTTTGCAAAGCTCATCATGGATCGGACCATATCTAATAGGATTCGATTTCTTTATTCTAAAATTCTATTGAGTTGAAGTGTTCTATGTGGAGTCCATTGAGAGACTATGCCATTGTCCTTAAGATAGTTTAGAAATTTTTGACTAAAATATTCGCCTCCTCGATCTAATCAAAAAATCTTAATGGGTTTTTCTGTTTGTTTTTCAACTTCGAGTCTGAATTTCTTGAATCTTTCAAAAGCTTCAGACTTATGTCACATCAAATACACATACCTATACCGAGATAGATCATTGGTAAAGATGATGAAGTAGACATAATTGCTCTTAGCTGGCACATCAAATGGGCTGTATACATCTGTGTGTACTAGGGCGAGTAGGTCTGTGGCCCTTTCTCCATGTCCTACAAAAGAAAGCTTGGTCATTTTGCCATGAAGACATGATTCACAAATCGAATATGACTCAAAAGTCAACGGACTCAATAGCCCAAATTTTTCTAATTTGTTAATCCTATCTACAACTATATGACCTAGCCTAAGGTGCTAAAAATATCTATCATTTAGACTATCCCTAGGTCCCTTTGATCCTATGGCATTCACGTTCTGCTCGATATTAAAAATAGAAACATTAATATATAACTGGTAGAGATCATTTATAAGAAAATCACTTATAATTTTATTTCTTTCATAAAGAATATTATAATGGTCCTTAAGAAAACTAATTACATAGCCTTCTTATGCTAAACATGAAACAGAAATTAAATTCCTGCTTACTACAGGCATATAAAAATAATCTCTAAGAACTAGATCTAATTCTGATGATAATTGAAGAGGATAGTTTCTCACGATCATAGTAGCAACTCTTGCTTCATTTCTGATGCGTAGGATCATCTCACCATCCCTCAGCCTCCTGCTATCCTTAAGATCCTGCATAGAAGTGCATAAGTGAGCACTAAAATCAGAGTCAAGCACCAACTGGATTCAAAAGAAACCATAAGATTAGATTCTATAACGAACATACCTCCAAAAGGATCTGCCTCTTTCTTATTCTTCAAGTTGACCAAGTAAAGAGGATAGTGCCGCTTCTAGTGGCCATCTGTGTTGTAATTAAAATATTTTTTCTTGTCAGTGGTCTTCTTTTTTAGTCCTACCTTCTTCTTCCTCCCACCATCCATCTTTTGCTTCTTCACGGACTTCTTTTTCTTTCCAAAAGACTTTCTCTTGAAAGAAGTCCGCTCCATAGCAAGCACTGAGTCCTTTGAACTTTTTATAGAGAGCTCAATAATAACCAGCATATTCATAAGTTCAGTCAAGATATTTTGAAGTCTATGCATATGGTAGTTCATGATGAACTACCGATATGCATTAGTCAAAGACTGTAAAATTATATCAATCTGTAGATCCTGATCTAACTTGACACCAAGATTTTTAAGCTCTTTTAAGTTCTTGATTATCATCAAACAATGATCTTGGACCGACTGTCCATCATGCATCTGAGACTTAAAATATTTCTTAGTGACTTGATATTTTGGCTGTGTGACTCAATTCACCAAACAACTCTTGTAAGTGAGCCAACATTTGGCAGCTAGTCTTAATGTCTTCATGTTAACATTGGAGCTCATCAGACATCGAGCCCAACATGTAATACCTAGCTTTGTTATCTTCATCTGTCCACTTTTTAGAGATGCTCTTTGATCAGTGGATGGATGTGCTAATAAAATAGAAGAATCCTCTTCTAACACATGAGTCAACTTCTCGGAACCCAAAACTATTTTGAAATTTTGAAGCCAATCCTTGTAGTTGGATCTAGTCAGTCTATGGGTGTCCAGGATATGGGCTAGTGGATTGGATGCAGATATTTTTCTGTAAAGAGTCAAAATTTTTAGTTAGATTTTATAATTAGACTTAATCAATTTATTTAAAAATTTTATTTTTAAACAAATTAGGCTCTCACTATTTACTCGGATCCCTACACTTTTTTGGTAGAGATACAAAAATCTCCATGATTATTGATTTCTAGTGGATGGTGCAGTCCCACCAATTGGCTCACCGTCTTACCTAATAGTTATTGATGATGGATCAATCAATGAGTGGATAACTTATCTAATGATTTTCTAATCATGGTGCACCCAAATCTAGTCTCTAATTCATAAAGCTCACCATGGCCGAAATATCGCTCCAGTCCTTAATTAAGTCAGACCCATCATTTGCATGAATTAGATTTCTGATTGGGTCTCTCACCGTATCCAAAATATTGAGCCCAACCCATCCTCCTACTTATAACATCCAATATCTAATAGACATGGTTACATCTTTTCGGTGCAACTGAACCACTATATCCAATCGAGAACAATCAACTTCGAAAAAGACCCGCACATCTATAATGATGGAAGATCTTAGAGTTAATATTTTCTTAGAAAGATTTAATTTAGATCTCTTTAAACTTGACTTGACTTAGTCATAACAATTATGACTAACCTAGTGGCATGGGTTGGCTCAAATTGTTAGCCATCTCAAATCAAAACTAGATCGACACAAATGGCTAGGTAAGTGAGACTGATAGAAGAGATATGTCATTAACTTGATAAGAACACATTTAGGTCGAGTAGCTTTTAATTAAAAATCAGTCGATCGTATTTGTCAGACTTACTTTAGACATCAAATTATCGAATCAGAATCAATCGAGTTAGCCTACAATCAAGACTCGAACCATGGAGCCAAATTAGATCTTGACTTGATCGAGTCACATCTCAATGTGATTCAATCTTGATCCAGACTTAATTCTATTAGGCTGGTCAATTCTAAGATTTCTTTGATCCCACCTAACTAACTATTGATTCGGTTTCATCAATCGCTAGACCTAATTGAGCTATCCAAGCCCGAATCTAATTTTATGAAGATGTTTTAAATCTAAAAATTCATAATTTTTAGATCTAATTAATTTTATAATCTTAATTTTTAATAAAATTTTGGATTCATGAATAAAATATATAACAAAATCCTAAAATTTTAGGATCTAAAATTTTATAGAAAATAAGTTCTAATTTTTAATTAAGGATGAATGCGCAGCACTCCTACATATCATAAGAACATCCCATCGAATAGGAGGAGAAAGCCTTTAAATCCTACTTTGTTCTTATGACCAGACGGCGAAGGAGAATGCCTTAATCAGAAATATATTTTCTAAAATAAAACTAGTTAGATCTAAATCATATATCACATATACAAAAGATCTAACCTATACATGTCTTACATACATCTCATGTATCATAACTCAATAAACCATGCATGCTTAAGGATCTAAAATATCACATATTAAATCTAAAAAATAGAATTTTAAATTTGATCATATCAAAAATAAAACTATTCTAGATATTTTATAGAACTATTCTATAACTAGTCTAAGCATGCATCTTTCATATCTCATATGAATAAATTAAAAATTAAAAAATTTATTTTCTATTTTTTAGATCTAGTTACAATAATTGTAACATCAAAAAATAAAAATAAAATAAATTTAAAATTATATTTAATTAAATTAATAATATGATTATACTAGACTATACATAGAACTATTCTACTCATAGTCTAGTCATACATCTCATACATTATAGATCTAAATCATATAATTTTTAATTTTTTAATTTTAGATCTAATCACATTTGATGTGATATCTAAATTTTTTAATATTAAATCATAAATAAAAATTAAATTAGATCTAAAATAAATCAGAAAAACTACTAATGGAGCTATGATACCAGTTGAAGAAAAATCTGATTTTCCACCGTAGGATCATCCAGATCTAATCAGATCTAAGGTAGATTTTTTTATAAAAAATTTTATAATCTAATTAAATCTAAAAAATCTCAGATCTAATCATGATGATCTAATATTAAAAATTAAAAATAAAATTAAATCAAATTTAATTTCAAGTACCTTGTTGGATAATTTGATTATCCTGCGATGATTCTTTTGGTTCCTAAGGCTCTAGAAGGAGCCATGCATGCGCTTGATCTCTACTAGTATCCACTTGGACAGGATCTGAACATCTTCTTCTCATGAATCTCTCCTCCAATGATTAGATCTGAATCTAATATATAGATCCTTCAAAACTATTTCTAAAGGCAGCCCATCCATCTTATGAGCACCATCATGTAGATCTTGAATCTTATGCCAAAAGCCTTGATCCTTCTACTTAGATTTGTGCCTAACCTTTTAGGCATGTAGAAGAGAGGGAAAAGAGGATAGAGGGGGTGTGGGATATTAGAGGGCCAGCTCCTTTGGGCATGGAAAATATTTTGTGTGATCTCTTCATAATGGTGTGAGAAGGAGTTTTAAATCTAATGCCATATAGAGTTCCTCTTTGACCAAATAACCAACTTATTTGATCATTGGGACTTCAGAGATTATTCTCCACATCAAAACACTAGATCCCATTTGGTTTTGTCACCAAAATTGATTCAAAAAGGGGGCAACATGAGTAGATAAGGAAGAGTCCATTGCGCCTAGGACTCTTCCCTCAAGAGTTTGATCCAAATAAAACTCTATCAAAACCTAGTCAAACCACCACCATAAATCACAAAATTTAACACACCCATAGCATGACTCGATTCCTATCACATATCAAAAAATTATATCAAAATAATTTTTAAAGAATTTTTTAGAAGCATCTGATCAGGTGACCCTTAATTCTCTCAAATAGGTCAACTTTTGACCCTAGTCCAATTGCACTAGGAATGCATTTAATTTCTATAATTAATCTAACCTAGACTTATTCTAGTCAGATAAAAATAAATTTATTCAAGATCCAGGAATGAGTCAAATCAAATTTGACTCGATTGTGATGAATCAGAAAGATTACAGAAGGATAAAGCCAGGCTCAATCATGTGCCAGCACGATTACCTTGAACCTGATTAGATCTAATTCAAATCAGTCAAACTGGATTAGCTCAATTGATGACATCCAGACCCAAACTCTTATTTGTATAATCTAGTTAGGTTTAGTTCCGTATGGTAATGAGATATGTCGTGATCTCTATCATCGACATCATCGAAATATTTTTTGATGGACTAGAACTTTTCTATTTCATACAATTAGAATGATCGATCATTAAAATAATTCTAATTGCTCCCAAAATCCATCAATGATATCTAGAAGTATATGGTGGCAATCCATCAGAATTGAAAGCAAACCTCTTGGTGAAGCTACCTGTAAGATTAGGTTCTTCTATCTTAAGCCCTGACAGGATTAGGGTTAAGATGAACTTGTCAAACCCAACATCCATCATATGAATTTATCATTTGATTTCAGTCCAATGTGAAATCCTAATAGAAACTCTTTCTATCATCTTCACTCTACTATGACCGTAGGCTTAAGGACTCAATCTCATGATTATCATAGGACTACTCCTCACCTACTGAGGTAGATAGATTTCCTATTGGTGTAATCCAATTTCTATAATGAACATGCTATAGCCAACATATACCTCAAAATTTTGAATGGCTAAAAGATTGAGTTATGGTGTAGTCAAACTATAACACCCTTAAGGTGAACTATCAATATACCTCAGATCCAAGAACCAGACACACCATTACAGCATCGAGCCAGTCTTCGATAAGAAGGTAGACTTTCTTATGACTGCTCGAGGTGGCCACGCTCAGTGCCCTCATTCTCTAACTAGTACCTATACTCTTGCTCCAATGTCTCCACACCATAAACTCAAGACACATCTATCCTAAAAAAATGATCATACACCAACCTTTCGGATTGATCACCATTCTCGTGATGAAGCTACGGTCAGAAGCAGTTTATGAGTTAATTATAAGAATTCATATCTTAAATTTTTAACTCTTAAAAATATGAATCGTCATTATCATTAACTCAAAGGATGTATCACAGACACTTTAAATACACACTATGATAGAAAATAATTTTTTTATTAATTTATAGTCAAAATTAAAAAATTATTCTTAGAAGTATATTATAAGTGTTTAACCAATCTGGCTTCTAGGGCACACAGCTAACATAATTTTCTTCGAATCTTTGCTCGAGCCAGCTTGAGCCCTATCCACCAACCATTTTTAGAGTCGAGCAATCTCCTCATCAATCTTCCAAACTATCCATTGAAGTTTGGCAATTTGGTCACTCTAGCTGAGCCTGTAACTACTGTATAAATCCTCGACTGTGCATAATTGGCTCGAAAGCTCTGAGAATCTTTTAGATCAGTCCCAGCCATACTCTTCTCGATCAGTATTCCATGCCAAGCTTCCCTCTAATAGCATAATTTTCTCCTTCACTACTCTAAGCTCGACTTCAAGGGAGCTGACTTTGGCGGTTAAAGTTCAAAATTGTTTGCTGGCGCACTTCTTGATCTCCTCGAGTTTTTCACTTAAATGGTTTGTCTCAGCAGTGTATTCTTTAAAAAACTGCTTGGATGACTGGCGAAAGCAATTGATCTCAACTACGGCCTCTGTATAGTTTTTCTTCGACTTTGAAGTTCATCTTTTACTTTTTTCAACTTCTTGTTAGCTTGATGAACTTTTTTCTTTAAATTCTTGATGATGGCCTTCAAAGGAATAGCCCGAGTTAGTAGTGTTGCTTCGATCGAAGACTGCACCCAATGTATAAATACACCATAATATGAAAAAGGTATGAAATGAAGAGAAATTCAAATTGATTCATTGATTGAAAATTTTTCAAGTATATTATATAAAAGAAAATAAAAAGTATAATTGTCAGAGATCTCCGACCTCTAGTGGTGCACCAACAGATTCATGGGTTTGACAGCAACAGGTTCAGTAGGCAGAAGATCAACAACAGCAACTGAAGGGTCCTCCTCTTCGTCAGAAGATTCTCCTGCCTAAAAGTTAAAATCCAGCTTGAAAAATTTCTCGATGACTCTCTTTTAGTGGTGCTTAAATCCCTTGTTGAAGGCCTCTTGGATGAAAGCCACCTTAATATTCTTCTGCTCCTCCAAAGATTTGAAGGAGGAAACAACCTACTCCATGGCCTCGGTAATGCATTCCTTTTCAATGATGATTTTGACCTTAGCCACCTTCCTTTTTTCTTCCTTCGAGGTCAATGCGGCCTTCAACTTTGTTGCAGCCTGTTCTTCCCTCCCAAGCACCTCTTGCAAATGCTCAACTTCAGTCGAGAGACACCCCACCTCAGCCTTATGGTTCTAAGCCGCTTCCATGACCTTTGAAGCCTCAGCCTTTTCAATGTTGATCACCATGATGTTGGCGATTAGTTGGTAACCCACCTATAAATGGTAAAGTTAGCTGTACTATTGGAGAACACATCATTGAGGCCAAAGAAGGGATAGAGCAATTACCTCAACAAAAGCTCCAAGCAAATCCTATATCCACTGCTCGAGGTCGATGAGGACAATCTTGTTGATGATGTTTGGCAGAATGCACCCATCGACCAAGGCCTTGATGACCTTCCAATCATCAAAGGAAGCATTCTCCTAGTCGATGTTGTTACTACTAGATTCCCCAGAGTTGTGCTGAGGTCGGGCCTTCTGAACAAGTGTCTTCTTTATCTTCTTTTTCACCTCTTTTTCTTTGTTGACAGGAGGTGCTAGAACAGAATCTCGACCAGCAGACTTAAGGTCATTGGAGGAGCTACAGCCTCGAGAACAGAGGCTTCTTGTGCTAGAGTGGTCAAGCTTGAGCCCCCAACCTTCATCCGCTTGGATGTCTCTCCGGGGGCACTGTTCTTTCTCTTATGGACCCAAAGTTTCTTGGATAATATTTTTAACTCTTTAAGAGCCATGTCTGTAATAGCAAATAAGCCAAAGTTAGAAGAAAGATAAAAGGGACAGAAGAAGGTGCAAACATATACCTTTGGGGTTGAAAGGGCTTAAGCCAAGGTTGTATAAGGTTTGGCTATCGACTAGTTCAAATAATGAAGGAGCTTTATAATCTCTCAATTTGCTGGTAGAGTTGTGATCCTCTCTTTCTAACCCTAGAACTCTGCGAACTGAATTTCTTAACTAACCCCAAAAAGAAAGTCCTAATTCTAGAAATAGACAAGAAACAAAGAAGAACTTTTCTTCCAGTTATGAATCGAGGCAGGGGCACAATTAAGCAACTTCTTCTTACTGAACTGGAAGAACAAGTACCACCAGTCTTTGGCAGAAGGATGGAGCTTGAAGGTGAAAAGGATTTAGAATAAAAAAGTTATGGGATGAATCTTGGCTGAAATACAAAAGAAAAAAAATCCTATGATGAACCTTAAGGAGTTCAGGACAATTGAGGCAAGGGATATGTTTAGGAAACAAAAAAGGACTACAACAAAAGGAGGAATCAAAAGTCATAGCCCGGCATGAAAAGCTTCCAAGTATAAATAAAAATGACCTAAGGGAGGAGAGTAAGCTCGACCACTCAATCCAAGAAGCTCCAGTTCATACTCTGAAGGAATTCTGTATTGGACTCTAATCAAAGATAGGTGTTCGAGGGAAAGGGAGCATGGAATGGTTTCTAGGATAAAGATTGGATGAGGTACTTCTATGAGTTTGGCTTTCTCTCTAAGATTGAGATTTGGGGAGCTTGGGTTGGATAGGTTCTTAAAACTGCTAGACCAAAAAACTTCAGAAAATATTTCAGATTAAACAAAATCTAGAAAAACTACTGAAAATTAGAGAAAATTGGTAGGCTAACCGAATGAATAGGAGAGAATGGCAAGCCTGCCCCCAAGAAACTCCTAAGTATCAAAGAACAAAAAAGCAATTAAGAAAATCTAAAGAGTGGGTTAGGATACTAACCTAGAGCAACCAAAGGAGTTGGAGGTGTAGCCAGGAAAATAGAAGACGAACAGAGGAGGGTGCCATAGGGAGAACGAAGCAAAGCTCTCAGGCTTGGAGAGGGTGAAAGATGAAAAGAATGAACAAGAAAGAAGAGCTGGAATGGAGAATGGAAGAGGAGAAGAAAGTTTAAATAGCTGGGAAAGATCAGAAATGATTATGATTGTAGATCACTTCCACCCAAACCTTGTCTATCATGTATCCTACTCATCACGACTGCAACTAATGTCTGACAGGGCTTTTATGGTGCCGTACATCGAGCTTCATGCTGAAAAAATCTCAAACACCAAAGTCATTTTGGATCATTCAACATTAAAAAAAACTTCGGTGCCAGTTCAAAAATGCCAAAACCTTCCATCTCCTAAAGGCAGGAATTCAGAAAGGGCTTCGGTAGTCGTAGATTTTTGATACTTCCTTCATCCAAACTCCAGACTCGAGAGTAGAGGAATAAGTATTGGGGGTAAAATAGCTCCCACCAAAATCTAGTTGGATGTCCAATCTTAGTATGGTACTATTTGGAGTAGTGATGGCTGAGTCCAAACTTCAGCTAAGCTACTTCTCCATCCCAGTTTAGTCCTGGAATGTTGGCCTTCGATCTTTGTACATTGGACGATCTTCTCTATACCAACCCTCTCAACTCTCCCAACAATTACAAAACTTATCGGAGACGTACTAAACTTCGGCCAGACAAACTTAGGCAGTGAAAGAAATTGCCATTCGACTAATCCCGATCCTTGGCTCGAGATAGATAGCAGGCCCTCCATCAAGTATTGAATTCCAGCACAATCCAATATTGTTTGGTGGCCGACCTTGAAGGCGGCTGATAAGCATCATAAATTTATCAATAAAAGTATTAATTTATTAATTAATTCATATTAATTTTTAAGAATTATTAATCAATTTATATATAATTTTTAAGAAATTCATATTTTTATTAATTAAAAAAATTAATTATAAAATAATAAAAATTAAAAAATAAAATTTTATAATCAATGAAAAGAGCTCATTTTTTTTATCGTAACGAAATAAGTTTGGAGCAAAATGAAGCTAAAACAAAAAAGATACGAATTTCTAAAGAAATAAAATAAAAAAATTTAAATGAAAAAATAACATACGGCTCAAATGGCTCAAGCCGCCACGCCGTAGCAGCCGGCGCATCCAAATGCGCCAAGCCAAGCCAACCAAGCCAGCACGCCAAGCCATCCACGCTAGTTGACTCAAGCCCAGAAGCCATCAGCCGGTCTACAGCACAGTATGGACCGCCAGCTCAGTAGACACTGGCAAATTAGAGCCTGCCACGTGGTGGACCTAGACCCCTAAAGGGTTTACAAAAAATTCATCACGGCTCATAGGGCATTTTGGTCTTTTCATTTGTCAATAGAAGGCACTGATTTATTGCAGTGCATGATGTGGCCGGTCCACGCTGTCCATGCGAATAGTAAACATGCAATCATGCGGTGATGATTGTTTGTGGTCAGGATTGGATGGTCAATTTTTTTTTTTTCGATTGCTGATTTCACCCGGATCGCCATCAGACGGCAACGCCTAATTCCATCTTCAATCTGATGGTCCAGAAGGCTCCCGACGGTGATCAAACTCTCAAGTGCGTGATCAACGGCGTAAATTCCTCCTTCAAGCACGATCCAACGGTCAGAAATTAATCTGACTTGATCTGGGCCATTACACGTCTATTTTTGGTATTTTTGGATGCATCGGATCACCATCCAATTGTCAGAATTAAAAGAACTCAATAGGGGCTATTTTAATCTAAATTTCACTCAGATTTCTTCCTATTTTCATGATTAAAACAACCCTTAGTCCCACATTGCCTCCAGAAAAAATATCTAGCCTCCCTAGCTCTATAAAAAGGACCCAGATCTTCAGAAATCAAGATCTCTGGTCAAGGTGAAGCTTTGGTACAGGATAAAGCCAGGCTATGGGTTAATGGCTGCTTCAAAGCAATTGATGCCGAGAAGAAGAGCGGGGCTTCTACACCATCTTTCCACCAATGCCGATCCAAGATCAGAGATCAGCCTATTTTATTTTCTTTTTATTTTACATATTTAAATTATGAACTTTCTTTTTAATATAATATTTATTTTTATGCTCTTTAATTTCATACTTTTTATTTTTATTATAATTTAATTTTTATATTTTAAATTATTACTTTTTATTTTATTGCAAGTAGATGCTAAGATCTAACTAGTAGATCTTAGTACCAAGTTTAAATTCCTGCACCTTTTAATTTTCATGCTTTTTATTTTCCGACTTCACTTTTGATTTAAAAACTCTTTTCTTTTCTTTTTTTTTAAAAAAATTAAAGATTTTAAATCTAAAAATACTACCTTTCTTGTGGATTCGACCCGACTCACTACTATCTATGCATTTTTAATTATTTTAAGAAGTCGGATTAAAATGATAAACATGGTGTCTTAATGACAACATCGTATTTCTATCAAAGTTTTTGGCGCCATTATTGCGAAAGGCATAGACATTAAATTTTTGATTTTTTATTTTGATTTCTTTGATTTATTTTAAATAAATTAAAAATAATTTCAACAAATGCACCAAGTTTTTGGTGCCGTTGCCGGGGATGGAATAGATGCTATTTTTTCTTTGATTTCTTTAATTTTTTTTATAAATTAATTATAAATATATTTTTTAAATATTGCTTACTAATTTTTTTTATTTATTTATTTTGTAGAAAAAAAGATTAAAGAATAAGAAAGCATCTAAGTTTTACTTGGTGAGATCAATCCTAACCTCTAGTTCTCTTTTCTTTTTATTTTATTTATTTATTTATTTTATTTTTAAATTAAATTTTAAAAAAATATATTCATTTAAATCTAATTAAAAATCTCATGATAAGATTAGAAATCCTAACTGCTTAGAGCATGCATCATATTATTTTCATATTAATTTTTATTTTTATTTTATTTTATTTTATTTTGTGATTGCTGGAGGTAAGGTAAGATCTTTCAGAATTCAATTAGTTGCATGCATCTAGTTTAAAGTTGCATAGAACCCTTTGATTGAAAATTTTTTTGTGCATATTCATCTTTAAATCAAATTAAGGGCACAACCCAATTAAATCAAGATAAGATGGGGATTTGATGGGGATTTGATCCTAATCCTTCCTTGGCCCACAAACAACCAACCAACATCCTGCATTGACCTAAGCCTTTAATTTTAAAATCAATTAAGACATCAACCCTAGGAAACTCGAGCTCAATAGGATAAGAAATCCTAAGAGTTGAATTAGGTTAAGATAAGTCAATTTGACTGGTTATCTAGGAAAGTGGTTCAGGGATGACTGGGCCCGAAGAAAGGTGGTTTATAATTGGTTCCGTTAGCTTACCTGATCAAGCACAATTAGTGTCTAAGGCAAGCAACGGAGGGACTCCCACCGATCTTACACTTATCTGACTAGTTGATTGGCTGATCTTACACTTGGAGGGCTTGAAGATGACCTTGGCAGTTAGGAGCTATCTAGATCTAGGATAACCATGTCAAGATTGATTGATCAACTTGATTGCTAACCAACATCAAACCTAATTAAACCTAATTTTTTTCTCTCTTCTTAGTTCTAGAACTCCTTAGAACCTCTTCTTTAGAACTCTTCTTTCTTTCTTCTTCTTTCTCCTATAAAAATAAAATAAAATAAAATAAAATAAAAATTAAATTTAACTAACTAAAAAAATATTAAAAATAATAATTAAATTAAATTAAATTAAATTAATAAATAAAATAATTAATTTTTAATATAATAAAATAATTAAAAAATATAAAAAAAATTTTAAAAAAAATTTTGAACCACACATTAGGGTTGCACTAGTGCATGCATGGTAGAAAATTGCTTTACCTAATCTAGTTGAATCCAACCATAAAATTAAAAGGCTGAATTATATTAAACTCGATAACCAAATGGCTAAAAATTTTAGAGAACCATCCAAGTAGATAAAGAAATATTTTATTCCTTCCACCTATAACTCATCGACTTATATTCAATTATCTAAAATTCATGCTACTCATTATGAGATCAAGCTGACTACAATCCAGACGCTTCCATCTTTTTATGGGAACATCAATGAAAATCCTTATAAACATCTAGATGAATTCTTAGAAATCTGCTCTATGGTGAGAATTCAAAATTTAACTAATGATGTCCTTAGACTAATTTTATTTTTCTTATCATTAAAAGATAAAGCCAAGTACTGGCTTGGGACAATAGGGAGACCAATTAAAACTTGGGCTGACTTGCGAAATAAATTTCTTAAAAAATTTTACCCCATAAGCCAAACTAATACTATGAGGCAAGCTATCACTGGATTTGCTCAGCTTTCAGAGGAATAGATTCATGAGTCATGGGAGAGACTTAAGGAACTTCTTAGAAAATGCCCATACCATGGTCTATCTAAGTGGCAAATAGTTCAAACTTTCTATAAGGATTTAGGAGATCAATACAGATAGATGGTAGATGCATTCATGAACAAGAGTGAGGACGAAGCCTATTTCTTACTTGAAATCCTAAGTGAAAACTCAATTAACTATGCTTCGTTATCTTTCTACCAAATCTAGGCAGAAATTCATGAATTTAAACATCTAGAATCTAGTCCTAAGGCTGATTCAAATTTGATAAATAAAGCAAACTTTCTTGCTCAGAAATTAGATCAAGTCCTAACCCTAGGTCAACAATCTCCTGCATAATTCACATCATCTTCTCAGGAGATTTGTTCAATCTGCGCTAGCCCAACCCATCATGTGAATGAATGCCCTAAGGCTGCACAATTTTCACCTTTTATCCAAAAATAAGTTGCTTAAGGCTACTCCAAGCCGGTTAATGATCCATTTTTAAATTCATATAACCAACACTGGAGTAACAATAATTTTTCTTGGACATCTCAATAGACTCAGGCTCAGACCAAAATTTCACCTGTGCAAAATTATCAAAATAGATCCCAATACCAAAATTATATCTATAATAATGGCCAGCCTAGTCAATTTACCCAGCCACCACATCATAATCAGCCCTCATACCCACCTCCTCAACAGACCAATCTAGCTGATGATAGATTTAACCAACTTCAACAATTGATTCTGACTCAACAGCAATCTATCACCAAGCTAAAAGTTCAAATAGGATAATTAGTTGAGTCTAACACGAGGAGAGAACTAGATCAACTACCGAACATACCAATTTCAAACAATCCATCTAATGTCCACCAACCACCTAGACCAAGTTATCAATTTAATGTCTCACTTAAGAATTCCCAATCTGAGAATACCAAAGTAATTTTTGAACTTAAAAGCTATAGGATTCTTATGGACCCATACCAAGATCAGGTGAGAGAGGCTAGTACTGATGCTAGCCAAAATAAAAATTTAGAGGAACAGATTAGTACTGAGACTAACCACATAGAAGAACTCAAGCTAAAAATTAGTACTGATACTACTTCTAATTTAAATGAGATAGAAATAGGGAGAAAGAGAATAGATGATTTATCCAAGACTTATAAACCTAATGTCCTATTCCCTTCAACCCAAGAAGCCAACTTTTCTTACAAAAATCAAGAGGCATGTAATAAAATGTCAATGGAGTTATTTAAATAAGATCACATTAATTTATCTCTAGAATTAAAACCACCTTTAGTCATCATTCCAGCATCCATTGAATCAAACTTAACTCCTAATATAAAAAACTCAATTCATGAGTATTTTAGAAAAACAAATAGAAAAAATTCTTAATAAACATGGGTCTGAGAATGGGATCACAAATTATATCCCTAAAATTAATAATGATTATATCAATAATGGGATTATAAATCAACTTTCTGAGATTGGTAATCCAAAACCATTAGAATTTATCAATCCAATATTTGACACAGGATAGTAAGTTGCATTGTGTCCGGCTGAAGATGGTAAACTTAGTGCTTGTTGGGAGGCAATCCAATATTTAGTTTTTATCTAATTTATTTTTTTAGTCTATTTTTTAGGATAATTTGAATAAGTTGGAGAAAGAGCCCAAATTTTCAAAGGCATGTGCTGGACCAAAAATATAGTTAGGTGTATTCTTTCATGTTCTTTATTACATCCTTTATTTTTTCTTCTCTATGGAGGACAATGTCAATTAAGTTAGGAAGGAGAAAAATAAAAATTTTAAAATTTTAAGTCCTCAAAAAAGTTAGTATTTAGTATTTAGACACCTGATTTTGCTTAAGAATCGAATTAAACTGAAGCATTTTTAAAAAAAAATTGATACACAGATCAGAGAACCTGTGAGATATTGAGAAATCAAGTATTAAGAAAATTCAATAAAGAGTTAAGTCTAGAACATAAAAAAAAATTTCTTGAAGTATTTCTAATTATTTCTACTAGCATCAAAGATAAGTCTACTTTTTATAGGCTTGTATAGGATAACTATACATTTCTTCATATAATAAATTTATTTTAATAAAATAGTTTTTAAGTACTTCTCACTGAGTAACCCGACCTCTTTGCCTAAGCAAGCATTGAGTTTCGCGTCAAAAGATGGCAAGGGCAAAGAAGCTCATTGTAAAGCTAGTCTTAACTCATAGCCTATTTGATTCGAGCTAGTAAGTCCGAGGGATATTCTATACCTAGTATCCTAAAGCCAACTGATTTGAGAGTCATTGGCCCAAGACTCGCTACATGGATCAAATAGAAAGCTTAAGGGATTAAGATACTCAAAGTGGTACAATGTTAAAAAAAAAAAAAGATTTCCCACCAAGTAACTGGTCCCATTGCCTAAGTAAGCAATGATATTTGTATAAAAAAGTGGACAATGTAAAAATAAATGAAGGACGGAAGTAGCAATACACTTGTCTATATAAAAGTTTAGATAAATCAGAGATAAAGATGGGATAATTTAGAAAAAATTCTAAAAAACTTAATATTCTTTACTTAATTTTTCTATTGATAAGTATTAATATCCCAATGATATGTCTCACTTAAGCTTTACTAAATATCAATGGCCATTTTAAAAACTGCTTAGGTAAAATTCAAAACTCTAAAGTTAAAAGGTATTTAAAACTAAATTCTTTCTTTACTCGAGGACGAGCAAAACTTAAGTTAGGGGGTGTGATAAGCATCATAAATTTATCAATAAACATATTAATTTATCAATTAATTCATATTAATTTTAAAAAATTAATGATTAATATAATTTTTGAGAAATTCATATTTTTATTAATTAAAAAATTAATTATAAAATAATAAAAAATAAAAAATAAAATTTAAAAATCAATGGAAAGAGCTCATTTTTTTGATCGTAACGAAATAACTTTGGAGCAAAATGGAGCTAAAACGGAAAAGATATGAATTTCTAAAGAAATAAAATAAAAAATTTAAATGAAAAAATAACATACGGCTCAAACGGCTCAAGCCGCCATGCCGCAGCAATCGGCGCGTCTAAATGCACCAAGCCAAGCTGACCAAGCCAGCACGTCAAGCCATCCACACTAGCCGACTTAAGCCTAAAAGCCATCAGCCGATCTATAGCACAGTACGGACCGCTAGCTCAGCAGACACCGACGAATCAGAGCTTGCCACATGGTGGACTTAGACCCCTAAAGGGTTTACAGAAAATTTATCATGGATCACAGGGTATTTTGGTCTTTTCATCTATCAATAAAAGGCGTTGATTGGTTGCGGTGCATAATGTGGCCGGTCCACACGGTCTATAGGAACAATAAATGCACAATCGTGCGGTGGTGGTTATTTGCGGTCAAGATCGGACGATCAAGTTTTTTTTGATTACTGATTTCACCTGGATCACCATCGAACGGCAATGCTTGATTCCAACTTTGATCTGATAGTCCAAAAGACTCTCGACGGTGATAAAATTCTCAAGCGCGTGATCAACGGCCTAAATTCCTCCATCAAGCATGATCCAATGGTCAGAAATTAATCCGACTTGATCTGGGCCATCATGTCTATTTTTGGTATTTTTGAAAGCATCGGATCACCATCTAATGGCCAGAATTAAAAGAACTCAATAGGGGCTATTTTAATATGAATTTCACTTGAATTTCTTCTTATTTTCATGATTAAAACAACCTTTAGTCCCATATTGCCTCCAGAAAAAATATCTAGCCTCTCTAGCTCTATAAAAAGGATCCAAGCCTTCAGAAATCAACATCTCTAGTCAAGATGAAGCTTTAGTACAGGGTGAAGCCAGGCTATAGGTTAATGGCTGCTTTAAAGCAATTGGTGCCAAGAAGAAGAGCGGAGCTTTTACACCATCTTTCCAGTAATGCCGATCCATGATCAGAGATCCTATTTTACTTTCTTTTTATTTTATATATTTAAATTATAAACTTTTTAATGTAATATTTATTTTTATGCTCTTTAATTTCATATTTTTTTTATTTTTATTGCAATTTAATTTTTATACTTTAAATTATTGTTTTATTGCAAGTAGATGCTAAGATCTAACTAGTAGATCTTAGTACCAAGTTTAAATTTTTGCACCTTTTAATTTTCGCCTTTTATTTTCCGATTTCACTTTTGATTTCAAAACTCTTTTCTTTTCTTTTTCTTTTAAAAAAATCAAAGATTTTAAATTTAAAAATACTACCTTTCCTATGGATTTGACCCGACTCACTACTATCTACATATTTTTAATTATTTTAAGAAGTCGGATTAAATTGATAGACATGGTGTCTTAACGACAACATCACGTTCCTATCAGCGGCCAAATTTCTTCACTATAGATGATAGATCTCATCAATTTCACATCAAAAATCCTGGTCAGCCAAACTTCTCTCCAGTCAAATTCCTCTCCAGATGAATTTCTCTCCGGTTGAATTTCTTTACTCCACCTTATGTAGATCTTGGCAGCTCTACACCAAGGACTTTGGATGGATGAATTCGAGTCAGTAAGAGGACTTCATCATCAACATAAGTCCGATCCTCAACCCAAAGTAAGTAGTGGTCACTTAAAAAGTAATGAATCTTAGTATTCGTCCATCCTAACTTCAAATTAATCTCAGATCTCTGCTATCCCAATCGAACTCCTCTAAGAAAGCCTGACCACAATCCTCATTAAAGAATCTACTATCCTCTCTTTGGCCTCCAGTTTGAGTATACACACTTGCTCTCGACTGATCTTGAAGGTGATTGAGTTTCTAAAAGTAGTCAAAGATAGTGCCAGTAAGATCCAAGCTCAGAACCCTATCGTGAACTCACCATCACCAAGGCAAAGGCCGACCTTCGAAGCTTAGTCAGTTTGATCTCCAACTAATGAAATCCAGCCGCCAGTGAGTCATGATAAAATAATAGTTCGCTCTCTGTAACAAACTTCAGATGACCCGAACAGCCTTCTAACATTCTATTATGGCTATCACCATCATTCTATTATAGGCTCCACCTATATAAGGGATCCTCTAGATATGTTTCTTCTCTCTTAGCTTTCCTCTTTGCTCTAATTTCTTTTGAGTACTTCATTCTTGTTGATCAAAGAACTAACTTGACCGTCAGAGGATCCTACCAGAGCTAACTCTAGCTAGGACTTCATCTTGCTCATCCCATCGGCGATCTCAACTTCTCCAGCTCCAGCAAACTTTGATGTCCATCCATTTTCTATACTAATATAGTCATAATAAGGATTCTGATATCGGATGACAAAATTATGGCCATTCTAGTCTGATAGTATCAAAACCCCATAGGAATCAACGTGATCAAGTTGATTTTGCACCCTTTTGGATCCGATCTCTCAAATCTATATATCTATTTGCTATGACGTCTACGTCGCTGACTCTGGTTGGACTTAGGCTTCTTGATCTGATTGGATTTAGATGCCCTAGTACTTTGTACATTCTTATGCTTCTTTTTTTTCCTTCCCTTTTCCAAAAGGTTGATACTTGAAAGAAGATCCTCCCACTAAATTCACTGTCTCTTTATAGAACTGGTGATCCTTCTCAAAGGTTTGTAGCAATCCCATCAAACCATGGTAGATCACTACAAGTTTAGTCATTTTATAATGACTAAGGAAGGAGAGGTAGGATTTGGGCAACGAGTTTTGAATTGCATCTTTTTCAAGCTGTTCTTGTAAGGAAAATCCAAGTTTGCTTAGGTGCTCAATCATCTCGATCATATATAATACATGATTTATGATCGATATCCTCTCCTTTATCTTGGTGTTGAAGATGGCACAACTAGTTTTATGCCTCTCAACATTATCAAGAGTGCTGAAGGATTCTTGCAACACTTGTAACATGTTCTCTAGCTGAGCATCCTCAAATTTATGACTGAATTCATCACTCATGGCTATTCACATGATGCAACGAATAGCGATTCAGTCGTTAAGCCACTTCTGATAAGTATCTCAGATCCTACCATGCATGTTCGGTGTGGGCTCCTCAAGTGCTAGATCTTTCATCACATAAAGGATCCATTCGTGCTCGAAGATGATCTTGAGTTGTCAATACCAACTATCAAAATTAGATCCCATCAACTTATCACTATCTAATAATAATTGGAGTGATAAAGAATTAGTCATATCTTAAAGAAAAACAAGAACCTAATTAGTACATAATGTTAGATATATGTGCCCTAGAAGCCAGAATTGGCTGATACTTGTAATACACTTCTAGAGGCAAAATTATAATTTTGACTAATATCAATAAAATGGGTTATTTTCTATCACATCTGTGTATTTAGTGTCGATGATACATTCTTTGAGTTAATGGTAATGATAATTCATATTTTTAAGAGTTGAAAATTTAAGACATGAATAATCATTGTTAACTCATAAAATGCTCCCGACCATAGGATCATCATGAGGATGGTGATTGATCTAGAAGGTTGGTGTACAATCGCTTTTCTTTAATAGATGAGTCTTGAGTCTATGGTGTGGAGACACCGGAGCGAGAGTATAGATACTCGTTAGAGAATGAGGGCACTAAGCGTGACCACCTAGAGTAGTCATTAGGAAGTCTACTTTCTCATCGATGACTGACTCGATGCTGCAGTGGTGTATCTGGTTCTTTGATCTGAAGTGCATCGGTAGTTCATCTTGAGGGTGTTACAGTTTGACTACACCATTATTCGGTCTCTTAGCCATATGGAACCCTGAGGTGTATGTTGGCTATAGCATGTTCATTATAGGAACTGGATGGTATCAAGATGGAATCTATCTACCTCGGTGGTAGAGGAGCAGCCCTATGATAATCATGAGAATCAAGTCCAGAAGTCCATGGCCATGGTAGAGTGAAATAATAGAAAGAATTTCTATTTAGATTTTCACATCGGACTCGAATCGAATGGTTACATCATATGATAGAAACTAGGGTTTGACGAGTTTACCTTAACCCTAATCTGATCGGGGCTCAAGATAGAAGAACTTAATCACACAAGTAGCTGCACCAAGAGGTTCGCATTCAGCTCTGATGGGTTGCCACCATATACTGCTAGGTATCACTGATGGATTTTGGAAGCAATTAGAATGATTTAGATGATCGATCATTCTAGCTATTCGAATCAGAAGAGTTCTGATCCATCGAAAAGAGTTTCGATGATGTCGATGATAGAGATCATGACATATCCCATTACCATAAAAAACTGAACCTAACTAGGTCATAAAAATAAGGGTTTGAATCTGGTGATTATCAATTGAATTGATCCAGTTCAATTGATCTGAACGAGATTCAATTAGGTTCAAGAAAATCGTGCTAGCACTCGATTGAACCTAACGTTCTTCTTTTGCTATCACAAATAAGTTGTGCCGTTTGAGCCAAAGGAGTTTGTGCTCAATTAGAGGCCTTCATATGGTCTGACTGGAGGTTGTCCAAGTCAAAAAAGGTTGTCTTATTTTGTAAGACATTACCTACCATTTTTGGTCACCTGCCATTTCTTGTTCTTTGACTTTGGTCAAAAGTCTACCTTTGACTGGTCAAATGTTGACCATTGATACTTTGACTTTTGTCTACGTGTTATGCACCTATTGGAGAGCTGGTGGGGGCCTGTCCCCCTACCAAAACCTAGCAAGGAAGAGGGCGCACGCCACCCTTGGCGTGTGCCCAAGTTGGAGGCGCCTAGGAGTCCCTATTGGACAGGGACTCCATCTCCTTTTTGGATTCCAATTAGAGTTCTCCTAAGAACCAACTTTGACTGGTCTTAGGCACCCTCTAAGAAGAAATCCAGGGGACTCTATTCCCACCAATCAGATTTAGATCTAATTTCACAAAGAGTTGCGATTGGTTGGGAAGAAGAGGAGTTGGATCACAGACAGTCTATAAATAAGACTCTGCGCCCAACTCAAATTAAGTTTGAGAAATTCAAACCCGACATCCCAAGGCTGCCTCTCCCCTCTTTCTCCATGCCAAAACCACCTTCTTCCTCTCTTCTCCACATCCAAAAGAGTTTTGGAGCTTGGTTGATGCGATCCAGATCAAAGAAAGGCGAGTGAAAGCTAGAAGGATGCACTGCTGCAAAGGACGATTGCTAATCTTCAAAAGGAGTTTTGAAGATCCTCCAGATCTAATTTTTGGAGATGTGATAGAGAAGAAGAGGATCTCTAGTTCCAGCCTAAGTGGATACCGATAGAGGCTAGGCATTTGCGTGGCTAGATCCAGAACCTTCCGCTACATACAAGATCAACAACGGGTAATAGGATTACCCATATCAAGGTAAATTAAATTTGATTTAATTTATCTAGATTTTATTTTATTTCTAAAATAATAATAATTAAATCTAAAATATCTCAAATTTAATTAGGATCAAATAAAAAAAATTTTGAAATATATCTCTTGATCTGATCAGATCTGAACGAACCTGATCCGAGAAATCAGGATTTTCCTTTAACTGGTATCAGAGCCAAGGTTCTAAAAGTATTTAGATCTAATTTTAAAATTATTTTAATTAAAAAATAAGTGATTTCAGATGTCACATGAGATATGATCAGATCTAAAATCAGAAAAAAATAAAATTAAATGATTTGGATCTAAGATTAGAAAATATGCATGACTAGTTCTAAAATAGAATAGTTCTATAGAATAGTCTTGCATGTTTTTAGATTTAATCTGATTAAATCATATTTTAGATCAATTTATTTACTATTTTTTGATATTATAATGGTTATAATAATATCTTAAAAATAGCAAATAAAAATTATTTAATTTTAAATATCATATGAGATATGATTGATATTATAATGGTTATAATAACATCTTAAGGCGTTCCTCTTGGCCGTCCGATCATAAGAACGAAAAAGGGTTTAAAGGTCTTCTCTTCTCATTCGATGGGATATTCTTATGATGTGTAAGGGTGCTGCGTGTTCATCCTTAATCAGAAATCCAAAACTTACTTTCTGCAAAACCCTAGATCCTGAAACCCTAGGATTTATTGTGCATGTTTTGTTTATGAATCCTACTTAATTAAAAATTAAGATTATGGAATGTTAATTAGGTCTAAAATTAAGAATTTTAGATCTAAGACATATTCATAATACTGGGTTCGGGCTTGGGTAGCTCAATTAGGTCTAAGCAGTTGATCAAATCGAATCAAGAGTTGGTTAGATGGGATCAACAATGCTTAAATTGACCAGTCTAATAGGATTAAGTCTGGGTCAAGATCAAGTCACGATCAAGCAAGACCTAATTAGGCTCAGAGATTAGAGTCTGGACTGTAGGCTAACCCAATTGGTTCTGGCTCAACAATTTGGTGTCTAAGGTAAGTTTGGCACATACGACCGACTGATTTTTAATTGGAAGCTACTCGACCTGAATGCATTCTTGTATGAGTTAATGGCATATTCCTTCCACCGATCTCACTTACCTGGCCATATCTGTTGACACAGTTCTAATCTGAGGTGGTCAATAATTCGAGCTAACTCATGCCACTAGGTTAGTCATAATTGTTATGACTATGATAAGTCTAGTTTAATGAGACCTAAATCAATTCTCTCTAAGAAAAAATTAAGTCTGAGGTCTTCCACCATTGTAGATGTGCGGGCCCTTCCTAGGATTGATTGTTCTTGGCTAGATATAGTGGCTCAGTTGCACCGAAAAGATGCAACCATGTCTATTAGGCATTGGATGCTATGGGCTGGAGGATGAGTTGGGCTCAATATTTCGGATACGGTGAGAGACTCAATTAGGAACTCAGTCTGTGCAAATGATGGGTCTGACTTAATTAAGGAGTGGATCAATATTTCGGATATGATGAGATTCATGAATTAGAGATCAAGTTTGGGTGCACCATGATTAGAGAATCATTGAACAAGAGTTGTTCACTCATTGGCTAACCCATCACCAATAACTATTAGGTGAGGTGATGAGTCAGTTGGTGAGACAGCACCACCCACTAAAAATCATTAATCATGGAGATTTTTGCATCTCTATAGAGAGAGTATAGGAATCCGAGAAAATAGTGGAAGCTAATTTGTTTAAAAATAAAATTTCTAAATAAATTGGTCAAGTCATAATTAGTATCTAACTAGAATCTTTGACTCTCTACAGAAAAATGTCTGCATCCAACCCATTAACACGTATCCTGGACACACACAGACTGACTGGATCCAATTATAAAGATTGGCTCAGAAACTATAAAATTATTTTGGGTTCTAAGAAGTTAATCCATGTTTTGGACCAGGACCCTCCAACCTTACCAGTCCATCCATCTACTAAACAGAGAGCATCTCTGGAGAAATGGATAGACGAAGATAATAAGACCAGATATTATATGTTGGGCTTGATGTTTGATGAGCTCCAGTGCCAATATGAAGATATCGGAACTGCTCGCCAAATGTTGGCTCACCAACAGGAGATGTTTGGTGAACAGAGTCACGCAGCCAAATATCAAGTCATGAAATGACTTTTTAAGGCTAAAATGCATGATGGGTAATCAATCCAAGATCACTGTCTGACAATGATCAAGGATATGGAAGAGCTTGAGAAGCTCGATGTGAAGTTAGACTTGGTCCTACAGAATGATATTATTCTGCAATCATTGACTGATGCATATGGGTAATTCATGATGAATTACCACATGCATAAACTTCAAAATTCCTTGCCCGAATTAATAAATATGCTAGTTACCACTGAGCTTTCTATGAAAGGTTCTAAAGGCTCAGTTTTTGCTATGGAATGAACTTCTTCCAAAAGAAAGTCTTATGGAAAGAAAAAGAAGTTTGCGAAAAAGTAGGTGGAAGGAACAAAGAAGAAGAAGGCAGAGCCAAAGAAAAAGGCCGATGTCAAAGGAAAGTGTTTCCATTGCAATAGCGACGACCATTGGAAGCGAAACTTTCCTACTTACCTGGCCACCCTGAAGAACAAGAAGGAAGGTCCTTCTGGAGGTATGCTCATTATTGAGTCTAACCTTACGATTTCTTCTGCATCCAGTTGGGTGCTTGACTCTGGTTCTAGTGCTCATCTGTGCACTTTCATGCAGGATCTTGAGGATAGCAGGAGGCTGAGGGATGGAGACATAATCCTATGCATCGGTAATGGAGCAAGAGTTGCTACAGTAGCCGTGGGAACATACCCTCTTCGATTACCATCTGGTTTAGACTTAGTTTTGAAAGACTGTTATTATGTGCCTGCAGCTAGCAAGAATTTGATTTCTATTTCATGCTTAGCACAAGAAGGCTATGTGATTACCTTCTTTAAGGACCATTGTAACATTCTTTATGAAAGAAATAAAATTGCAAATAATTTTCTTATTAATGGTCTTTATCAGCTACATATTGATGTACCTATTCTAACTATCGAGCAAAATGTGAATGCCAAACGACCTAAGGATAGTCCAAACGATAGATATCTATGGCACCTAAGATTAGGTCATATAGCAGAAGATAGGATCAACAAATTGGAGAAAAATGGGCTATTGAGTTCATTGACTTCCAAGTCATATCCAACTTGTGAATCCTATCTTCAAGGCAAAATGACCAAACTTTCTTTTGTTGGACATGGGGAGAGGGCCACAGATCTCCTTGCCCTAGTACATACTGATGTGTGTGGCCCATTTGATGTACCGGCTAGAGGCAATTTTGTCTACTTCATTATCTTTATCGATGATCTGTCTAGGTATGGGTATGTGTATCTTATGAGACATAAGTCTGAAGCTTTTGAAAAGTTCAAAGAATTCAGACATGAAGTAGAAAAACAAACTGAAAAACCCATTAAGGTTCTTCGATCAGATCGAGGAGGTGAATACCTTAGCCAAGAATTCCTAGACTATCTTAAGAAAAATGGCATAGTCTTTCAATGGACTCCACCAAGAATACTTCAACTCAACAGGATTTCAGAATGGAGAAATCAGACTCTATTAAATATGGTCCGATTCATGATGAGCTTCACAGACCTTCCTATTTTTCTTTGGAGACATTCATTATTAACTTCAATTTATCTACTGAATAGGGTTCCCTCTAAGACCGTTCCTACCTCATCGTATGAGATATGGCACGGTAAGAAACTAAGTCTGAATCATCTCAGAATTTGGAGTTGTCCGACTTATGTCAAAAGACAACAAGCGGACAAGTTAGAGTTTAGGTCCTTCAGAGCTTGATTCATAGGATATCCTAAAGAGTCATTAGGATACTATTTCTACATTCAAGAAGACCATAATGTGATTGTGAGTCGACATGCCATCTTTCTTGAAAAATAGTTTATTCAAGATAGCGGCATTGGAAGACAGATCAAGCTTGATGAGAAAGTCTCACAAGTACAATGAGCTAAGGATCAATTGGAACCAAATCAGGTTGAGCCAATAAGAATACTACCTCCTCCACCTCATAGATCGGAAAGAGTTTTCCGTCCCCCTGAGAGATACTTAGGTATTATTTCAGAGAAAGTAGAGAAAACGTTCCTCGTAGGTAATGGTGCTCATGGTGATGACCCCAAAACCTACAACGAGGTGATATCAGATATCGACTCCGAGAAATGGCTAGAGATAATGCAGTCAAAAATTGACTCGATGCACTCAAACCAAGTCTGGACCTTGGTAGATCCATCAGAAGGTATAGTACCTATTGGGTGTAAATGGATCTTCAAGAGAAAGATTGGTGTAGATGGAAATGTGGAGACATTCAAGGCTAGACTAGTGGCAAAAGGTTATAGTCAATGCGAAGGCATTGACTATCAAGATATCTTTTTCCCAATGGCTATGCTAAAATCCATCCGCACATTGCTTACCATTGCAGCCTATTTCGATTATGAAATATGGCAAATGGACGTGAAAACGACATTCTTAAATGGATATCTTGAGGAAGATATCTATATGGAACAGCCACTAGGTTTCACATCCAGTGATACTGATCACAAGATTTGCAAGCTGCAAAGGTCCATATATGGACTTAAGCAAGCATCTCAGAGCTGAAACACTCATTTCAATGATGTAATAAAAAAGTTTGGTTTCATCAAAAATGAAAAGAAACCATGTGTTTTCAAAAAGATCAGTGGGAGCGCTGTTGTCTTCCTCATATTGTACGTGGATGACATCCTCCTTATTGAGAATGATGTTCCCATGATGACAACAGTCAAATTATGGTTGTCCAAGGAATTCTCCATGAAAGACCTAGGCGAAGCATCCTTTATTCTAGAAATTAAGGTCTATAGGGATAGACCGAATAGGATGCTAGGACTTTCATAGAAGATGTACATAGAGAAAGTACTAAAGAGGTTTAGTATGGAAAACTCTAAGAGGGGATTAATATCCTTCAGACATAGTATTCATCTTTCTAAGAAGATGTGCCCTAGTACACCTGAGGAAATAGAACGCATAAGCAAGATCCCTTATGCTTCTGCAATAGGGAGCCTCATGTATGCCATGCTATGTACATGACCTGATATAGCCCATGCTGTGATTGTCACAAGCAGATATCAGTCAAATCTAGGTGAAGAACACTGAACTTTTGTAAAATGTATTCTTAAGTATTTGAGAAAAACTAAGGATATGATGTTGGTCTTTGGTAATGGAGAACTCCAAGTCCAAGGATACACAGACTCGAATTTCATGTTCGATATAGATGATCGAAAGTCGACATCTGGGAGTCTGTTTGTGTGCAATGGTGGTGCTGTCAGCTGGAAGAGTTCCAAATAAATGATGATAGTAGATTCCACCATGGAAGCAGAATATATCGCTGCATCAAAAGCTGCGAAGGAAGCATTCTAGTACAAGAAGTTTGCTGCAGAAATCAGAGTAATGCCATCAGATACCATTCCTCTATACTGCGACAATAATGGCACCATAGTCCTTGCTAAGGAGCCAAGGTCTCACCAAAAATTCAAGCACATTGAACGGCGATACCACCTCATCCGCGATTACCTCGAGAAGGGTTACGTCGAGGTCAAGAGAGTCAACTCCATAGATAATATGGTAGACCCACTTACAAAGCTGTTGGGCCAGCAGAAGATCGAAGCCCACCGTAAGAAGATGGGACTTAGACTTGTAGTCAATTGGCTTTAGGATAAGTGGGAGATTATTAGATATATGTGCCCTAGAAGCCAGAATTGGCTGATGAAGGGAAATCCTGATTTCCCGGTCCAGGTTCGTTCAGATCTGATTAGATCAAGAGATATATTTCAAAAAAAATTTTTTGATCTCAATCAGATCTTGATATGTTTTAGATCTGATTCTTATTATTTTAATAAATAAAATAAAATAAGATAAATTAAATCAAATTTAATTTACCTAATTTGGGTAATCCTATTACCCTATAGATGATCCTGATTGCAGCGGAAGGTTCTGGATCTTAGCCACGCAAGCGCCTGGCCTCTACCGGTATCCACTTGGGTTGGATCTGGAGATCCTCTTCTTCTCTATCACACCTCCAAAAATCAGATCTGGAGGATCTTCAAAACTCTTTTGAAGATCTGCAGTCGTCCTTTTGCAGCAGCGCAGCCTTCTTGCTTTTGATCGCCTTTCCTTGATCTGAATCGCACCAACCAAAGTCCAAAATACCTTTTGGACATGGAGAGCAAGGGGAGAAGAGACTATGGCATGGAGAAGGAGGGGAGAGGCAGTCTTGGGGCGTGTCTAATAGCATTAGAATAGGTGGCGCAGGTCTTATTTATAGATCTCTTTGATCCAACTCCTCTTCCTCTCAACCAATCACAACCCTTTGTGAAATCAGATCTAAATTTGATTGGTTGGAATAGAGACCCCTGGATTCCTCCTTAGAGGCGCCTAAGACCAGTCAAACTGGATTCTTAGTAGAACTCTGATTGGAATCCAAAAGGGAGGTGGAGTCCTTGTCCAACAAGGACTCCTAGGCGCCTCCTACTTGGGCTCACGCCACCCTTGGCGTGCGCCCTTCTCCTTGCCAGGTTCTGGCAGGGGGACAGGCCCCCACCAGCTCTCCAATAGGTGCATTGACATGTGGTCAAAAGTCAAAGGTGAATGGTCAACGTTTGACCAGTCAAAGTAGACTTTTGACCAAAGTCAAAGAACAAGAAATGGTAGGTGACCAAAAATGGCAGGTAATGTCTTACAAATAAGACAACCTATTCTGACTTGGACAACCTCCAGTCAGACCATATGAAGGCCTCTGATTGAGCACAAACTCCTTTGGCTCAGTCAGGACAACTTATTTATGATAGTAAAAGAAGAACGTTAGGTTCAATCGAGTGCTAGCACGATTTCCTTGAACCTAATTGAATCTCATTTAGATCAATTGAACTAAATCAGTTCAATTGATGATCACCAGATTCAAACCCTTGTTTGTGTGACCCAGTTAGGTTCAGTTCTGTATGGTAATGGGATATGTCATGATCTCTATCATAGACATCATCGAAACTTCTTTCGATGGATCAGAACTCTTCTGATTCGAACAGCTAGAATGATCGATCATCTAAATCATTCTAATTGCTCCCAAATCCACCAGTGACACCTAGCAGTATATGGTGGCAACCCATCAGAGCTGAATGCGAACCTCTTGGTGCAGCTACCTGTGTGATTAAGTTCTTCTATCTTGAGCCCCGATCAGATTAGGGTTAAGGTAAACTCGTCAAACCCTAGTCTCTGTCATATGATGTAATTATTCGATTCGAGTCCAATGTGAAAATCTAATAAGAACTTTTCTATTATTTCACTCTGCCAGGCCATGGGCTTCAGGACTTGATTCTCCATGATTATCATAGGGCTGCTCCTCTACCACCGAGGTAGATAGATCCCTTCTTGATGAAATCCAGCTCCTACAATGAACATGCTATATTCAACATACACCTCAGGGTTCCATATGGCTAGGAGACCGAGTAATGGTGTAGTCAAACTATAACACCCTCAAGGTGAACTGCCGATGCATCTCAGGTCAAAGAACCAGACACACTACTGCACATCGAGTCAGTCATTGACGAGAAGGTAGACTTCCTAATGACTACTCGAGGTGGTCACGCTCAGTGCCCTCGTTCTCTAACGAGTACCTGTACTCTCGCTCCGGTGTCTCCACACCGTAGACTCAAGACTCATCTACTAAAGAGAAGCGATCGTACACCAACCTTTCGGATCAATCACCATCCTCGTGATGATCCTATGGTCGGGAGCTATTTATGAGTTAATAATGATTATTCATGTCTTAAATTTTCAACTCTTGAAAATATGAATTATCATTACCATTAACTCAAAGGATGTATCATAGACACTAAATACATAGGTGTGATAGAAAATAACCCATTTCATTAATTATAGTCAAAATTACAATTTTGCCCCTAGAAGTGTATTACAAGTGTCAGCCAATTCTGGCTTCTAGGGCACATATATCTAACAGCTGACACTTGTAATACACTTCTAGGGGCAAAATTATAATTTCGATAAATATCAATAAAATGGATTATTTTCTATCACATATGTGTATTTAGTGTCTGTGATACATCCTTTGAGTTAATGGTAATGATAATTCATATTTTCAAGAGTTGAAAATTTAAGACATGAATAATCATTGTTAACTCATAAAATGCTCCCGACCATAGGATCATCATGAGGATAGTGATTGATCCAGAAGGTTGGTGTATAATCGCTTCTTTTTAGTAGATGAGTCTTGATTCTACGATGTGGAGACATCGAAGCGAGAGTACAGATACTCGTTAGAGAATGAGGGCACTGAGCGTGACCACCTCGAGTAGTCATTAGAAAGTCTACCTTCTCGTCGATGACTGACTCGATGCTGCAGTGGTGTGTCTAGTTCTTTGATCTAAAGTGCATCGATAGCTCACCTTGAGGGTGTTATAGTTTGACTACACCATTACTCAGTCTCCTAGCCATATGGAACTCTGAGGTGTATGTTGGCTATAACATGTTCACTGTAGGAACTGGATGGCATCAAGATGGAATCTATCTACCTCAGTGGTAGAGGAGTAGCCCTATGATAATCATGAGAATCAAATTCAGAAGTCCATGGCCATGGCAGAGTGAAATAATAGAAAGAGTTTCTATTTAGATTTTCACATCGCACTCGAATCGAATGGTTACATCATATGATAGAAACTAGGGTTTGACGAGTTTACCTTAACCCTAATCTGATTGGGGCTCAAGATAGAAGAACTTAATCACACAAGTAGCTGCACCAAGAGGTTCGCATTCAGCTCTGATGGGTTGCCACCATATACTGCTAGGTATCACTGGTGGATTTTGGGAGCAATTAGAATGATTTAGATGATCGATCATTCTAGCTGTTCGAATCAGAAGAGTTCTGATCCATCGAAAAGAGTTTTGATGATGTCGATGATAGAGATCATGACATATCCCATTACCATAATAGAACTGAACCTAGGATCACACAAAAGGGTTTGAATCTGGGTGTATCAATTGAATGATCCAGATTCAATTGATCTGAATAGATTCAATTAGGTTCAAGAAAATCGTGCTAGCACTCGATTGAACCTAACGTTCTTCTTTTGCTATCATAAATAAGTTGTCCTGTCTGAGCCAAAAAGTTTGTCAATCAGAGGCCTTCATATGGTCTGACTGGAGGTTGTCCAAGTCAAAAAAGTTGTCTTATTTGTAAGACATACCTGCCATTTTTGGTCACCTGCCATTTCTTGTTCTTTGACTTTGTCAAAGTCTACCTTTGATTGGTCAAATATTGACCATTGATACTTTGACTTTTGTCCACATGTCATGCACCTATTGAAGAGCTGGTGGGCCTGTCCCCCTACCAAGAACCTAGCAAGGAAGAGGGCCACGCCACCCTTGGCGTGTGCCCAAGTTGGAGGCGCCTAGGAGTCCCTATTGGATAGGGACTCCATCTCCTCTTTGGATTCCAATTAGAGTTCTCCTAAGAACCAACTTTGACTGGTCTTAGGCACCCTCTAAGGAGGAATCCAGGGGACTCTATTCCCACCAATCAGATTTAGATCTGATTTCACAAAGAATTATGATTGGTTGGGAAGAAGAGGAGTTGGATCACAGACAGTCTATAAATAAGACTCTGCGCCCAACTCAAATTAAGTTTGAGAAATTCATACCCCATGCCCCAAGACTACCTCTCCCCTCTTCCTCCATGCCAAACCCACCTTCTCCCTCTCCTCTCCACATCCAAAAGAGTTTTGGATCTTGGTTGATGCGATCCAGATCAAAGAAAGGCGAGTGAAAGCAAGAAGGCTGTACTATTGCAAAGGAAGACTGTTGATCTTCAAAAGGAGTTTTGAGGATCCTCCAGATCAGATCTATATCTAATTTTTGGAGACGTGATAGAGAAGAAGAGGATCTACAGATCTGGCCTGAGTGGATATCGATAGAGGCTGCGTGGCTAGATCCAGAACCTTCCACTGCATACAGGATCAACAACGGATAATAGGATTACCCATATCAAGGTAAATTAAATTTGATTTAATTTATCTAGATTTTATTTTATTTCTAAAATAATAATAATCAAATCTAAAATATCTTAGATCTGATTAGAATCAAAGAAAAAAAATTTTGAAATATATCTCTTGATCTGATCAGATCTGAACGAACCTAGTCCGAAAAATCAGAATTTTTCTTCACATAAATCATTTAATCCTAAAGATATGGACTTTAGTTTAAAGATTTTTTTACTATTTTATATGAATTGATAGCCTCTACTTTCAATTCGAGAAATTACATTAATTTCTTAGCAGGTACTAGAATCTACATAGATTACACATGAGTCTGACTTCGTCTAGCCCACCTATGTGCATCAATGGGTAGGTTCTTAACTAATTATTCCAAACAACTTCTAGTAATTAATTTTTGCCTCAAGAGCCTTTTTAATTGGCTTTAGCCTTCTCCATAAGGTTTGGTTAGGTCCAACTATTAACATGACCAATTAAGTGCATCTAACAAAGAACTAATTAGGCCTGACTTTTGCCGACCAATCTAACCATCCATCGAAGAAATGTGACTGAGTTATCATATTATGAATAATAATTTCAATAGCAGATGAACACCAGGCCTTTAAACCTCCAATGATCATCAAACTAATGGATCTATTATCATCCAACTTAATGGAAGGCTATGATCTTGTTATCCCCATAACAATTTTGTTTTATGGACCTAATAATTTAGAGGATTTAATTAAGTGTTAAGAGAAGAATAGAAATGATTAACCATAGTCAACAATCCTTCCACTGACTTCACCAAGTCTTAAGGGGACTAATGACCAAGCTGGTTCAGAGGCACCTGAATCAGTCACACTGATCAACCTTAGTGACATAGGTTAACTTAAATTACTAAGTGATCTAATTAAAATATAATTCATCAGGATGGCCAGGTAAGTGAGATTGGTAGGTGGGATATGCCATCAACTCATCATAGACTCAATCTATGCAAGTAGCTCCTAATTAAAGACCATCGATCAGGATTGCCAACTTATCTTAGACACCATCCGATTAATGAGTTTTGATTTGATAAACCTAATAAATCGGGCTCGAACACTAAGCAATAATTAGGTCCATTTGATGGAATGATGGACTTGATCAATTACAACTGTTGAGAATTGATCAAGAGAAGAATTGACCTAAATCAGAATTAACTATTAATTAGATTCGATCAATTCCTTAGTCTATTATCTATGTGTTCTCTAATTCTAGGTCTAACCTAGTTTATGGAACCTGATCCAAGTTAACCCAAAATCCATGGTTTATGAACATGGCTTTTAGATCATTGATTCTCCAATCTAGATTTTTTAGTTTCTTAATATAATTCTTAATTAAGTTTATGAACATTGAAATATTTTCAATATATAAAATAATTTTATAAAAATTTTATGTTAAAACATTCTGTTCAGAAATTAAGGTCGACCCCTCCTTGATAGGAGTTGACTCCTCACAGTATGGGTCGACCTCTATGATAAAATA